>CM049589.1:23666123-23756354 GCA_027123335.1 Amphiprion clarkii | reverse complement strand
TGCCATATGATGAAATAATGTAAAAGAAGCCGTGAAAAACACTCCAGAAAGGTTTTCTTTGAGAAAAAAATCATCATAAATTTTGGCGCAAAAAAAACGCCTTACTATACTATGTCGAAAAAAAATGACATTTTTCAAACATGTTGTAAAAACGTGCCATATGATGAAATAATGTAAAGGAGGCCGTGAAAAACACTCCAGAAAGGTTTTCTGTGAAAAAAAAATCATCATAAATTTTGGCGGGAAAAAAACGCCTTACTATACTATGTCGAAAAAAAAATGCCATTTTTCAAACATGTTGTAAAAACGTGCCATATGATGAAATAATGTAAAGGAGGCCGTGAAAAACACTCCAGAAAGGTTTTCTGTGAAAAAAAAATCATCATAAATTTTGGCGCAAAAAAAACGCCTTACTATACTATGTCGAAAAAAAATGACATTTTTCAAACATGTTGTAAAAACGTGCCATATGATGAAATAATGTAAAAGAAGCCGTGAAAAACACTCCAGAAAGGTTTTCTTTGAGAAAAAAATCATCATAAATTTTGGCGCAAAAAAAACGCCTTACTATACTATGTCGAAAAAAAATGACATTTTTCAAACATGTTGTAAAAACGTGCCATATGATGAAATAATGTAAAGGAGGCCGTGAAAAACACTCCAGAAAGGTTTTCTGTGAAAAAAAAAATCATCATAAATTTTGGCGGGAAAAAAACGCCTTACTATACTATGTCGAAAAAAAAATGACCATTTTTCAAACATGTTGTAAAAACGTGCCATATGATGAAATAATGTAAAGGAGGACGTGAAAAACACTCCAGAAAGGTTTTCTGTGAAAAAAAAATCATCATAAATTTTGGCGCAAAAAAAACGCCTTACTATACTATGTCGAAAAAAAATGACATTTTTCAAACATGTTGTAAAAACATGCCATATGATGAAATAATGTAAAAGAGGCCGTGAAAAACACTCCAGAAAGGTTTTCTTTGAGAACAAAATCATCATAAATTTTGGCGCAAAAAAAACGCCTTACTATACTATGTCGAAAAAAAATGACATTTTTCAAACATGTTGTAAAAACATGCCATATGATGAAATAATGTAATAGAGGCCGTGAAAAACACTCCAGAAAGGTTTTCTTTGAGAACAAAATCATCATAAATTTTGGCGCAAAAAAAACGCCTTACTATACTATGTCAGAAAAAAATGACATTTTTCAAACATGTTGTAAAAACGTGCCATATGATGAAATAATGTAAAGGAGGCCGTGAAAAACACTCCAGAAAGGTTTTCTTTGAAAAAAAAATCATCATAAATTTTGGCGCAAAAAAACGCCTTACTATACTATGTCGAAAAAAAATGACATTTTTCAAACATGTTGTAAAAACGTGCCATATGATGAAATAATGTAAAAGAAGCCGTGAAAAACACTCCAGAAAGGTTTTCTTTGAGAAAAAAATCATCATAAATTTTGGCGCAAAAAAAACGCCTTACTATACTATGTCGAAAAAAAATGACATTTTTCAAACATGTTGTAAAAACGTGCCATATGATGAAATAATGTAAAGGAGGCCGTGAAAAACACTCCAGAAAGGTTTTCTTTGAAAAAAAATCATCATGAATTTTTTTTTTGGTGTTTCTTTTGAAAATAGTTATTTTTTCGGCCTATTTTATTGGGTAAGCATAGTGACAAACAAACAGAAAACTGGGGAGAAGACATGCAGAAAAGCGCCACCTGCAGGAATTGAACCCGGGTCACTGTGTCAGAGACCATCCCTTGTACATGGTTCATGCTGCGTAACCCACTGAGCTATACGGGCACTCCACCCATGACGAATTTTGGAGCAATAACAGGCCATAGTATCCTATGTCGAAAAAAAATGCGATTTTTCAAACATGTTGTAAAAACGTGCCACATGATGAAATAATGTAAAGGAGGCCGTGAAAAACACTCCAGAAAGGTTTTCTTTGAGAAAAAAATCATCATAAATTTTGGCGCAAAAAAACGCCTTACTATACTATGTCGAAAAAAAATGGCATTTTTCAAACATGTTGTAAAAACGTGCACATGATGAAATAATGTAAAGGAAGCAGTGAAAAACACTCCAGAATGGTTTTCTTTGAAAAAAAAATCATCATGAATTTTGGCCCAAAAAAAACGCCTTACTATACTATGTCGAAAAAAAATGTGATTTTTCAAACATGTTGTAAAAATGTGCCATATGATGAAATAATGTAAAGGAGGCCGTGAAAAACACTACAGAAAGCTTTTCTTTGAAAAAAAAAATCATCATGAATTTTTTTTTGTTGTTTCTTTTGAAAATAGTTATTTTTTTGGCCGTTTTTATTGGGTAGGCATAGTGACAAACAAACAGAAAACTTGGGAGAAGACATGCGGAAAAGGACCAGGTGCAGGAATCGAACTCAGGTCACTGCATCAGAGACCATGCCTTGTACATGGTTTAAGCTGCTTAACCCGCTGAGCTATACGGGCACTCCAATGATGATGAATTTTGGAGCAATAACAGGCCATAGTTTACTATGTCGAAAAAAAATGCGATTTTTCGAACATGTAAAAACGTGCCATATGATGAAATAATGTAAAGGAGGCCATGAAAAACACTCCAGAAAGGTTTTCTTTGAAAAAAAAGTCATCATGAATTTTGGTGCAAAAAAAACGCCTTACTATACTATGTGAAAAAAAATGACATTTTTCAAACATGTTGTAAAAACGTGCCATATGATGAAATAATGTAAACAAAGCAGTGAAAAAGACTCCAGAAAGGTTTTCTTTGAAAAAAAATCATCATGAATTTTTTTTTGGTGTTTCTTTTGAAAATAGTTATTTTTTCGGCCTTTTTTATTTGGTAGGCATAGTGACAAACAAACAGAAAACTGGGGAGAAGACATGCAGAAAAGTGCCACTTGCAGGAATTGAACCCAGGTCACTGTGTCAGGGACCATCCCTTGTACATGGTTCATGCTGCGTAGCCCACTGAGCTATACGGGCACTCCAAACATGATGAAGTTTGGAGCAATAACAGGCCATAGTATCCTATGTCGAAAAAAATAACATTTTTCAAACATGTTGTAAAAACGTGCCATATGATGAAATAATGTAAAGGAGGCCATGAAAAACACTGCAGAAAGGTTTTCTTTGAAAAAAAAATCATCATGAATTTTTGTTGTTGTTTCTTTTGAAAATAGTTATTTTTTTGTCCTTTTTTATTGGGTAGGCATAGTGACAAACAAACAGAAAACTGGGGAGAAGACATGCGGAAAAGTACCATGTGCAGGAATTGAACCCGGGTCACTGCATCAGGGACCACCATGCCTTGTATATGGTTTAAGCTGCTTAACCCGCTGAGCTATACGGGCACTCCAACTATGATGAATTTTGGAGCAATAACAGGCCATAGTATACTATATCGAAAAAAAATGCGATTTTTCGAACATGTAAAAATGTGCCATATGATGAAATAATGTAAAGGAGGCCGTGAAAAACACTCCAGAAAGGTTTTCTTTGAGAAAAAAATCATCATAAATTTTGGCGCAAAAAAATGCCTTACTATACTATGTCGAAAAAAAATGCGATTTTTCAAACATGTGTAAAAATTTGCCATATGATGAAATAATGTAAAGGAGGCCGTGAAAAAAACTCGAGAAAGGTTTTCTTTGAAAAAAAAATCATCATAAATTTTGGCGCAAAAAAAACGCCTTACTATACTATGTCGAAAAAAATGACATTTTTCAAACATGTTGTAAAAACGTGGCATATGATGAAATAATGTAAACGAAGCAGTGAAAAACACTCCAGAAAGGTTTTCTTTGAAAAAAAATCATCATGAATTTTTTTTTTTGGTGTTTCTTTTGAAAATAGTTATTTTTTCGGCCTTTTTTATTTGGTAGGCATAGTGACAAACAAACAGAAAACTGGGGAGAAGACATGCAGAAAATCGCCACTTTCAGGAATTGAACCCAGGTCACTGTGTCAGGGACCATGCCTTGTACATGGTTCATGCTGCGTAACCCACTGAGCTATACGGGCACTCCAACCATGAGGAATTTTGGAGCAATAACAGGCCATAGCATCGAATGTCGAAAAAAAATGCGATTTTTCAAACATGTTGTAAAAACGTGCCATATGATGAAATAATGTAAAGGAGGCCGTGAAAAACACTCCAGAAAGGTTTTCTTTGAAAAAAATATCTTGATGAATTTTGGCGAAAAAAAACGCCTTACTATACTATGTCGAAAAAAAATAACATTTTTCAAACATGTTGTAAAAACATTCCATATGATGAAATAATGTAAAGGACGCCATGAAAAACACTCCAGAAAGGTTTTCTTTGAAAAAAAATCATCATGAATTTTGGCCCAAAAAAAAGCCTTACTATACTATGTCGAAAAAAAATGTGATTTTTCAAACATGTTGTAAAAACATGCCATATGATGAAATAATGTAAAGGAGGCCGTGAAAAACACTCCAGAAAGGTTTTCTTTGAGAAAAAAATCATCATAAATTTTGGCGCAAAAAAAATGCCTTACTATACTATGTGGAAAAAAAATGCGATTTTTCAAACATGCTGTAAAAATTTGCCATATGATGAAATAATGTAAAGGAGGCCGTGAAAAAAACTCGAGAAAGGTTTTCTTTGAAAAAAAAATCATCATAAATTTTGACGCAAAAAAAACGCCTTACTATACTATGTCGAAAAAAATGAGATTTTTCAAACATGTGTAAAAACGTGCCATATGATGAAATAATGTAAAGGAGGCTGTGAAAAAAACTCGAGAAAGGTTTTCTTTGAAAAAAAATCATAAATTTTGACGCAAAAAAAACGCCTTACTATACTATGTCGAAAAAAATGACATTTTTCAAACATGTTGTAAAAACGTGGCATATGATGAAATAATGTAAACGAAGCAGTGAAAAACACTCCAGAAAGGTTTTCTTTGAAAAAAAATCATCATGAATTTTTTTTTTTGGTGTTTCTTTTGAAAATAGTTATTTTTTCGGCCTTTTTTATTTGGTAGGCATAGTGACAAACAAACAGAAAACTGGGGAGAAGACATGCAGAAAAGTGCCACTTGCAGGAATTGAACCCAGGTCACTGTGTCAGGGACCATCCCTTGTACATGGTTCATGCTGCATAACCCACTGAGCTATACGGGCACTCCAACTGTGATGAATTTTGGAGCAATAACAGGCCATAGTATCCTATGTTGAAAAAAAATGCGATTTTTCAAACATGTTGTAAAAACGTGCCATATGATGAAATAATGTAAAAGAAGCCGTGAAAAACACTCCAGAAAGGTTTTCTGTGAAAAAAAAATCATCATAAATTTTGGCGCAAAAAAAACGCCTTACTATACTATGTCGAAAAAAAATGACATTTTTCAAACATGTTGTAAAAACGTGCCATATGATGAAATAATGTAAAGGAGGCCGTGAAAAACACTCCAGAAAGGTTTTCTTTGAAAAAAAAAATCATCATAAATTTTGGCGCAAAAAAAAGCCTTACTATACTATGTCGAAAAAAATGTGATTTTTCAAACATGTTGTAAATACGTGCCATATGATGAAATAATGTAAAAGAGGCCGTGAAAAACACTCCAGAAAGGTTTTCTTTGAAAAAAAAAAATGATAAATTTTGGCGTAAAAAAACGCCTTACTATACTATGTCGAAAAAAAATGACATTTTTCAAACATGTTGTAAAAACGTGCCATATGATGAAATAATGTAAAAGAGGCGGTGAAAAACACTCCATAAAGGTTTTCTTTGAAAAAAAAAATCATCATAAATTTTGGCGCAAAAAAAACGCCTTACTATACTATGTCGAAAAAAAATGACATTTTTCAAACATGTTGTAAAATCATGCCATATGATGAAATAATGTAAAAGAGGCCGTGAAAAACACTCCAGACAGCTTTTCTTATAAAAGAAAATCATCATGAATTTTGGCGCAAAAAAAACGCCTTACTATACTATGTCGAAAAAAAAATGTGATTTTTCAAACATGTTGTAAAAATGTGCCATATGATGAAATAATGTAAAAGAGGCCGTGAAAAACACTCCAGAAAGGTTTTCTTTGAGAAAAAAAAATCATCATGAATTTTTTTTTGTTGTTTCTTTTGAAAATAGTTATTTTTTTGGCCTTTTTTATTGGGTAGGCATCGTGACAAACAAAAAGGAAACTGGGGAGAAGACATGCAGAAAAGCGCCACGTGCAGGAATCGAACCCAGGTTACTGTGTCAGGGACCATCCCTTGTACATGGTTCACCCTGCTTAACCCGCTGAGCTATACGGGCACTCCAACCATGATGAATTTTGGAGCAATAACAGGCCAGTACACTATAAAATGTTGTGAAAACATGCAATATGATTAAATAATGTAAAGGAGGCCGTGAAAAACACTATGGTAAGGTTTGTCGTCAAAAACTCATCAAAAACGTCATCGTATAGTATGTCGTCAAAAACTCAATAAAAATGTTATCGTACAGTTTGTCATCAAAAACGTCATCAAAAGCGTCATAGTCTAGTATGTCGTCAAAAACACATCAAAAATGTCATAGTATAGCATGTCATCAAAAATGTCATTATTCTTCCTTATTTCTGCTGCTCGTCTCTTGCCGTTTAGTCGTGCAATGGACTGCAGTGACCTGAACATGTCCTGTAGCTGTTGGTTCTTCAACAGACTTCCTCACGCTCTCTGGATCTTCGTCTGGCTGGACTCTCCCAGTTGTGTATGTCATCAAAAATGTCATGGTATAGTATGTCGTCAATAACGTCATAGTATAGTAGGTTGTCAAAAACTCATCAAAAACATCACAGTATAGTATGTCATGAAAAACGTCATCAAAAACATCATAGTGTAGTATGTTGTCAACAACTCATCAATGCCATAGTATAGTATGTCATAATTTTTTTTTTCTCAAAAACATAATGCCATTGTGTATTATGTCATATGAAATCATTAAAAACTCCATAGTATGTGGTAAAAAAGTCATAATCTTAAATGTATGTCATAAAAAATCAAAAACATGTCTTGTAAAATATGTCGTCACAAACGTCATCAAAAACGTCATAGAATATTAAACTATGTAAGTACTGTAATTATAGACGTTTACAAACTGCATCAGAAACACTACAGCAGTAAACAAGAGGCTCCACCTGGTGGAACAAGCAGGCACTGCAGCTGTTCTACAACACTGATCTGAAGGTAGAGCCCAGGATCACCTCAGCTCGATACAGGTCCTCTATCTGTTTCCGGACGTCGACGTTCAGCTCCTCCAGCTGCCGCGACAACCGGGTTGACCGTTTCCGTAGCGACGTGACGTTCCTGGACAGACCTTCTGCCAGTTCAACGAACTTGAGCTCGGACGCTGCAGACAAACAGTGGGTGAGTCGTTGGGGTTTTCTATCCCGAACCCCCAGAAACCCCGAAACCTCAGAGTCTTAACTGTATCTGCCGACGACGAGCCGCCGCTGGGAGCTGTAGATGCTCGCCGCCCCCTTCATGGATCTCTCAGCGGCGTCTTCCAGCATCTTCGCTGTCTGACACGCCGTCCACAGCTTCCTGTCCATGGCGTCAACCGTCTGCTGCATCAGACCCTGCAGTCTGCAGCCGGAGGGACATCTGGAGATCTGGAACAAAACACCACGGCTTCATCTCAGAGTGGATGATAGCCAGCCAATTCTCATTTAACAGCAAAGGAACACAAACTCTTCAACTCCTGTTGTAGATTTATCCGGCTGTTCTGGTTTCTGATCATCTTTTCTTTAACATTTTAGTAACTTTCAAATGTTTTCTTTTGTTTTGTAATGTTTTATTGTCTTTTATAAAACTATATTTTTCAACATTTTAGTATAATTTCTAATGTTTTGTTTTGTTTTTTTAAGATTTTTTGTCTTTCACAAAGTTTTATTTTTTAATGTTTTATTATCTTTGTCTTTATTCTATTGATTTTTTAAATTTATTTTTAGTTTATTGTCTTTTTAAAATATTTTATTGTCTTTTCAAATGTTTTCTTTTGTTTCCTAATGTTTTATTTAGATTTTTGAAAGTTTTATTGTCTTTCACAAAGTTATATTCTTAATGTTTTATCTTGTTTTTAATGTTTTATTATCTTTATTGCCTTTTTATGTCTTTTCTGTGTGTTTTCTTAATGATTTATTTTGTTTGTTATTTTTCTTGTGTAATGTCTAATAGTTTCTCTTCAAATGTTTTGTTGTCTTCATTTTATTTTTTATGTTTTATTATCTTTTGGGTATTCTAATGTTTTATAATCATTTTTAATGCTTTTCAATCTTTATTGTCTTTTTTATGTTTTCCTGCCATTTTTATTGTTAAATTAGTTTTTTAATGTTTTATTTAGTTTTGTAATTTTAATTGTTTTATGGTTTTCTTTCTACAGTTTTAATGTCTTTTAAAATATTTTTTTTTAATTATTTATTATATTTATTTATAATAATTTTGGTTATTTCAGTGTTTTATTATCTTTATTATCATTTTCAACATTTTATTATCTTTTCTAATGTTCTGTTTTTAAAGCTTTATTGTCATTTACAGTTATATTTTTTAAAGCTTTGTCTTCATTCATTCTTTTTAACGTTTTAATCTTTCCACATTTTTATTGTCTTGTTTTTAAAATTTTATCATCTTTATAGCCTTTTAAAAAATATTTTACTCCCCTTTCTATTGTTAAATTATTTTATAATCATTTTGGTTAACTGGGAGAACATGCAAACTCCATGCAGAAAGGTCCCGGGAAAGCCGGGATGCAAACCAGGGACCTTCTTGCTGCAAGGCGAAAGCGCTAACCACTACACCACTATATATATATATATATATATATATATATATATATATATATATATATATATATATATATATATATATATATATATATATATATATATATATATATATATATATATATATATATGTGTATATATATATAATATAAAGCAAAATTAAAAGCAAGCAAATTAAAAATCATTAAAAATCATTCAATGTAATACATATTATATTGTTTATTGTATTTCTAAATGTTTTATTGTCATTTTTAATGTTCTTTTGTCTCATCTAATGTTTTATTATACTTTATGATATTTTATTTACATTTGTTTATGTTTTAATGCCTTATTTTGCTTTTTAATATCTTATTTCATGTCCTAATGTCTTATCATTTCTAATGTTTGTCTTTTCTAAATGTTTTGTTATATTCATGTTTTTTTTCATGTTTGGTTGTCTTTTCTAAATATTTTATCATCACTTCTTATGTTTGAAATTTTAATGTTTGTCCTTTTTATTATTATTATTATTATTATTATTATTAACTTCTATTATTGTCTCCTATTATTTATTTTTTAGTGCTTTATTGCATTTTCTAACGTCTTCATTTTTAAAATGTTTTCTTTTATCTATTTTTTATTTTTTATTTAAAGATTGATGATCTTAATTATCTTTTTAAATTATTTATTATATTTTATTTTTATTTAGTTTTTCAATGTTTTTATGTGTTTTTTCTAAAACATGTTTTTAGCCAGTTTTAATATTTTATTGCCTTTTCTAATGTTTGTCTTTTAAAAATATTTTAAAGATTTTTATTGGATTTTTTTAAATGTTTTATCATCATCATCGACTTTTCACACATTCAATTGTATTTTCTAAAGTCTTTATTTTCTATCCTAATATTTTATTACCTTTTCCAACTTTTGTCTCTTTTAATGTTTCATTTTTTTGTCTGATGTTTGTCTTTTTGAATGTTTCAACATCTTTATTGTCTTCGTTAATGTTTTATCATCATTGTGTGATTTTTTTCGCGCTTTTGCATTTTCTGATGTCTGTTTTAATATCTTAGCGGCTTTCTTCTGTTGTTTTTTATGTTTTATTGTCTCTCTTTGTTCGTCATAATGGTTTTTGTCGCTTTTTTAAAACTATTTGAAAAGTCTGTTCTGACTACAATTTTGAAGGGAGCAGTAGACATGGAGTTTATCGTTAAAATCCCGACTGTACATGGTTTACTAAGGTTTCTCACCCAGTCGTCGTCCGAACACATCGGGACGTCCGGCGTCGCTCCACACTGCTGCCTCCGGACGGACTGTCGGCCATCTTGATTCTGCCGTTTGAGCCTCAAACACACTGCGGGGAAAAAAAGTAAAAACAACAAAAAAAACCCTAAAAATGGAGGTCGGTTCACCTTCAACTGAGCTCTAGTTCAAACAGAACACAGCAAACACGACATCAGACTTGTTTATCAGCGCTTCAAAGATCGTCAAATATTTAATGTCGGTCAAAGTTGGAGTCAACAGAGGTTTTTTAAAAAGGCTTGTGATGACCTGAATTTCGTCAGAATTTATTGATTTAGCAGCTCTTTTAGATCAAGATCCACCATGAAGCTGCTTAAAAGGTGTGCATGTTTTCACAGGTAACATAAAACTAATACAAAATAGAATGATGTTGGTCAGAAACACAAAATTTGGAAAACATGCGAAGATAATAAACTTGTTTGACAAGATCTTATAATGAATTTAAAAAATACATTCATGAATTTGTAGAAGAGAATGTCAGGATAACTTTCAAAACTTCTTTCATTTGCTTTTATGTCTTTTTTTAACTCATCAAACAACCTAAAATAAATGTGATAAAATGAACAAATTTGGTAAATATGCGAAATGCCAAAAAAGGGCCTGTCTGTCAAAAAAAAAGTCACAATCACTACTGTTTTTCAAATAGTTTTTGTTTGATAAGTCTTTCCATTTGAAGACTTGTGAAATGAGAGCACAAACCACAGCAGCTGAGGTGAACATGGAGTCTTTATTGATTGATCAGAGGTCAGGAACACTGGAGCGTCAAGGAAACATGAGAATCAGGGAAAACACACGACACCTTTTGACACGATTGAAATCCCCCCCCAAAAAGAAGCAGCTCGACAGGATCCAGATGTTCGTCTCAGTTCCGGATAAAAGTTTAAAAAGCAGCCGATCGGATAAACATGCGGACATTTTTGAGGCCGTCCGGTTTGTACGTCGCCCACACGACTCCGCTCGGGTCATTCGGGCCTTTGGAGTAGATCCCGTTTAGGTTGGCCGTCTGGCAGCTGTTGTACCACCAGCCACCCCCGAACCGCTCCGCACAGCTGCCCTCCGACGCATCCTGGTTGAAGGCACTGAACTTCATCCCGTTGTGTGCTGGCGCCAGGGCATCGCCGGCATCCCCGGTGTACCCGGACACGTGCAGCGGGAACCCCTGGTCCTCAGGACCGACCCGGATGGTGTACTCGGCGCTGGCCACGCCCCCCTCCCGGTTCTCCAGCTCCACCTTCAGCATGGTCTCACCCCCAGCAGTCAGCAGGTGGAGGTTCCGGTTGCCCAGCCAGAGCTCCCCCTTCCCCTTGGCGTCGACCGAGCCGAAGCCGTCGCGGTACTCGGCCCAGGTGCGGTTGAAGTCGAGCGCGCCGCCTTCCCTCTGCTGGACTAACAACCACCCGCCCATAAAGCCCTCCTGCTGGCAGTAAACCTCCACGGCCACCGCGGAGTCGCCGGCGCCGGGTTTGATCTTAAACAGGCCGTTCGTTTCCCCATTCAGGTGGTTCCGGTGGGCGTCCACGCAATCTGTGAACAGAGACCGCGAGTTAGCGAAGACCGGCGCCGTGCCAAAACCAGACGGGTCTAATCTTAGCCTGGACTATAACGAGTCCGTTTTATAAACTCCATAATGCTCTGATGAAGTTTTCTACTTGTTTCTAATGCAATAAATTGACTCGAGGATTTAATTTTAAACAATACAATCCCATAGAGTGACTGCACAGACCAAACACTACTGGTAGAAACCCTAAACGTCTTGCCTGACTTTGCTATAAACTGCTCTTTACAAGAAGCTTCTAGATTTAAGAGTTTTGCTGCTTTGTTTAATTCAGACGTCTTTAATCTGTAGGTTTAACAAAAAGTTTGTAATCTTTTTATTTTTATTCATTTTTTGGCACAGCACCGGCTTTGGTTCCTATAAAACCGACGCCCAGTTTCTACTCATCTTCTGCTCTTTTACAGAGCTGCAGTTACGGGGTATTTTTGGTAAATTCAGCATTTCTAAACCCTCTGAACTCCAAGTGCTTTCTGGGCATTTTTTCTTCACTGTTTTCTCGTTTTGTTTCACAGTAGTATAAAGTCCTGCACCTTTACACAAACAGAATGACCACGAAGAACTGTGACAGTTATTAAGCCACAAAGCATAAAAAAGTTTAATTTCTTTGCTTATTTAACAAAAAAAGGAAGAAATATGGAACCAGAATTTTTGTCACAAGTGCTGTCGAGTTGGGGTTTTTTTTTCAATTCCAAAATCTCTACGTTGCAAATACTTAATTCTGGGGGAATTTTCTGAACAAGAATTAGCGATTTTGATGAAATATCCCGATTTTATGCTTAGATTCGGTTAACTTTACTGATGAAAACCAAACACGATCAGTTTTTACAGTTTTCGGCCTATAAATGGCACCACTTTGTCAACACGCTCATTGGGGTTTTGGGGTTCAGAGGGTTAAAATACTTTGAAGATTGTACGAATTTCTGTTTGGTATTCTGTCAAGAATATGAACTGGGGAAATTTGGACAAAAAATAGTTTTTTTTAAAATGTATTTGTCAGGGAACCTAGCTAGTTTCCATCTTAGTGTTTCTCAAAGTTAGGCTACAGAACTGGCAACGAAAGCTTGATTGATTGATTAAATGTTTAGTATTTGCAAGACTTTTTGTTGGCTCTCGGTTTACATATTGGGCCAAATTATTTCAAGAAACTGCAGCTCTTCGGTGCTCTAGCAACAAGCAACAACAAAACCGGCATCCACCTCTTATTTTTGGTACATAGGGGCTAGCTAGCCAGTTGGTTTATGCTAACAGATGCTACCTAGCCTAGCGTTGCCGTCACGGCGCTGCTAATTTTACTCTAGGTCAGACGTTTTGGTACCTTTTCCTACATAATCCGCCTGTCGCTCGACGCGCATGCTGTTCACACTGCGGGCGTGAAAGTCGGGAACGTCGTCGTCCACAGCGCCCGTCATGAACCCGCCGAGGTCCGAGCCGAATGGATTCACGAAGCCGGTTTTGGTATCTCCTAAGAGGCTTCCTTTAGCACCGCCAGTGTGGACCGAATGTGAGGAGGAGGAGGAGGAGGAGGAGGAGGATGTGTGGGTGAAGCTGGGGAACAGGGAGCTCATCCCTCCCTTGGTGGAGTCCGACAACGCCTGGCACTCAGGTCCTCCTTCGATCACCTCCTCCGTCTTCTCCACCGGGCCGTCCTTGGTGTGAACCACCGTCTTCCTGATGCTCTTCGTGCAGGAGACGCTCTGGGTGGAGACGTGGCTCGTGCTGGGCTGGCTGAAGCCGCCGCCCAGATCAAACACACCCCCGTCGCCTCGTCCGCCAATCTCGGTGATGGACTTCGAGGACGTGGAGGAAGAAGCGGAGGAGGAGGACGAGGAGGAGGATGTGGACGAAGACAAGGAAGTACCTGGGTCCTTTGAGATGGTCGCCGGGGACGAGCTGGAGCCTTCTTCCTCTAGGATCAAATGGACGGTGTTCACCTGGAGGAAGGAAAAGGGGGCAAGACTGTGAACGTGGTTTCAGAAAAGGGCGTTTTTCTGAAAAACACACTGACGTAAAACACCAAGCTGGAACTGAGCATACGGGGAGCGTACTGGACCCTCACCTCCTGGAAAAGATCGTCTTTCTTCTGAGCAGCTGTCCCGACGCCGATGTCCTTGGATTTGTAGACACTGTCCACGATGACGTCCTGCAGCGGCTTGCTCTTCATCACATACAGCGTCCCCACCGACTCGATGTTCTGGGGGAACTGGGAGTCCAGCTGGTTGATCTGGGAATTCAAAGGGTGAGAATTATTTGTAGTGAAAGTATTGTTGACATGTTGACTTTACAAGGGTCACCCGACAACTTTCTACTGCAGTTTTCGATTTATTGGGTAGTAGGTCAACCTCAACTAATATAGAGCAACTATAACTAATATGGAGTAACTTTAACTCATTTAGAGCAACTTTAATTAATGTAGATCAACTTTATCAAAAAAATAAGTCGGACATTGAATCAAACCCTGATTTTTTTTTAATGCAAACATCACCTTAGAATTTACAAATTTAAGCTGCTCCGAGACACAAAATCAAGCGTTTCCATTCAAATCAGGTGAAGTTTAAACCCTCACAGAATGAGTTTGTTGTGGATTTGTTACCTGTTTGTCCAGGGTCACGTAGCTGTCCTGGTCCACCTGGTGTTCGGAGTAGCTGGCACAAGATCCTTTGCAGGAGCGCAGCTTAATGTCGATGTCCACCTGACAAGAGATGATAATGAGTCAGAAACAAACCAATGAACAGCAACTTAAAGTTCTACAGAATAAAAGTACGGTATAGAAATGCTCGTTGATTCGGAGCTACAACAAAACACAGCGGAAAACCTCAAAAAAGTAAGCAACGTTGAGTGAAGCGACTTGTTGAGATGGCCATGGCTAATAACGCAATTGGAATAATTCAGTTTGTTGTTTCACATAATTAAATAAGACGACAATTCCCGCTAAAACTAACTAGCGTAGCATATGTCAGCTTCAGTGAAAATGAGGAAATCAGGGTTTTTTGGAAAGGTAAAAAAAATAAAAAATAACATAATTTATCGGAGGCAGGACCAATTTTGTGAAAATCCTCAGACTAAATACTTTCCCGCTAAAATTGTACTATATATATGTGTAAAAGTATATATAAAAGTCCGTACCTCCAGCCTCTGCATCTCAGTGACCTGGTCCTTGACTCGATCCTTCAGGGCAGCCAGGATCCTTATCTGTCGGTCGATCTTTATCTTCATGTCCGTAATCCTCTGACGCAGATTCTGGGCCAGGTCATAGTAGTTGTTGTTGTTGCCTGGTGGAAAAGACGCAACACTTTTTCATTAGAAGACAGAGGAATTATAGCAACCAAAATGTGACACTAAACACCACAAAAAGTCAAAATGATCAATATGTGGCACTAAACAGTAACAAAAAGACGCAAAATTATCAAAATGTGACACAAAGCAATCTCAAAAGAAGCCAAGTTACCCACATGTAACACAAAAACACAAGAAATGTGGCACAAAAATATGCAAAATGTCTCAAAAAGTGACAAAAATATTCGCAAAAGACAAAATGATCAAGATGTGGCGAAAAAACAACCATAAAGTGACACACAACCAAACTGTGACACAAAACAACCGCAAAAAATGAAATTATCAACAGGTGACACAAAAAGACAACAAATGTGACATGAAGACCACAAAAAGATGTAAAAGGACCATCACGTGATACACAATCAGAAAAAAAAAGCAAAATATCCAAAATGTAATCAAAAAGACCACAAAAAGATGGGAAATGACCAGCAACCTTCCCAAAACAGCCACAAAAACAGACAAAAAGATCAAAATATGGAACAAAACAATAACAAAAAAGTGCAAAAAAACTAAAATGTCACAACATTACAAACAATGACGAACAAAAAAAGACCACAAAAGATGGTGTGGCAGAAAACATCCACAAAAAATCACCAAAAGATCAAGATGCACAACAAATAATAACAAAAAGATGCAAAATTATCAAAATGTCACAAAAAAAGGCCACAAACAGGCCAATATGTGACACAAAGAGATGCAAAATAACCATAATGTGACACAAAACATCCACAAAAAAACACCAATAGATCAACATGAGGAACAAAATGATTACAAAAAGACGCAAAATAATCAAGACGTGGCACAAAATGACCACATAGAGATGCAAAATGTCCCAAAATGTGACAAAAACATCTACAAAAAGACCAAAAACACGCAAAAAGATCAAAAACTATAACAAAACGGCACAGAATGGTCAAGATGTGGCACAAAATGACCACAAAAAGATGCAAAATGACAAATGTGACACAAAAAGAGGACAAACACAATGGGGAGTCGTAACAAAAAGCCTGGACGGATGCTGTTCTGAATGTCTAAGGGTTTGTCGGCGACAACAAGAGATAAAAACCAACAGAACTGCATGAAGCTAAAGTTCTCTGTGAGCCTCCTGGTAAATCAGATCCTGTTCACAGAGATGCCAGGTGGAAAAAGACAAACCGAATTCGAGGGTGAGTTTCTCCTTCAGGTAGTCGTAGGTCTGTCTGGAAGTGACGTCGGTGGAGCGGTGGCTGGCCTTGTTCTTCTCCAGCAGGCTGCGGATCTGCTCGATCTTCTTCACTGTGCCGTGGTCGAATTTGTCCATCAGACCCTGGATCCTGCAGCCCGACGGGCATTTGGGCCCCTGAGGGAAGAAAAGTTCAAGAGAAAAGATCATCAGGATCGACTGTAGCACCGTGGTGGGACACACTGCCTTTAAAAACCCTTTACAAAAACACAAGAGCTAACGCTAGCTTAGGCTAACGTTAGCAACCACATCAGAGCTGCAACAGTTACATCGATCAGTTAAATCAATCCCCAACTATTCTGATGATCGATAATCAAAGCCAAATGTTACACAATCACAAAGCTTTCCTGGAAATCTACTCTCTTACAGCCTGGAAACAGTTAGCTAATAGCTAATAAGTTGTTATTTAACTTTAGTTGGTATAAAATAGAAAAAAAAAAACTTAAAGGCAGTTTTTTTTTTTTAAACTTTCTGACTAAGCTAGGCTAGCAGTTTCCACCGTCATCAGCTTCTAAATTAGCCATCAACTAAAAGTTTCTCTAAATATTGCACACTCAAACTTACTGTCAGCATTTTCTGGAAATCTCCTTTGTTTCCCATGAACGTGTTACTTTTTGTGAGGTTCCAGCCTTAAAAAACAGTTAGCTAACAGCTACTAAGTTGGTGTTTAATGTTAGTAAAACTGGTCAGTTAAAAAGAGGAAACTTCAACTTGTCTTCTAGTGGAAGATCACTTTGGAGGGCATTAACTAATGCATGAGTCTTTGTCATGGTGGCCATTTGTAATGTCACTCATCCACATGATGTTTTGTAACATTCCTGTCCCTTGACTCCTCCCTTTTCTGTTAATATTTTACTAACGGCTGAGTTTGTTTTGGAAACTGAATCAACTGCTCTGATCATTGCTAATTCTATCCTCTTCCAGTTTTATTTCCAAGAACATTCCCACTAGAAAGTGAATAAGAAAGGCTTGTTTTTGTGGGGGTTTTTTTTGTGTGTATTTAAAGCAGTTTTGGTGCTGAAATATGGAGAAATCTAGGATGAACAGGAGATGTGCTAACGTCATGTACTATTATTATTATTACAGGAGGAAAGAGGACAAACTGATGAATGTAGGGAACAGAAGAGGAGGCGTACCCATTCATCGTCGGTGCAGAAAGGCCATTCCTTCTCAGTGGCACATTTTTCGGATCTGGTGCCGTGCTCTACTGGACGGGCGCCTCTCGGGTCGACCTGGGCCTGAAACCAGACAGTCACTGGTTTACTGGACGTAGTTTGGATCACAAACGCAATAAAGAAACACACTTCTGTAACTTTGAACGTGAAACTTGTGAACAAATCCAGTTACAAAGTTAAATTCAGGTGTTTTTCATGGGTTTGGTGACGTCGCCGTCCAAATGAAATAAAATTCTGGAGCTCAGGCAGAAAAAAATGCATTAAATTCATAGTTTTGTACCAACAACCACAGAGATATGAGAACTTCTAAAGCTTACTGCTGACAAATAACCTGTTTTATATAACATGCAGCATTTAAGTCACATTATTCATGCTTTTTCACTGTTGACTTTGGCTGCTAATAAAAAAAACAACAATAATAATAGAAATAATTTTAAATATGCATATATAAAACACTGCCAAGATATATTTAGAGTTAGAGCCACAAAAGAAATGTATTTTTTGAATTTTATATATCTATTTATAACTCTTAATATTATAATTTATTATTATTGTTGTTAATAATAATGTTAATAAAAATACTAAGAATTGTGTTTTATTTACACATGGATGAGACACAAAAGAAATTAAATTAAAGAAAATAGAAATAAATAAATTGATAATGAGAAAAAGCATATTTATATATTTTTAATTATTGTTGATAATAATAAAAATACATGAAGAACTTTAATATCAGTTATTATTATACAATTATTGTCATTCTTATTGTTTGTTTTAGTGTGTTTATTAATTTATAAAGGAATTCACAACTTTTATTTGACAAAATTGTGCATAATTTTATTATTATTATTATTATTATTATTATTATTATTATTATTATTATTATTATTATTATGAATGAAATCAAACAGTGTGAAATAGGTAATAAAATATGATTTATTTTATTTCATTTCTTTATTATTTCTTTTGTTTACCTCTTTAATGTTTTGATTTAGTATTTCACTTGTAAGTATTTATTGTTTTATCTTCATTTTGTTTAACATTTTTATTCATCCTTGCTTCATAATTTTTTCTCTTTTCTTATTATTTTTGTCTGAATTTTAACATTTTTTGCATTTCTATTCATCACACTATTTATTTTCCCTTTTTCAAAAATCTATTTTATGTATTTGTCTTTTTGGTTTTATTTTTTGGTTGAATAAATATTAAATATAATAATATTATTTGTTTTCCTTTTTTATTATTTATTCATCTTTTTTTGTCTGAATTTGGTGATTTTTTAACCTTTTTATTTATTGCACTTATTAGTTTTTCTTACATTTTTCTTGTTTTTCAGTTGATTTTATGCATTTATCTTTTCCTCATTTTATCTTTCGTGTTAATTTTCTCATTTTACTTTTGTCTATTTTATTTCTTTTTTCGAATAAAATAATATTCTACTAATTCTTATGATATGAAAACAAATAGCTCATCTTGTTAACATTTCCTGGTAAAAACACTGAAATGAAAGACTCACCGACGCCACAGAAAGCAGACAGACGATGAAAGCGAGTCGCTGCATCTTTTCTTTTCTCGTTGCTGAATGTTTCTGCTGCGAAGCCGTCGATCTTTTCAAGCTTCAGAGTTGAGCAACAGCAAACTGTTTGAGGAACATTTAGTCTGAACTTTGGTCAAAACAAACACGGTGAAGTCAAACAAACTGGGTTTACTGGAATAAAACGGTTTGTCCTCAAAGCAAAGTGACAGAAATTAAACAAACTATGAATCACTGAGAGTCGCAACCAACAAGTAGCTTTAGGTTTTATAGATTTTTATCTTCTTTATTCTTTTTATTACATTTTTATCTTCTGATTTCATTTTTTTGTATTCATTATTTTTTACCTTTTTATTTATCACACTCATTTATTGTTTTCCTTACTTGTTTTTGTTCTTTTTATGTATTTCATGTATTTATCTTTCCCCTTGATCAAATATTCAATTTCTCCTTCACTTATTTTTATTCCATTATTTGTCTTCTGTCCATATTTTAGGATTTTGATATTTCTTTAAATTTTTCTAATTTTTTGGCTGAATTTGTGGGGGTTTTTTTTAAACCATTTATTTATCGCATGTATTCATCGTTTTTCTGACAATTTCAGGTTTGTTTTTTTTCAGGTTGTCTTTATCTTTTATGTATTTATCTTTTCTTCAATTAGTTTTGTTTTATTTTCTCTTTTTATAGTTTCTATTTTAGTTACTTATTTTTTTCTTCAATATTTAGCTCTTTCACTTATTTTATGGTTATTAATTTTTGTTAAATTCAGTTTGATTTTTTAATGAGTTTGTTCACATTTTTTTAAATCTTGTTTTTTTGTTTTTTTTTACAATTCTTCTATTTGTTCAGATTTTTTAAAAATATGTTGCCTTTTCATTTATTGCACTTTTTTCTTATATTTTTAAGGTCAAAATTTCTTATTTTTAATCTATTTTATGTATTTATGTATCTATTTTATGGTTCAGAAGAACCAAAACACAACGCTTCAAAAACTGTTTTTATGTGAACAAAGAAAGTAGAGTTTTAGTTTTTGTTGAAAGAAAACCTGAAGGTGTGAAACGAGCTTCGTCGTGGCGCCCTCTAGAGGACGATCTGTTCACAGTTCAGGATTTAAATCGGTCTCATTTTCCGAAACATTCTCTCTGAGACACAAATTTATTTTATTTTGGACACATTTGAGTTTTACTGGATGTATTTCAATTAATTTTTGGCAATTTCTGAGTCATTTTGGGCAATTTTCAAGCAATTTTCAAACATTTTGGACTTTTTTGAGTTATTTTTACACCTTTCAAGTTATTTTTGGCCACTTTCAGTCATTTTGGACCTTTTTCAGCTCATTTTGATGAAAGTTTTACTCATATTGGATCATTTTCTACAGTATGATAAACTATTTTATTCATTTTCTTTAATAATCTGTACATCTTAAGAGGTTTGTTTAACAGCAGTATAAAATTATTCTGTTTTAAGCACATTTAATTTAATTTATTTGGACTTTTCAATTTTTGGTGAATACATACTTTGTTTATTTATTCAGTATTTTATTATACATTTTTTTTATTATGTGTTAAGAGAGAATTTATGTTTTTAAAATTGTTGACGTTTTTATTTGTTTTTCTTTTTGTTTTGTTTTTTTACTCTTATTTTTTTCTTCTTTCATTTTTGGTTTTATTTTCTCTTTTCTTCTTATTTGATTTTAGCTTTTAATTTTTTTGCATATTTATTTACTGCACTTACAGTTTTTCTTAAATTTTGTGGTTTTCATTTTCTCAATTTTTATATTTTCTTTTTAAAGTTTTTGTCTTCTTCATTTTTTCTTTATTGAATTTTATTTTCTATGCTTATTTTTCAGTTTTCTTGTTTTTGCTTCTTCTATTCATTCATTTTTTGAAGAAATGTTTAGTTTGATGTATTTTATGTAGTGTTTTTCACTTTGCTGAATTTTATAGGATTTTGTTTTCTCATTTTTTCTGTATTTATTTATTTATCAATATTTATTTTTTAAATTTTTTCTCTTATGTTTATTTTTAAATGTATTTGTTTATTTTTCCTTTCTTCTTTTTTGGTTGGTTTATTTTTTCTTTAAATTATTATTATTATTATTATTATTATTATCATTATTATTATTATTATTATTATTATTATTATTATTATTATTATTATTATTATTATTATTATTATTATTATTATTATTATTATTATTATCATTATTATTATTATTATTGATCTGGTTCCAGTTTCTCTCTAAATCTCTTCTCTGAGCCACTAGATGGAGACACCGGATCAGTTTAGGTGAGATTCTATACTTATTAGGAAGTTAAAACTCTTAGTAAATATTTTTGTTAATAATATTCATAATAAATAGTAAATCATTTATATTTGCTGCTGCAGAAATGATGGACTCTCTGTGACACAAATATTTAGATTTATTCTGTATATTTATTTATGAAACACAAATACAAACATAAATCCTTTGATAATTAACTCTGAATTGTACCAGACAGTAATAAGATAAGATAAGATAAAGTTCTTTATTTCTCCCCACGCCAGGGGAAATTTACATTGTTACAGCAGCTTATGTAACAGTAGGTGTAGTGATAAGAATAAAATAATAGAACAATAGTAATAATAATCAGATTATTTCTAAGCCGGACAGTAAAATGTTCTCTGGACGATTTGTGATTCATTTTGGTGAAGTTTGGGAGAATTTTGGAGTTTTATTCCTCATATCTCCGTTTAGTTTGGACACATTTTTAATAACAGTTGACATTTTTTGTCATTTTAAGGCTATTTAAGACGCATTTCACATCATTTTGATGAATTTTGAGCCATTTTTGGCTTTAGTTTTATTTTTATTTTGGACAGATTTGAGTTTTACTGGAAGTATTTCAATTCATTTTGGACAAAATCTGAGTATGTTGGACAATTTTCCATGATTTTGGAAACATTTTGTGTCTTTTGAGACATTTCTGAGTCATTTTTATAGCTTTCAAGTTATTCTGGGACATTTTGAGTAATTTTGGACATTTTTCAACTCATTTTGATAAAAGTTTTGCTCATTTTGGACCATTTACTTTCATTTCGGACGTTTCACATAATTTTTGGTGAATTTTGAGCCATTTTGGACACAACTTGGGTCATTTTGAGACTGATTTTATTTTATTTTGGGCAGATTTGGGTTTTACTGGACATATTTCAATTTCAAATTTTGAGTATTTTGGACAATTTTTGAGCCAATTTTCCATCATTCTGGACACTTTTCATGGCACGTTTCTACTATTTTCCATCTTTTTGGGGTCAGTTTGTGTCACATTTTTGTCATTTTGCATCTTTTTATAGTTGTTTTGTGATATTTGGTGTTTTTAAACTAGTTTTGTGCCACAAATGAATAGTTTTGTGTTGTAGTTTGGTTGTTTTTGGGAACATTTTGGTTACTTTCTGTCCCATTGTTTGTTTTGCATTGTGTTTTGCTTGTTTATCATCTTTTTATTGCTGTTTTGTGTCCTATTTGGTCATTTTCTGTCACATTTTGGTCAATTAGTGTTTTTTGTGGCAGTTTTTATCATATTTTGGTTATTTTGTGTTACATTTTTTGTCATTTTCATCTTTTTTTTCAATATTTTGTCTCACATTTTGGTCATTTTGTGTCATAGTTTCTTGTTTTGTGGGTCTTTCTTTGGATGCTTGTTGTGATATTTTGTCATTTTTGATGTTTTAAACTTGTTTTGTCTCACAATTGAAGAGTTTTGTGTCGTATTTTGGTTGTTTTAGGGAACATTTTGGTTACTTTCTGTGTCATTTTGTTGGTTTTGCATTGTGTTTTGCTTGTTTATCATCTATTTGTGTTCTACTTTGTGCTGTTTGCATATTTCCACCATCAGTTATCAAGCAAATCCACATATTTGTAAAAGCTTGAACCATCCCTTTAAGAAGCAGTGAAATGTGCTCACTTTGGAGGATCCTCTCCATGTTTCCACCCTTTTAAAGATAATTTGGACTCGAGGGTTTAACAATACACAAACACACTCACAGCGGCGCATTAGTGGCCGGGTTTGCTGGCAGCTTGACAGGATGCTGCCGCTTCCCTTAATGAAGCGCAACCGCCTTCAAATGCTGGGAGGAAAAAAGCTGTTAACCACAAACGGACCGACAACACCACCGTCTACCTGCAAGCTGCCATTAGAGCGTCCACCGGGACCACAGAGATGAAAATCAACTCACTGTCACCAGATTAGAGGGAAAAACACACAAACAGCCGGACGACACAACAGTGTGGCTGAACATTAAAAATGCAGCAGAAGCCAATTAGCAACCGTCCGAGGCTCGGAGAGGAAAACAAGTCGGGGAGGCAGGAAGCAGATGGAAGTGGAGACGAGGGACGAATTAAAGGAAAACACAACCACACAGGCGTCGACAGCAACAGATCAAAGTTTTTCATGAGTTTGTGTCACAACTTTGTCATTTTGAACCCCTTTTTGTGTATTTTTGTTTGACTTGTTTCTTCATCAGTCCTCAGGTTCTTGATGGGTTTCAGTCAGGACTTTGGACAGACCAGTTTAAACCTTCATTCCAGCCTGATAGAACCATTTCTTTACCACTAAATGAGTCATTTCTGACCAATTTTGAGTCATTTTTAACCAACCCAGACAGGTTTCAAGTCATTTCTGAACCAAGTTGAACGAGTTTTGTCATTTTAAGTGATTCTGAACCAATTCTTGGTCATTTTGGACATTTTTCTGTAATTTTGAACACATTTGATTCATTTTCAACATGTTTTAGTTGTTCTGGATAATTTCTGACTTATTTTGGGCAATTTTTAAACCATTTTGGACTAATTTTGTGTCATTTTGAGCAACTTTTAAATCATTTTGAACCACTTCTTAGTCATTTATAAAAAAGCATTTAGCCATAATTAAAGCTTTAAGTGCTTTATTAACACGGAACTAAAAATGTTGTATTGTTTTATTATCACAGGTTCTGTCTGAAAAGAGGTGGCATCATTTTAAACAGTGAAATCAAACTAATAAAATGTAATGACCAACCAGTGAGCAATACTGGATTCTGCAACAACAGAAACAACTTTTTTAAAAATCTAAATCTTATCTTAACACAGTTAATGTATTAACTTATTTTTGTGTGTATGCATGTATTTATTGATTTATTTAGTACTGTTAACATATCAGAGTTCTGAGTGAATTTTTCTTAAGATAGGCAAAGGCCATTTATTGATCACATATAGGCTGTTAAATGTTTATTAAAAACTAAAAAGCATTTAAAAAAAACAACAACTTAGGCATTTATTGAGTCACTAAAATACTGTAGAGTACAGACCACATCAGCATGATTATAAGCATCCTCTGGTAAATTAACAACCAGATACTGATGTCTCTCACCATATGGACTTCAGGAGATGATTAGATGATGATAAACTGTGACCTACTGGTTGGATTCTCTCTGTTCTCATGTTTCTTACATGTTTGTCCCTGACAGCCGGGTCCTAATGTTTTTAGAGCAACACACCATACTATGACGTTTTTACAATGATGGTTCTACTATGGAACCAGTTTGACATGTTCAGGTGTTCTTTGTGTGAAAACTCAGAGATTTCAGGGATCAGAAGGTGGTTTTCAACTTTCTTTGTTAACTTTCTGCTTCAACTTTAAACTAAATTTCCTTCACTAAGCCAGCCCTCTGGACTTCCAGGAAGCTGTGTTCCTATTGGCTGTCCAGGTGGCTGCTTGGTGTTATCAGGAACACCTGAGCAGCTTGGTGTTATCAGGAACACCTGAGCAGCTCAGTGTCTTCCTGCTTTGTTTAGCTGCAGACAAACATTTCCTCTGCTTCTCTTCACCAGTGAACCGGGTTTGGCTCCGTTGCTTTAGTTTGTTCTTTAGGCGTTGGCTTGCAGCTTCCAGCAGTAAAATCGTCTTTAATGTGTTTCTTGGTGTGTTTTAGGGCTTTGTACTGGATAGTTGTCTTGGTAAATGTGGTTCTTTAGCCACAGTTAGCACATGGTGCTAATGTGTGCAGTGATTAGTGGATTTGGTGCAGCTGAGTTGTGTCTTTATCTTGGCTGTAGTGAGTCTTCAGAGGTTTCTGGTCAGACACATTCTGTATTCTTGTTGGTGAACCAGCGTTGGTTGTCCAGAAGGTAAGAGTTCCTGTCCTGATTCTCTGTTCTCAGAGGTTCTCTGGTAGGCTGCAGGAGACTTTAGTGTTTGGGTTGTGCTAGTTTGGTTTTTGTACGGTTTCATTTGGACGACTATCTTGAGGCTCCTCCATGTGGTTTAGTGAGGTTTTCTGGAACAGTTCTACAAAGCAACCTGCAGCAGAAGAGACTTTGAGAGTTTTTAGGAAGTTCTGGAGAGCAGACTTTAGAGCAGCAGAAACATTTGTCAGCAGTTTGAGCAGGAGAAGGTGAGCTTCAGAGTAGAAATGAGACGGAAACCTTCTTGACCCGTGTGGTGAGGTCCTGTACCAAGAGTTTGAGCAGGTTGTGAAGAGTCTGTAGTTCTTTGGTCTGAAAGCACAAGAAGAGTCGACTCATTAAAGGAGAAAACAGGAGATATTGTTGCTTCTTCTGTCGCTCTGCAGTTTCCAGTTTCCTTAGACTGAATATCAAGTTTATATTTTAAATGATTTCCCATGTGAGCCCAAGAAGACTTCAATAAACTCCCTCCATCCCCTGAACACAACACATTTTATTACCATGTTAAATGTTTGGGTTTTTTTTTAATGTTTTTGAGTTTTAATCATAGTTTTAGCATAGTTTTTTTTCTCTTTGCTTGTTTAGTTTTGTCATCTGTGTGAAAGGTGCTAAACAAATAAAGTTGAATTGATAAACTGAATAATTGACTAACTCATGATTGTGACAACAGAAGTATTTTCATTGTGATTCAAGGGTTTATTTCATTTTTAAGGTTGGGGTTAAAATCTTGACAGAAAAAGAAGATTAAAGAAATAAACTACATAACAAAAAGCAACTAAATCAAAGGGAAAAAAATTTAATACAATCAAACTTTTAAAAAGGTTTATTATTAAAAAGCATTTTTTGAATGTTTAATTATGGAAAATATTTTATCTGTAATTTTTAATATTTGTGTTTGAAAAATTTTAATTTCATAGTTACATGTATTGTATCTTGCTTAATTATCTAATTCAATATTTTGTCTGTTTAATATAGTGAAATATTAAATACAATTAAATTCTATTAAACAGACAAAATATTGAATTAGATAATTAAACAAGATACAATACATGTAACTATGAAATAAACAGAATTTTTCAAATACAAATAATCAAAATTACACAAAATATTTTCCATAATTAAACATTCAAAAAATACAATTAACAAAGAAGAATATTAAACATTTAAAAAAATACAAAACATTTAATTAGATTATTAAACCTTTAAAAAGACAAAACATTTAATTACAAAATTATATGTTTAATTAGAAAATTACATCTTAAAGACAATAAAACTTCAAATAGGAATTAAACAGAAAATACAATGAAGCATTTAAAAAGAAAATTAAACATTAAAAGGTGGTAAAATATTTAAAAAGAAAAACCTTAAAGATTTAATCGAAACATTAAATATTGGGAAAGAAAAAGAAACTCAAACAGCCGATAAAACATTTGAAAAAACAATTAAACATTAAAAAGACAAAACATTTGGAAATCAAATAAGACATTAGAAAAGAATAAAAGGTGAGAAAAGAGCAAAACTAAACATTTAAGAAGAATCAAACTAAAGACAAAACATTTGAAAAGACACCAGTTAAACTTTAGAAAATCAAATTAAACAGAAGAGACAATAAAACGATCAAAAAGAGCATAACCGGATCAAGGTCCTAAAGCGTTTTCTAGTGTGAAATGAAAACATCAAGTTGTTTCTTCAAACATTTCCTCTTTCTATGTTCTTGGTTTGATTGTGGACAGATTTACTAAGAACTCATTTCAGAAAACTGCTTTCCAGATAAAGTCTAATAGTAGTTGAAGGCATTGATCAAACTAATGTTACCTTCTGATCTCCACAAACTTTACTGTTCAGTGAAGAGAATCAAAGTTTGTTGAGGATTTCTGAAAAACCCACAGGTGAAGGTCTGAGAAGAACTCAGATGGATGATCTAAATGTGAAATCAAGACTCATGGTCACAAGTTTTAAGGCTTCTGTTAACCACAAAGTTCAAACTAACAGAGAACTACTCAAGAACTTTTAGGTTTTCAGTCCTCAGACTGTTGAAAGGTTCAAACTAACAGAGAACTACTCAGGAACTTGGAAGATTTCAGTCCTTGGACTGTCTGAAAGTTAAATCTAACAGAGAACTACTCAGGAACTTAGAAGATTTCAGTCCTTGGACTGTCTGGAAGTTAAATCTAACAAAGAACTACTCAGGAACTTAGAAGATTTCAGTCCTTGGACTGTCTGAAGGTTGAAACTAACAGAGATCTACTGTGGGACTTAGAAAATTTCAGCCCTCAGACTGTGTGAAAGCTCAGGTCCTGAGGACTCGGGAGGTGTGGAGGCTTTGGAAAGTCTTGGAACTGAGGGTTCAACCCTCCAGAACAAAGGCTGAAGTCCAACCTCCTGAGAAAAACGGTTGAGTCGAGACTCGAGTTAAAAAAAAACTTGAAAACGACAAGAAATAGATGATAAATGCGCAAAAAAAAGTAAAATTAGTATCTGAGCGAGTAGCTCAGGGAGATAAGAGACAGACTCCCAAGTGGAAGGTCGCAGGTTCAAGACCAGCGACTGGCAGTTTTCTTTCTTTGTCTTTGACAGGATTTTGATAAAAATTTAAGAAGGGTCTGGTCTTGAACCAGCGACCTGCAGCTCCATAGGCAAATCCTTAACTCACTGAGCTACAGATCATATAAAAAGAAATAAATTCGTCGTCCCTTTGACATCGTAGTTGCTGAGGTCACACATGGGTGGAGCCAAGGCGGAGTCTGGGTGGAGTCAGGGCGGAGAGTAGGCGGGGAGGTGGGTGGCGGCCTTCCCCCCTCTACTCCCCCACCTCCCCCCACCACCCACCACACCTTCCCCCGCCCGACGAGTTTTTCGAGTCTCCACGAGTTCTTCGAGTCTCCACGAGTTCCTCGAGTCTCCACAGGTTTTCCCCAGTTTCTGGACTTTCCACCAGGTCGGAGGCAGAACAAGTTGTCATGAAGAGGTGTTGAAGTCGGCCAGGATGGACTGACTTTTTACAGCGACTAGAAGGAAGACCACTAGAAGAGCAGGTCTTTAACCACCATCCATAAAATCCATGGAGTCGCTCCAGAGAAATGAAGGGAGGTCAACTTTTATCAACCTCCATCCAGATGTTCAACTTGATATCTTTACCTTGACATTTTTAGCACCACAAACCTTTAGTATCACACTTTATTATCATTTATTAGGACTTTCATGGAATCCACCAGCAGATATAGTTTTTGTTGACAAACTTTATTCTTGTCGTCGTGGGACTGCAGTATTTAAAATTGTTCCTTCTATTTGACCTCATGTTTATTAGTTTTAGTGGAGAAAGTTATTTTAGTTGTCGATTAGTCTCTTAAAAACCAAATAATAAATTGGATTAGTCAAGAGGTTTAAATTTCTTACGTTGTCATATTTTAAATATGACAAAAAATATAAAAATAAAGTGTCTTGAGACAATCTGAGCTGTAATTGGCGTTATATAAATAAAATTGAACTAAAATTGCATGTTTCTTGTAATGTTGGAGTAATTCAGCCATATATGTTGGAAAACACATTTTCTTTGTCCATTAATCTGTTGATTGTTTTCTCCACTAATTCATTTCTTGTTTTGGTTTATAAAATGTCAAACCCAAATATATTCAGTTTACTGTCATAAAAACAAAAAGATTTACATTCATGATGCAGGAATCAGGCAGTTTTTCACTTTTTATCTAAGTTTAGTCAGAAAGATAGTTGATAATGTGTGAATTGTTGCAGCTTGTGAGCCATAGAAGGTTTTAATCTTTGGGGCCGAGTGTCAGAAAACATTTAGAAACCAACATCAACAAAACACTCAAAGATTTGAACATTATTAAAGGGAAATCCAACTTTTGCACGACAATGTCTAATTAAAGGACATTTATTTCCAACGTAAATGTGTGATATTCATCCTCTGGAGCTTTCTCTTCACATCATCTTCCACCTGGACTGGTTTGGTCAGGAGCATGTGCAACAAACATTTGAAAAACTGCACTTTAACATCAATGAATGACACTGAAGTTTAATCTCTACATAAATGAGACTGAGTCTGGATGTGCTGCTCTGTCATTAACTCCTAAGTTTAGGGAAAGTTCAAACAAAAGAGGACAGTTCAGATAAGACTTGAGAATGAGCTTATTTTGAACAAACATCTCAGACTTTCTGAGCTTCAGCACCTCTAGCAAGATATTTTAACAACAAGCAACTCAAGAGATCCAGAAGTTGGAGAGAGTTAGCTTTAGCTGAGCCAAAGAACATGTGGGACGCTAACCTAGCAAACATTTCAGACTTTTCTCTGTGAATTCTGAGAAATAATTTCCTATTTAATGACAGAGCTACACATCTTAACTCAGTCTCATTAAAACAGACTCTAATTCAGTGTCATCCATCCATATTAAAGTGCAGTTACCCAAAATGTTTGTTGCATGAGCTGCAACAAAACCTGTCCAGGTAGAAGGCCACTTTGACAAACAGGAAGTAGAAGATTCCAAGCAGATTTATAGAAGGGCGAACCGGACTGTACTAAGTGTGGTTGAGGGGTGTTTTGTGGGTTTTTAAGGCTGATAATGATTATTAGTGAGACATTTGGAGTAGATATTCATCCATCCATCCATTATCTATACACCGCTTAATCCTCATTAGGGTCGCGGGGGGGGTGGAGCCTATCCCAGCTGACTCGGGCGAAGGCAGGGGACACCCTAGACAGGTCGCCAGTCTGTCGCAGGGCTACATATAGAGACACACAATCACTCTCACATTCACACCTACGGGCAATTTAGAATGATCAATCAACCTTAGCATGTTTTTGGACTGTGGGAGGAAGCCGGAGTACCCGGAGAAAACCCACGCATGCACAGGGAGAACATGCAAACTCCATGCAGAAAGATCCCGGGAAAGCCGGGACGCGAACCAGGGACCTTCTCGCTGCAAGGCGAAAGCGCTAACCACTACGCCACTGTGCAGCCCGGAGTAGATATTCATTTGCAGTAAATGAAAGTATTTAAAATCTTGGAGTTAAACTTAGAAGAACACAAAATCTAACAGAAAACTTTGTTGATACGTTTTTGTTTTGTTTACAGATGTTAAGATAGCCAGTCACCGGTCACTCACTGACTCACATTGAAAAATAGCACAGAATGAATTGTTACGTGTTTATTTTATTTACAATTTAGGTTGGATTTTTTTTTGTGCGCAGCGCAGATTTTCTGTGCGCAGAGACTGTCAGCAGTGTGCAATTGCACAAGCGCAGTTTAGAGGGAACAGTGCCTGCAGGTCCCTGAAATCTCCTCTCAGACCCACAGGAAAGAAAATTGCTGCAATATAATGAGCAGTTTGACTCTTTCTAAAAATAAATGTGCTCAAAAAAACTAATTAACGCATCAATCTTTATATAGGTTTTGATAACTTCTCGTGAAATCTTGTTCAGCCATGATCAGTAGCATAAACACAAGTCTTTAAGTTGATTACAAATAATAATTAAATTATTCAAACTTGTTGAGCCCATATTTTGTAAGAGCAGTTTCTTTGTGTTACCTTCTTTACCCACTTTTGGCTTTTTTTGTGTTTTTTTCATGCACTGGCTTTTAGGAAATTGTTTAATTCAACAAGGCTAAGGCTAGGCTAATCATTAGCTAGTTTTAACTTAAGAAAATACCAAAGCCAGGACAGAAATAGCTAACCAGAACAAATCTAAGCCAGTGTTTTTTCATCTCTTGCAGTCTTGATGCTAAGCTATCTAGCTTTAGCATTAAAGATATCAAGGCCAGGACCAAAGCAGCTAACCCAACCAGATCCAGGCCAGTGATGTCAAATCAGTTGCAGATTTTATGCAAAGCTAAGCTAAAAAGCAGCTAGTTTTTGCAAAAGAAGTATCAGAGTAGGGATTGAAATAATTAATGTAAACAGATGTAGGCCAGCAGTTTCACCCTCACTTACAGAATTTATGCTAAGCTAAGCTAATAAATTGCTAGTTTCACCATCACATTTAGCAGATTCTGTTTATTTTCGTGACCAAGTATTTCATGTTAAAAGCACATAAGTAGTAAGTACTACATTATTTTTATACATTAAATTATTTGTCGTTGGTTTGATCCTGTGGAGGTTCTGTGGAGGTTTTGTGGAGGTTCTGCGGAGGTTCTATGGCATTTGATGTTTTAGCTGAGAGCAGGGAAGCAGGCTTTGTTGACAACAAGACAAATATAGAATAAAATCATCCTGATCCGTTAATGGAAGTCGCTCTTGAGAGCCCCCAGTGTAAACACATCGCCTCCTGTCAGGATTAACGCTGATTAATTGCATTTAAACTCAGTGAAAACGTTGCAGCTCGCAGCCCGCTTTGAACTGCGACTGTTTAATGCGACTAATTAGGAGGCAAGAGGGAAAATGCAAAGCTAATAATTCATATGGAGGGATACGGGAGGGTAACACTGCAAAAAAATACAACCTGAGGAGAAAAAGTAGCAAAGGCAGGACAGAAACAGCTAAATTAGACAAACCCAGGGTTGTAGATTCTCTTTACTTACAATCTTTATGCTAAGCTAGGCTAAAAATTGGCCAGTTTTCCTTCAAAAAATATTAATTTCAAAGCCAGGACAGTAATAGCCAACCTGAAGAGATCCAAGGCAGTGTTGACGTTCACTTACAGTGCTTATGCTAAGCTAGGCTAACAAGTGGCTGGCTTTAGCATCAAAAAACTTCCTACCTTAAAACCTAGAACAGAAATAGCTAACTTGTCTCAGTTACTCTTTATTTACAGTTTTTATGCTAAGCTAGGCTAATCATTCGTTAGTTTTAGCATCAAAAACAGTGAAGCTAGGACAGAAGCAGCTAACCTGGACAAATACTGCTTGCAGTTTCTTTTTACTTACAGTTCTTATGCTAAGCTAGGCTAATCATTTGTTAATTTCTGCATCAAAAACATTGCAGCTAGGACAGAAACAGCTAATCTAGACAAATCCAGGTTTGCTATTTCTCTTTCCATACAATCTTTATTGTAAGCCAGGCTAACAAGTGACTAGCTTTAGCATCAAAAATTTCAAACCTAGAACACAAACAGCTAACCTGTACAAATCCAGGCTGCAGTTACTGTTTACTTACAGTTTTTATACTAAGCTAGGCTAATCATTTGTTAGTTTTAGCATCAAAAACAGTGAAGCTACGACAGAAACAGGTTCCCTGGACAAATCCAGGCTTTCAGTTTCTCTTTACTGACAGCCGAGACATCTTGACCATGAAAATGTGCCCGTGTGTGTTTTCTGCTCGTTAAGGAGGATCTCTCTAATTGGCCGAGGGAAGGCGAGTGTCCGGCCGACGGCTTCGTCTGGACCCTGAAGCTCTGAAGATTGTTTCAGCCTCTGGGAGGTAATTATTTCCACCTCGAGACCAGAAGGTTGACATCCATATTAGATGAGGAATTAGCCGAGTGGACGGCGGAGATTCCCACTGTGACACGAGATCATTTTATCGAGGATTAAGTGCCACTGAGCTGCACGTTTTATACATCGCAATGAAACAAGATTCAATCCTCGAGGTGTGAGGCATCCAGAAACAGAAGGCTTATTAGTGTTCTGTAAAATGAGCTAAAAATGATCACAACATTGCTTAATAGTAGTAAAATAAAGTCTGAACTGGCATAAAACTGGTCATAAACAACTTAAAATGCTACAAAATGACTCAAAATTTGTCAGTTGGAAATTGTACAGATCGATTTAAAATGGTGCAAAATGACTCAAAATGTGTTAAAAATGACAGAATCTAATTTCAAAATGTGTTGGAAATTATTTAAAATGCTCTAAAATGGGCCACGATTTCCTCGATACTTGATGAATGAATCAAGCATTGTTTAATATTAAATAAAAGTCTGAGTTGTCTTGAAAACTGGTGAAACATTTACACAAAACTTGTTGCAAAATGACCCAAAATTGTCCAAAATGAATCAAACATGGTTTAATAATGAATAAAAAAAGGTTGAACTGATTTAAAACTGGCCAAAAAGGAATTTATACTGGTTTGAACTAGTTTTCGACTGGTTTAGAACACAGGAACATGAGGAACACCGGCTGCAGCTTGTTGGTGAATTTCTGATGACTCCAACAAACTTGAAACATCTATAAATGTGTTTTCATTTCGTTTAGTTGCTTTCCAGCCAATCAGAGATGAGCACGGCTGCAGCGTAACCGAAGGGAATTCATGGTGAAGAAGGACAATCAAAGAAAGAGCTGTGGTTATTAATAACGGTGCTAATGGATAACCGGACGAACCGCCTGCAGAAGCACAACTCATGAATAACAATAAGAGCAGGCGGAGTTGTTTACGTCGACTATCTTCTCATCTGAATGTGGAATGAGCTGCTGCTGCTGCTGAAAAGCCTCTTTGTTGTCAGGACAGGAGGATTTGCTCTCCTTCTGGGAGGACGAGGAGCGCAAACAATTCCACATTAACCCCCTCTGGAGTCCCACATTCTGATGAAGTGCTTCCAGCCGAGCTCCACAGCGGTTACTGGCGCAGCTCGACCAATTAAACGCCCCTACCTGCTGGTTGCTAATTAAACAAACCGCCGGTAACCTTGGAGACGGATCAGATTCACCTCACAGAGCTGCAGCCGCCATGTTTGATGCAACGAATTACCCAAGACACAAGTGGATTATATGTTGCTGTTTTCATTTATTATTATATCCTGCCTGCTTTGGACTGGTTTTAGACTGGCTTTAGACTGCTTTCAGACTGGCTGTAGGCTGGTTCCAGACTGGTTTTAGGCTTTAGACTGGTTTCAGACTGGTGATAGAGTGTTTTTTTTTGTTTTGTTTTGTTTTTTTTAACTGGATTTAGTCTGGTTTCATACTAGTTTTAGTCTGCTTTTGAACTGGTTTCAGACTGGTTGTAGATTGGTTCTGAACTGGATTTAGTCTAGTTTTAGACTGCTTTTGGACTGGTCTCAGACTGGTTTTTGACTGGCAGCGAATCCAGCCATGATTACAACATACCACTGATGGCACTGTTAAGTTACTAACCATGGCTTAATGCACATATCTTTAGGTTTCTCAACAATCACTCATCCAAATAACTCCAAACTCAGTACTGCACTTCCTCGGGTCCCCAACGATATGTACAGCGAGTTTGGAGTAGATCGGACGAAGGGTTGTTGAGATAAATTAATAACAGATACACAAACACACTGAGTTCTTGATCTATTGGTGAGATACAAAATGCACATCAGACACACTTCCAAAGTGAAAAAAGAGAAAAGCCATCAGATGAACTCGCACTGTAATAGGTCAGAACTAAACTGATCAGCGACACAGTTCAGTGTGTATCGACCGATGCTCGGAGTGTACAAGCTGCTAGTGTGTGTGTGTATTGAAAAATTATTGATGCTGTCATGACGCCCAGCATGGGACTAACTGACAAGTTGTCACAGCACAAGAAGCTGAGCCTGAAGGGACGGATGTTGGACTTAAAAGCCGACAGATTCACACCAGCAGAAAAACACTCGCTGCAGGAACCAAACAGAAAACTGATTTTATTGGCATGTAAACATCACACAAAGGAAAACCACTTCAGCGGCTGCAACGTGGTGTTTTTGATGTATCGGTAGCAGCAGTGTGCCTGAGGACAAACTGTGTAAAATGCCATCATTACTGCTTTGAACAGTTGACTGTTTCCTTTTATAAACAGTCAAAAACAAATAATTTACAAAGACTATGCCCAGAAGTAGAAAGTACAGCAACTAAAGGGAATCCAGCTGTGATCACTGAAACTAAACTCTGATTTCCATTCAGTCTAACGACATCAACATGGTTCTAAAATGAGCTGTGATCAACTGTCATGGACGGCGTTTGACAAAAAAAGCTCAAAGTTGGTCCATAAACCTTCAGAACATCAACCTCTATGGACGGAGGACCAGAACTAAACCTGGTTGCTGCTCAGAACTAAACTTCCAGATGAAAGTTTGCTGAAGAACATGAGAAGAAGCCTGATGGACGTTGGAGAATATTCTTTGGTCAGATGAAGATAAATGAGTTCAGATGGAGTCCAGATGTTTGGTGTGAACCTGAGCAGGACTACCACAGTGGCTGCATAGTCCTGACAGTGAAGAACGGAGGTGGAAGCCTGATGATGTGGGACTGAAGGAGAGCAAAAGGTGCTAAAGAGGTGATATTTGTAGATACAGCATGAATTTCTGAGGAAAAACCAAGACACTGGCTGACAAGAAGATTGAAGCAGAGGAATATTCCAGCAGGAGAACCATCCAAAGAACCAAATCCCACCAGAGAACAAAGTGATAACTATGACCTGGACAAGTATGTAGAAGCGTTTCAGAGTATTGAGTCTGCTAACAAAAATAAAAGTGGACATATGAAGTATTGAAAAACTATAGTTCAGACGATGCCAGTTTCAATCATTTGGCATTTAGGTGACGCTGCAGAAGTCTGTTGTGCTCTGGATTGCAGTAACAGTACATGTTGTGGGTTCTCGTTCCTTTGCATTTACGTTGGAGGTGAGAGAAGCTGCAGAGATGTGGAGGTCGCCGAGTCAAAGCTCTCATGAACATGTGCAGTGGTGGGAGGCAGGTGTTGCTCGTTGGTGATGAATAGAAAGACCCAGATGGGTGACGGTGGAAGGCTAAAGGTTCTGGATTCAGGCCACCGCTGCAGGGGATTGTTCTACATTCAGACCCAGAGCTGCTGAAACAACGGTGATGTGAAAAGATCCGACAATAAAACCAACGCAGATATCTCCTGGTCGCTTTGACAGTCCGAGGTTTCCCGCTGAACCCACCGTGACGTCTTCTGTTTTTTGGGTCTCATTCAGGACGTCCACCTCATTGTTGTGTTTTTATGCTGTGACTTTTTCTGATATTTTTATTTATTTCAGCTCCTGTTGACTTTTGTCTGTTTTGTTTGCTGGTTTTGTCCATTTGTTTCCAGGCTGTTGGACTTGGCAGCAGGTCAGTCAGTTGTTTGCGAGCGATTTGCCAGCCAAAGTCAGGCCAATCATTCGGTTTGGTGTTTGTCCGTGTGTGAGCTCTGCTATCTTTAGGAGGACCCATTTCAAATCAGGTAAAGCAAGAGCATTTCTTGGAAAGTCAGAATGTATTTTGGAAGTTATTACAAAGTGAAGACGTATTTTTGTCTAGATTCAGGCAACGGAAGCAGCATAAAGCCAGCCCATTATCAGGGGGCCTCGATACCTATTTAATGTGGTTTTACAATATGAAAAATCTGCAGGTAATATATCACATGAATTAAGATTTGGATAATCTAGACCAAAAACAAGAGACAGTGTGTATGGAAATCCCTCAAAATAACCAAAATAAGAGCTCCAACATAAAGGCAGTGAAATTATCTTGCAAACAACAAAGGAACACTTCGCATCCAGCCTGCCACATTTATGATGTGTCCTTCTGCATGCTTACATCATGGCTTCACATGGAGAAGAATTGAACGTGAAATGCATCAACTCAGGTGCAGACACAGGAAGACTGGCAGACAGGTGACTTAAGGAAGGAATTTTATTCAACCAGAAAACTAGAACAATACACAAATGGAGAACTGAACTGGGAGGAAACTAACCTAAACCGAACTACTACTAACAGACACTATAAATTCAAAAACGGAAGATCACAAAATTAACTGAAATAACAAAACTAAGCTAAGGAGGGGTACTTACATAATGGGGGGAAGTGACAACAGAAGGACCAGGGAAGCAGGAAGTCTGGGGCAAACGTAGACAAGACTGGAGCTACTGGATGGAGACAAAAGCAGGGCTAGTGAGAATCCAAAAGAAGAACTGATGAGTCCAAGTGAGGGAAATCCAGTGGAAGGGAAACAGAGTCCATGAAGGCATGTGGGTTACTATGATCCAGCAGGGAGTGAATGACAGCACAGAGCTTAAATAGCTGGAGGTGAGGTGGAGAACAGGTGAGCTGATTGTTACAGCTGACTTTCATCCCAGCAATCAGCAGTTCAGGCAGTGAGAGACAGAAAGAGAGACAGAGGCAAGAGCGACAGGGAGAGAGAGAGACAGATACAGAGGAAGACAGACAGGTCAAAATACATGCAGAAAAACAAGGAGGAAGAAAGAAAGAGGGAGAAAGAGGGACAAGGAACAGGGACAGAAGCAGAATCATAACAAATTTTATTCCAAAACTGGTTAGAATTAGTCTCAAATGACTCAAAATTTGTCCATATCTACTTCAAATTGTCCGATAGGTTTTGTGAAATTGTAAGAATGAACAAAAACTTGTCTACAATTACTCAAAAAATTGCTCAAAATTACTCTAAATTTGTTTAAAATGGGTGGAAAGCTGTTCAAAAAGACTGCTGTGGAACTCATCCGAGTACAGCTGTGATTTCCTATCAGCCAAACTGCATGAACATGGTTCTAAAATGAGCTGTGGACAGCAGAACTTTCTTAGTTTTGGACCAAAGGACTGTCTCTGTCTGCATGCCTACATCATGGCTCCACATGGAAAAGAACCAAACACAGGAACTAAAAATAATCTGACTATGAGACTTCATAAAGATGGAAAAGAATCCAAGAAGATCAACTAAAAATCAGTAAACCACAGCATCAGCAGTAATCAGGAGGTATAGAAGGAGTTATAGTGCCACTAATCATGGCTGCAGGACTTGAAATGAAGCCTCGTGGATGTTGGAGAACATTCTTTGATCAGATGGAGATAAATGAGTTGGGCTCAGATGGAGTCCAGCATGTTTGGTGTGAACCTGACCAGGACTCCCACAGTGGATGAATAGTCCTGACAGTGAAGCACTGAAGCCTGCCACATTTATCTGCTTCCAAAGCAAACAATCGGCCGCTTTAAATCACAAATCCATCATTATTCCTTTCATTTGTTAATTATGCTGCTTAGAAGAGGCTTTTTTCTCCTCTCTATCCTGTTTTCTTAGCTGTACAAACATTTCTTTTAAATCATTAGCAGCTGTTTAATTAACTCTGCTTAATCGCTTCATTAATTAAATAAAAAATCCAGGCTCCAAACTCACCAGCATGTGTTGTTGAAAGATGAGCGATCTGAGTGCTACAGCGAAAGCAGTTTTACTCTGCTGCTGATTATTTATAGTTTCTGCTCTTTTTTTCACACTTCTCAAGGTTTCGTCTCCTTTTAACCCTGATGCAACATGAAGAGCAGTGCAGGTTGAAGCCCTGAAGAGCAGAGATTTCACTCTGCACAGGGACTAATAATAAACCACTGACACAGCTGCAGTGTGTTCGTACAAACACTGTTCACTTCAACATACCACTGACACGTTGGTTCTTGTTGTTCTGCTCGGATACCACACAGTATCTTCAAGGTGTTGCACTCTTGTTCCTCTTAATTTGACAAATATGGACTTCAAGACAAGTGTTGAACCTGCTGAGATGTTCAAATGCTTATTTAGCGATGCAAACATAATTGTTAAAACTTTCCTACAATTAAAAAAAATAATTGCACAGCACTTTCATGGAACATTCATGGCAATGTACAGCCAAATGCAAGTTAATTTTTGGACATTAGGGTAAAATTTAGAAGTAGCAGATGGGTAAAATGGACCAGACAGTTTGTTAAATGACTGAATTTGACAACGTCCTTTAAAGAACCCAACACTGCACATTAAAGATGAGGGCCATCATTCACAGTATTTAAGATTCTTCTGTAGTATTTACCTTCATCTTAAAGGGTGTAAATACAGGAAGGCATCAGCAGTGAAGTGGTGTCCATAGGCCGAGAACTGGTGCTGATGTTCGCTGACATTTAGCGATAATGCTCGGAGTTAAGCAATATAGTCGAGGCAACTTTTAACTAGAACGAAGGGCATCATTGGTTGAGAGGAAAACAACATCCATGGCTTCGGTTCCAACCACTCTGGTGCCCAGAAAACCCAAATTATTTAATTGCACCCACAACTCAAAAGGACAAAAACACAACATCTCAAGCCATTCACATATGTAAAAGCTTGTTGTGCAGGTTAGCAACCGCTTCATGGCTAAAATGTTGCTAAAGAACACGAAAAGATTCCTGATGAATGGTGGGAGAACATTCTTTGATCAGATGAGACCAATATAAATGTGGAGTCCTGCATGTCTGGTGTGAACCTGACCAGGTTTACCACAGTGAACCCATAGTCCTGACAGTGAAGCATGGAGGTGGGAGTGTGATATATGGGGCTGCATGAGTGTAAAAAGTGTTGATGACATTTATAGATGTACGAGTTTTAAGCTCGACAATCATCTCCACACCGCCCCCTTGAGGATACTGTTAAGGCTGCATGGAGGGATGTCATGAGAACCAATACTTTGGTACCAAATTCTCCTAAGTGCTTCTATAGAAGACACCTGCACTTCACAGTTTCTGGAAACCTTTGGAGTCTTAGATACACATCATCACATGAACGGTCCATTGACAACACAGGGGACAATATTTCACCCAGATGCAGCAAAAACTCAAAAACTGGTTCAACCTGAGGATAAAACAGCCCAACACTACCTCTATATAGGGGAGCTTACACTTACTAACGCTCATCAACACTTATCAGGTACTTATCATGCAGTTTGTAGTCCCACCTAGACAGTTTTACCACCTTTAAGGTCTGGACTCACCCCTCACCTGATAGTTTCACAACACATACATGCTAAAATACAGAAAATGTGATAGTGGCTGAAGTGGAAGAAGGAGCACCTCAAACAGATCTAAGCAGCTTAAAGTCAAGACATCCGGATGCCACTATTTTGTGTAATGTTAATATTTGTCATATATTTATTATACCTAAGCTATGTAATAATATCATATTTCAGTCAGCTGCAGTAGAAATGTTAAGCCGCCATTAAAAAGTTTATAGATTTTGGTGATTTGATGTAGAAATACGTTAATTTCATCAATTAATCTTTGGCTACGGTATTGACAATGGTGTCAAAGAATGGTAGATTTTCAGTTGTATTGGTACCAAGAACCAAGTTCCTGGTTTCATGACATCCTGAAGTGGAAACTAAATTGGAGTGTCCTATTGCTACGTTTTTGAAAAAGTCTTTTTGTAGGCCTTTAGTAGTTCTTGAGACATCTGTTCAAGACTTTTTGCTTTTGTCTCTCCAAAATGTCACAGTATTGTGGTCTTACACAGCATTACAAACTACAGAACTTCACTGTTTGTTTGGATTCAAACAGGGTTTCGAAGAGGATTTTTCTGGCCAGTGATGCGAGGTTGAAGATGGATTCAGCTGTAGACAACTTGCAAAGAGCTGAAGTATCGACTGTGCATCTGGAGATTTGACAATCGCCTCTCGTCTGCTGTTTTGCTCTTTATTCCAGCAAATTAAATCTGATCAGACCAGATTTCATGAATTCCTTTTCAACAGCATAATGGCCACTTCTGTCGACAGGCAGGCTTGTACTATTTACTCCCTCGCCCCGCGGTTAATGACGTACTTACAGAAAATTGCTTTGCGCCGTCATAAAATACCCCTTAATACGTGTGAATCCGACCTGCCAGTCCAGCTCTGCAGCCTGTAATTCACCGGCCGCCGGGCTCAATCGTTACTGTTCAGAATGAAATTGGAATCCAGCGTTTAGTTACAAAGGTCAACAGCACCGGCTCTATCCCGGAATACCAGCTATTATCCCATCGACTCAACAAAGCTGAGGCTACATGGACTGAAAAATAAGCTTTTATTTACTGGCATCTCTCTCCATCCACCTCTTTTGTTGTTGCTGTCTAAATCCTCCTCTTCGCTCCCCACAGTTTTGGATCAATAACACTCCATCAACCTTTATTTTCCTCTTACCTATTGTTTTCATCTCCTCGTCTCTCTTACAGCAGTCGATAACCACGTTGAGCCAAGATGAAGTCAAATTAGGCTCCTTTGCAGCCCTCAACCTGATTTAATGGCAAAACAATCACTGGTCACACCTGGGTTCCTCATCTTTGGATATTTTCTCTATATTTTCTGCATAACTGACTCTAAAAATACCGTTGTGTTGTTCTGTCAAACCTACTTACGGCTGTAGACCTCTGACATATATCACTTAATCACCTCTTGGCACTTCTATTATTTCTGCGCTGAACACTTCAGTGTTTTCTCTCACGAACAATCAATAACATTCACTTTACACAGATTCTAATAAAAATTCAAGCCGCAAAGTAGAAACTTAATCCAACAAAAGGGAATCCAGCTCTGATCACTGAAACTAAACTGTGATTTCCAATCAGCTTAAGGGCATGAAAATGCTTTTAATCTGAGCTGTTAATAGTACAACCTTCTCACTTCTGGAACTAGGGGCTGTTTCTGTCTACATGTCATCTTAAAATGTGGGCAAATTGTCTCATAATTTGTTTAAAGTGCATCAGATTGTAAGTATTTGTTAGAATTAGTCTGAAATGACTCAAAACTTGTCCAATAACTCCAAATGAGGCCATAATTGCTTAAAATTGTCCAAAATGACTTGTGAAATTGTCAAAAAAAAATAAAAACCTGTCTACAATTACCCAAAAATGGTCCGAATTTGTTTAAAATGGGTCAAAAACTGTTCAAAATGACTCAAAAATTGTCCAAGATGATGTAAAGCTCATCTGAGTCCATCTATGATTTCCTATCAGCCAAACTCCATGAACGTGGTTCTAAAATGAGCTGTTGACAGTTACTGAAAAAGTTTTCAAAATTATTCCAAAGTTGCTCAGAAAGACTTGAAAATTGTCCAAATGTCCCCCCAAAATTACTTGTAGCTGTGAAGCTTATTTAATTCCACCTGTGAGGTCTAAAATGAGCTGTAAACAGCAGAACTTCCTCAGTTCTGGACCTATAGACTGTCTCTATCTGCATGCCTACATCATGGCTCCACATGGAAAAGAATTGAACCGAAGAAGTGAAAAATCTGACTGTAAGACTTTACAAAGATGGAAAAGAATCCAAGAAGATCAACTAAAAATCAGTGAATTATCGTGTCAGCAGTAATCAGGAGGTATAGAAGTAGTCATAGTACCACTAATTATGGCTGCAGGTATAGAAGAAAGCTTGCTGAAGAACATGAGAAGAAGCCTGATGGATGATGGAGAACATTCTTTGATCAGATGAAGATAAATGAGTTCAGATGGAGTCCAGCATGTTTGGTGTGAACCTGACCAGGACTACCACAGTGGATGTATGGTCCTGACAGTGAAGAACGGAGGTGGAAGCATGATGATGTTTATAGAAGCAGCATGAACATCTGAGGATAAACCAAAATACTGGCTGACAAGAACCTTGAAGAAGAGGAATACTAAAGCAGGAGAACCATCCAAAAAACCGAATCACAGGAGAGTTTCTACTGAAGAAAAGTGAAAACTACCACCTGGACAAGTTTGTCTCCTGAATTTTGAAGACCAAGGTAGTCCAACATCACCCCTCCAGCAAAAAGCTGAATGACAGCTCCTACTGTGGGGCCTGTATTTTTAATAGAGTAACTGTAAACTGTTAGTCTTTAATTTTACATCAGAGCACATATTCTGCTGTACAACTTTAAAGGAATCTTGTTAATGCGAGTTCAATTTTGAATCACTGAAAAATGAAACACTACACAGCCTCTGTTGTGTACTGCAGATGTCGCCTTACTGGATCAACATTTCTGTTCACGTTTTCCCTCCTTCTTCAAATACCCAAACCTCAGAAGAGGTAATCCTGCTCTGTGAGGCTGCGACACGACAAGCCGCTAAGCCAGTTTCATTTCTTGCGTCATGCCTGAACGCTCCTTCAATTAATTCAGCGGCGTACCTCTGCGGATACGAGGAAGACGCTCAGGTTTGCCGTCCGTTGCTCCAACGCTCTTGTAGGGGGAAAAGTGTCGAGTGGATGAGTCACCGCTCAGTTTACACGATATGGAAGTGAGTCCTGACGTCACAGATGAAGCTGCTTCATCAGCATCTTCAGCTTCAGCTCTACAGCAACCTTCACTTTTACTGTTTCACCAGCGTCTGACTCGTACAAACCAGAGCAGGTTTCAGCTGTTGTCGAATAATGATAACTTCAGAATGCAAATCTGACATTTACTACATGGGCCATTCCAGAACTGGAGGATATTTGGGCTTCTATAAATTTGAAAAATAAACCTTCACTGTTACACTTTTCTGCTCCATATTCATCAATAATAGGTAATAAACTATCAGAGGCTTGATTGCCTCAGCTTCCACATCAATGGCAGCATTTTTATTCCATGTTTTCTGTGCTGGTTGCTAACTCTACTCTAATCCATGCTAATGTGATCTTTTTCTCAGCAGTAGAAGCTAGATATTTAGCTGCTGTTACTGCTGACCAAGAGGACAAACTGACTGATGGAAAACAAGTAAAGAAAAATGATGCTACAAACGTGAATATCTTTGCAGAAACTGATTCCAGAATACACCTCCATTGTTGTTTTGTAATTCTCATTTGTGGCTTTTAGAGGTAAAAATAATAGAAAATGCACTTTTTTTCTTTTTGTCTCATTTATATGTCATCTGTCTGTGCATTTTTCTGGTGTTTGTTTTTTTTTTAAGCATAATCACATAACAGAAGCCAATATTTTTGATGACAAACTAGTTTGTTATGGAATTCGACTATGATCTGTACGTTAAGTCTAAATGTGTTTTTCCATATTATCTAATAAAGACAATTTCTACCATATATATTGCACTAAAAATGCACAAACGCAGAAAATGATATATTTGTGATTTCTGAAAATCTGTGTGGCTGGGGTATATTTTAATTTTAATTTGAAAAAATGTGTCCTCAAACAGCAAATTGGGGAATTGAAATTTTAATGTTATAATTCAAACTAAATAGCAGGACTCTGGGCTTTCGTTCATTCTAGTCTTAGAAAATTAGCCTTGTGTTGAGTCACATGGCATTGGCTTTTGTTAAATTATGATTTTTAACTGCTCAGTGATGCCAAAGACAGAATAGGATGCACCCAAAACTTTAAATTATGACCTTGTGTTGATGATAAATGAGAGTTTAATGCATCACTGAACACATTTTGAATACATTTATCTACAAAAACACAACAAGGCGACATCAAATTCAAGAGAACTGTAGTTTTGATGTACCACTGATGCCGTTTGGTGTCAAAATTATGCAAAGTAATTGTAAAAATGTGTCAATTAAAACCACGGGGGCATGTTTAACTGAACAAAGAGAGACAGTAGAAAATCTGTGTTGAAACTACTAAACAGGATAAATGTTTCGTTTTTGAGATATTCAAATGATAAGATGGTAATGAAACTAAACGTACGTTAAGTCTGGCGTCTTGGGGACTTAGAGATAAATAAGCTGTTAAATCTGTATTTATCTTGTGCTTCAGTTGGAAGACAAACCAAACTTGAGAGCTCATCTGTGTGCAAGATGCATACAAAGTCGGAAAGCTCCTTGAACTTATTTATTTCTTGAACATTCAAACACCTTAACAATGTGACCTGGGTTAACGTTTATGTTTAAATATTTCTTCAAAGGTTTAAGAGTTGTAAGAGTTTCTTCTCTGATCTTACATTTGGTGATGAGACAGAAACTGTTTTATTCATTTTCTATTTAATTTAATTAATAAAAATGTTAATTCTAATTCTTATTTTTATCAATTTAAGTTTATTTTTCAATTTAATGGGTTTATTGACATTTGTTTGCATTTCTGTTGCTGGTTGTCTTGCTGAATGTACACTATTGTTCAAAAGTTTGGGGTCACCCAGACAATTTCCTGTTTTCCATGAAAACTCCCACTTTTATCCATGTGCTAACATAACTGCAGGGTTTTCTAATCATCAGTTAGCCTTTCAACACCATTAGCTAACACAATGTAGCATTAGAACACAGGAGTGATGGTTGCTGGAAATGTTCCTCTGTACCCCTATGGAGATATTCCATTAAAAATCAGCTGTTTCCAGCTACAATAGTCATTTACCACATTAATGTCAGGATTTATGATTCATTTAATGTCATCTTCACTGAAAAAAATGCTTTTCTTTCAAAAATAAGGACATTTCTAAGTGACCCCAAACTTTTGAACAGTCTAATATAGATCATATTGAGTAGTTTCTCAGATTTTTAAACTCTTCTTATCTTATACAACAGTCTGTTTTGTTGCTGGTTGCTGTATAACCCACAAAACATCTACTTTATAATCACAGGTTTCAGTTTTCGGTTATGCAGTCTGTACTGTTCACACATCCATGAACATTCATGCAGTAAGAACGAGGCCAGAGGCTGGTTTGTGCTTGAGAATAGTACATCTGTAGTTGGACACAGGTGAAGCCCAACAGTTTGTGCTTGGTTACAGTTGTTCACACAGTCGATATCTACACACAATTATACAATATACAACATCACAGCCACGTTACAAAGCGGTTTACATTCATCTTTGAGAAAGGTCGAGCAGCATCCGTGGCCTCCTGTCCAACCCTCGTCAGAATACGTCACAACATGATCTGTGAGGAGAGAAATCTTTTTCCAAAAGAACGACAGAGAACAAGATGGATTTAAATCATTAAAACAGACACCTGGAGCATTTAAAGCGGCAGTTCATAAATAGTTTGACATCACCTTGTTTGGTCCCCGAGTGCTAGTTTAAACCCTGACCCTATAGCTAACTAGCAGGTTAGCAATCATGCTAGTAAATAAATCAGCTTGTTCCTTTGTTTATGGTTAGTTCTGTGAGTAAAAGCCCTGTTAATTTTTATGATGCCACTGTTTTGTGAGATTTTTTTGACGAACAAAGAACCGATTCAGTTACAGTTACACTTGTGGCCCACAGAACAATATTTTATATCAACTCTTCAACAAGTTCTACAATGTGCCTTTTAAAGTGAAGCTACTTGAGCTTCTGCTGAAAGTCATATTGTCCACATTGACTCGAAAAGTTGCAGATCAGACAACGCACTTCTTCGTCATTTTGGGGGTTTTTTTGTTTTCATGAGTGTCATTCCTCTTCAGCCTGGTTCTCACAGTGATCTAATGTTTTCAGCAAACCAAATCCAGACCAACGAACCAGTTGACTGTTGGTCGAAAATCCCAAGGAGTTGGATGAATTTCACAGCTTGAATCAGGACGAAACTCTCCTGGTTGAATCATCAGTACATAAAGAAACGACGCATTTCTTCCTCATAAGTCCGAATAATAGAAAACTCCTTCTCTTTCTTCCACCTCAAAGCATTATACATTCAATTTATTTGTCATTTTTATTCAACGAGGGACTTTGGGTGATGTGAGGTCTCTATTTGTGGATCTTAAACTCTCAGGTGATCATGCAGTGTTGATGCAGACGCTGCTTGTGAGTTGAAAACTAGTGAAAATAGTGAGTCTTGTGTTGAAACTTCTGACTTAACATGAACTTAGGAAGTTGTAGCTGGCTTCATTATTTCTTAAATATCTGTGACCTTTGTACTCATGAATCAACCAGGACTATTTCACATCCATCCAAACCTCAAAGTAGTCCAGAACTGTGGTCTTCAAAATATATATTGTTTTCTATTCCCAAATTTACTCTGAAGGCTGGACGATAATGTAGTTCAACTTTGCTTTGGGGATCCAGAACAAGCGTCTTCCTGAACCTCCACCTGAATGCAACGCTGTTCAAAACTCGGCTACAAAAACAATCAAAATGAAATCAAGTGAACTGATTTTAACTCCTGTCACTGAACTAAAGCACACTGTGGTGGAATTTTATGTTCCTTTTTTTTCTTACAAAAATATCTCGGCTCTTTTGAAATGAAATCCCTCAACAGATCTGTGAAAACGTGATTTCAGAGGCATAGTTTGTGGCGGTGCTATTTTGTGACTCAGCACTTATTCATAGCAAAATAAAGCAGGCGTTTCTCGTCATCCATTTCTTGCTTTTTTTGAAAAAAACCTCATATATTTATTTTTTGTAGGCATGCATTCGTAGACGAGGACAGAGGAGGCAGACGAGGAGCTGAAACGAGGCTAAACGGGTCCAGTGGGTGGGAACAGAGGGATTGTGGGATTGAAAGAGACGGTGATTGATGCAGCTCAAACAGAGCGAGAATCCACTTACTGAGGGATTTGAAGAATGAAAGACATGAGGGACACTGAATCTAAGCCTTGAAAAAGAAGGATTTTATCTGCAGGGTGCCTGATCCCCTCTTACAACATGGTTTTATTCATTTTTTCTCGCTCACATCTCTGTTGTTCATTCAGGACATTGTGTGTAGAACAGATTAATATTACTATTATGCAGCTCCTGCCTGGGGGGGAACTGAGAGTTGTAATTACAATTAGGCAAATAAAGTCGAAACTCATAATGAAACAACTTCACATACTGAAGAATTAATTTTCTGGGCAGAAGTTACGGATGTTTTTTTTGTAAATGTGTGAAAACCCAATAATCTCGCACTGGAAAGTGGAGCTGTTGGTGTAGCAGTGATGAAACCAACTAGTGGCTGTCAAAGGTTTGGACAAACCTTCTCATTCAATGCTTTGTCTTCATTTTTACTACTTTTTACATTGTAGATTCTCATTGAAGACATCAAAACTATGAAGCAAGATATATGGAATTATGTAGCAAACAATTGTGAAATAACTCTGAACATGTTTATATTTTAGATTCTTCAAAGTAGCCACCCTTTGCTTTGATGACAGCTTTGAACACTCTTGGCATTCTCTGGATGAGCTTCATGAGGTAGAACCTGAAATGGTTTTCACTTCACAGGTGTACCTTGTCAACGTTAATTTGTGGCATTTCTTGTCTTCTTGATGGGGTTGGAACCATCAGACCAATCTGGTCTTTATGGTCAAATAGCTGCTAAGAAACCACTACTGAGAAAAAAGCAACAAGCAGAGGAGATTTGTTTGGGACAACAAGTGCTCAGCACCTCTGGAACTCCTTCAAGACTGTTGGAAAACAATTTCAGGTGACTGCCTCATGAAGCTCATCCAGAGAATGCCAAGAGTGTGCAAAGCAGGAATCAAAGCAAAGAATCTAAAATATAAAACATGTTTTACTTACTTCTGATTAAATAATGAGCTACAAGAATCCTCAACACTTCCTTCATTCTAGAAGCCACCGAGGCTACCCGTTTAGCATGATATCGAGCAGGAAATGTAGGAAATATAGAGGCAGAGTGAAAAGATCAGGACGTGCTACCAGTTGGAACACATGAAAACTCATCACAAACTCTTGCAACATCAGAGCTTTCAAAAAACGTCCTCATGCGAGCAGAACGTTGGATTTGAAAACGGTTAGAAATTTATTCGATGGCAATGGATGTGATATTTCAATAAAGACTCAATTCAGATTCCTTCATAATGACATTCTGGGTTGTTTCAGTGGTTCATTTTGGAGAACTTGATGATTCACTATGAATTAATACATGAGGAACCCAGATTGGAACCAGTTGCATGGAAATATCTGAACTTGGAGCCCAATTTAAATTCAGAAACTTAAGAAAAAAGCAGAAGAGAAGCCCTTAAGGCACTAGTTTGAACAGATAAGCCATTAATGAGCAGCTTTTGGGTTGCCAGATTGTGAAATATCCACAGCCAATCTAACGCCGACAGCTATGTGTCCTGCACTGATCTCTGTCGCCAAAACTGCACCAACACTGGACTTTACAAGCAGTAAACAGGCTTTTTTTCATTTTATTGGCAGCTCACTGGATCTGCAGAGTGGGATGAAGCGTTGGCAGCAACCCGCTCGGAGCTCGCTGGCATTTGCATAAAAGCACTCAATCATTGCCGCCCATTTCACTCCTCAAATGTGTTTTATGCCTTCGGGCTGCAGACTCATGTTGTCACGGCTACATCAGTGTGATGACCAGCGCTCCAAAAGACGCCTCAAAAAGTCAATCAGTCGGTGTGGAGTTAGAGAGAAGCCAGCGCAACACCACGAAACTGTTGTGAAAACGTAGGCGGCTCCTTCTGCAGCATCTTTTCTTTTAAAATGTCCATTTCAAGTCCAGCAACCAAGTCTGTGAACACTTTCTAATAGGATAATTCTAGTTTATTTCAACTGATTAGCCATCCGAAGCCAAAACGCCACCTCAACACCTACAAAGACCTGCTAAAATTACAGCCAGAAGCTGCAAAAACAGATAGAATTCAACCAACTGAACCAAATATAAGCTTAAAATCCTGAATTGATTTGGCAGCATTAACCACAGACCCCAACTGTCCACCTGATGCCTCCCATTTCCTCATCACTGTTGTTTTAGTTCAGTCATAACTATAATTATGTCACTGCCAAACACAATAGCAGAACTAATTTATTTACCTGAATTTGAATAATCTCAAACCATCTGGAAGTCCAACCCCTTAGAAACTCTTTCCAGGGAAGTCTTTGACACTTTTGGATGTCAAGTGTCTTTCAAACAAAACTTTAAAAATGGTTGCGTGTTTTTTTTTTTTTTTTTATAAACAAACATGCCTGAACACTGATGGATCAGATGCCGTTTTTAACATTTGTCCAGGAAAAAGGTGAAGGTAGAGCAAACATCGTCTCAGTGCCGCCTAGTTTTAAAGACATTATGTTTTATTATCGCTCTTTAGGTTTTAGGAACCTCCATATATTCGGTACAATAGTCCAAATCTAAATAATGCTCTGCTTTGATTTCACTTGTTTCAGAACTGCTCTATATTATTTTATTGTCCTCTTTTGATTCAGGATTATGAAATATGCCACACAGATTTAATTAACGCATTACTCCGTCTCGCTCTTTGCGTCCATTCGAATGAAAAGTACCAAAATTCAACAAAAATCAACCTTTTTTTTTTTACCAGAACCTGCAAAAAACTTTAAAAAAAAAAAAAAAAAATGCAGCTTCCTTGACATTGGTTTTGTGGAGTTTGTAATTTGCTAACGTCGCAGTTTCACTGTATCATTTATTTTTCTTTAAATGGAGCCGTAATTTACTGAAATGACACCACGTTGCGTTGAAGCAGACTTGAAACAAGCGACTGAGACCACAAACTCATTAGAAAAACTGAACTGACAGATCAAACAAAAAGAAGAAGAATTCTCCTAGAGGAGTCGCCCCCTGCTGGCTGTTGGAGAGAATGCAGCTTTAAGGCAGTCGTGTTGTTGAGTGAAACATTTAGCGAGCTTTTACGGTTCATAAACTCAAACAGGGAACTGATGCTTCTTGGACTAGTGTTGGACAAAACAATAAATGTAAAGTTGACGGAAACAAAGTCCTTGAAGGCAAATCTCGCCACTTGGTAGTTACTTTAGTGACCAGACTCCAGCTATGAACGTTTGCCTCAAAATAAAGTTTGAAAAGTGTTTTTTATACTTGATGTTTGTCACACACAATCACCAACTTTTCAATCACTGAATTCTCCCATAGATTTCTATTTTAGCTTCTTCTAATGCTAACTCTCTCCTTTGTAACATCTGTTTTCCAGGTGTCCCTCCACTCAGGAGTGCTTGAGGCGTTCCTGGGTCAGATGAGATATATAACCCTCCAACCCAGTCGATGTTTTGATTGAATTCCATTCCCTTTGCAATGTTTGAAACTAGCTTCAAGATCTGGCAGAAGTTTGCACTAATTCAGATCTTTTATTTATTGTTTTTACTCTTTAGTGCTGCATTGTTTTATGAAGTGTGTTTATTGTGTGATTGCAGGGACAACAGATGCAATTTAGCAGCTAGCTAGCTCTGATGCCATTATGTTTAATTGTCCCTTCAGAAAATAAATGAATAAACTAAACACCACTGGGGACACAAATCAGATGCCCGAACCACCTTGAGTTGGATCTTTACGAGGCGAAGGAGCAGTGACTTTTTGGATGTCTGAGTTCCTTGAACTGAACATTTTGGAAGCTCGTTGTTTTAATAATGACCAAGATCTCCAGACTATGGGTTTGGGCTGAAATGTCAATTGATTGAGAGCTTTGCCTTCCGTCACAAAACCTCCACAAGATGCAAACAGTTTCAAAATCGGAGTAAAATTAGACAAAGACATGCAACCGTTTAGAGCTTTAAGTGGTTTAAAGATCTGAAAAAAGTCTTACAAGGTGTTGAATTCAGGATTCCCTTCGTTCACCAAATGTTTAATGGTGAATAAAAGGTTTTCACTTTCAGAATCAGATTGGAATTTCCTATCCCCGTAATAAGGTTTATGAATTGCAGCAACCGATGACGCTTTAATGCCGTTTTACTGCCGATTAGCTTCAGTAATAATGCTTGAATCAAAGGGTGACACATGAAACAAAGCACTTCTTCAGCACAAGGAGTTTAAAATAACGAAGACGAGCAGAACTGAAGTCACGGCGAGACTTTGTGTTAAAAAAAGAGGGGTCAAAATGAATCAAATAAAAAATCCTGATCAACATTCATGCGTTGGTTGAGGATCTTCCCTCTGCTGCAGTTCTTTTGCTTTCACATGCCGCCTCATTATCCCACATTTCCCTCTTTTCTGTCCTCCCACCGACCCCTTCGTCGCAGTTTCCTTCTGCCCTCGTCTTTCATCCCTTCGCTCTCCGTTCCGTCCTTCATCTACCGACAAAAAGAATCTGAATCATCTCACTTTCACCCACTTCCCCGTCTTAATGTCTTGTTTTTTCTGTTCTCAACATAATCAACGTTAAACACACATTTTCATTCCGTCTGAGATTTCACAAAGCTTACATCATGCACCCTCCAACAATCCCCTGTTTTTCTTATATATATATTTCCATGTACGTATATATTTTTTGGCTACTCCTTCATTCCTTTAACAGCGGCCTCTGACAACACAACCCGCAATCCTTTATAAGCCACTCTGGGTTAAATATATGAACTAAATGCTTCACGTATGAAATGAAGACAGAGTAAAAGCCCTATTTTGACAAGATTGGGAGGTTTCTTGTCCAGTTTTTTTTTTTTCCGTCGCCGTCAAGCGTCTCGGAAAATTGAATCGACCAGATCGAATCCTTCATGCTGATAAAACGTCCTCCTTCGCCTTGATGAGGTCGGACTTTGAGTCATTCAGCAGCTCCTCTTCTTCTACTAATCCCCCCAACTGGCTCCCAAAAAACTCTTTCATCTCCGACGCCGGCTCCCTCTCGCTTCCTATTTTCTGTCACCGTGATGAAACTCTTCTTCCTGAATCTTTTGTCGTCTTTGGGACAAAAGATTTCCCGACAAAGACGCTTCAGCTCCTCCATCTTCGTCACGTCGGCCTCACATTCCTCAAACGTCGGTGGCGTTCAGGTGTGCCGACAACACATCCTGCGTTTCCAGGACGATCTTCTTCGCCCTCCCTCCCCCTCCTCCTCCTGCACACCCTCCACCTCCACATCCTCCTCCTCCTGCCCTAACACCACCAACCGGGTGGATGCTGTCCAGCCGGCTGCCCCTCCCCCGCTCGCCACCGCCGCACTTGAAGACGGCGAGGAAGGCGGCGCGGTAGTTGCGGTTCATCCAGCCGTACAGCAGCGGGTTGGCGAAGGTGGAGCACATGGCGATCACGTGGAAGATGGTGTAGAGCAGGCGGAAGTCGCGCATGTCCAGCACCGTGCTGTCGATGTCGGTGGCCAGCTGGAAGGCGTGGAACGGCAGCCAGCTCACGGCGAACACCACCACCATGGTCACCAGCATCTTGGTGGTTTTGCGCCGGCGGCGGTGGCGCTCGGAGCCGGCGCTGCTGCTGCCGCCGCCGCTCTCCGCTGGGCTGACGTGGCCGCGAAGCTTGGACCAGATCCGGGCGTAGGCGAAGGAGATGATGGACAGCGGCAGGAAGTACTGCAGGATCAACATGGAGATGCTGTAGACGGTGCCGTCGGTGCTTTTACCGGGCCACTTCTCCGTGCACACCTGCAACCAAACGGAAAGGGGCAGTTAGCTCGGACATTTTCAGGCTAATTTCATGTTCATTTTATTAACCCCAACAGAAATTCTTGTGCCAGAAATTAATCAGAAAAAAACCATAATAACTGCATTGCGTGAAAGTAAAAAGCAATCAAATCTAAGTGTGTCACTGCAGTTACTGAAATAAATGAGCTAAAATGAGGTTACAAGAACAGTAAAAAGTAGTGCTGGCAATTATACTAAGGTACTAACGAATGTCACACACGATACAGGAAAAAAATTCAACAGATCGTGTCATATTTCCAGAAGACATTTAATAAATCAATGAAAGAACTAAAACACTTGTTTTTTTATGACCGAGATTAAATTACAAGTTACAAGAGTCATTAGAAACTTTAGGCTGCCATACAAAAGCACCTTCAATAAATCATCATGGGTTCGAAAGTTGTATCTGTATAATATTCACTAAATATAAATATTAGTTTGATGATCTGGAACATTTAGATGTGAGAAATATGCAAGAACAGAAGATTTCTGTTGGGGGGGCAAATATTTTTTCACGCTAATAATAGTAAATATAAATACCTGTATGGTGTATCCGGGCTCCAGTGTGAAGGAACCGTACTCTCTGAAGATGGCCAGAGGGCTGGCGAGGACGGCGCTCAACACCCAGGTCCACGCGATCACCCCGAAACAAACGTCTTTACGCATCCGGGTGTCCAGGTGATACACGATGCACCTGAAACACACGACAACACAACACAACACGTCAGCCGCATGTACGTACAAGACCAACACACCTTGTAGCGGATCACTGACGAAGCGTCTTTTGAACCCCAAGCAGCAGTTTTCTAGGGATTATTTTTGCTTTAGAACCAACATATCCAACATTTTCCAAAGTGTCTTGAGGTGTATATTAAACTACGTACGTTTTTGATTTGCTTTCACACTTGTTTCCTTTCATCACATGACAACTGATTCATGGTGGCACATCGGACCTTAGAATTCTTTCCTCTTTTATATATAATCTGGTGCAAAAAGTTCAGCTATTGCAGAATTTTTCAATGAGACAATGAAGTGGGTTTGATGAAATATCACAATTTAACTTAGTTTTATTTTAAAGTTTTAAATTTTGAGTCATTTTGGACAATTTTTCAGTTACATTGGAGAAATTTGAGTTATTTTTAGACAATTGTATCACTAATTTTGGACAAGTTTCCAGGTTTCAGTCATTCTAACAAATTTTTAATCATTTTGGACAATTTCTTTCAATTATTTTGACAAGTTTAAGTCACTTTTGACAAGTTTTCAGGCGTTCAGGATATTTTTTTTAATTACACTAGAAAAATATGAGCCATTTTAGACAATTTTCTCAGTCATTTTGAACACATTTCCAGGTTTCAGTCATTCTGATAAATTCTGAGACATTTAGGACAGTTTTTCAGACAAGTTAAAATCATTTAAGACATTTGTTAAAAAATAAACAAATAAATAAATAAATTACAGACATTTTAGCTATTTTGACCAATTCTGAGACTTTCTTCTCAGTCTGTTTTTGGTCTCCTCTTGCTTTGTGTCACATTTGTGATGTTTAGTCTTATTTTTATCATTTTGTGTCTAATTTGGGTTGTTTTGTGCTGGTTTGTTGTTGTTTTCTGTCTCATTTCTGTCAATTTGCCTTGTTTTTTGCTGTTTTGTTGATTTTTTTGCCTTGTTTCTGTCATTTTGTGTCTCATTTGGGTTGTTTTGTGTCGTTCTTTGCTGTTGTCTGTCTTGTATTGTCATGTAACTATTTAGTTTTTTGGTGTCTTATGTCTCTTTCTTGTCATTTTAATGTGTCATTTGTGTTGCTTTGTCTCGCTTTTTGTCTCGTTTTCATCATTTTGTGTTTAGTTTGGGTCATTTTCTGTCAGTTTGTCTTGTTTTTTGCTGTTTTGTTAAATTTTTTGCCTTGTTTTTATCATTTTGTGTTTCATTTGGGTCATTTTGTGTCTGTCTTGTCTTGTTTTTTGTTGTTTTGTGGCTCTTATTTGTCATATTAATGTATTTTTTTGTGTTTCATTGATCCAGTTTGTTTTAATTTCCTCTCTAATTAGTTTTCTGTGGAAACAACCACATTTTCTTCACATTGTTTCCTTCCTTTCAAATGTCCTGAACATCAATAGGTTGTCTAGATTCACAGCCATCCCTGGGAACAGCTCTGACTTCCTCTCTAGCTTGTTTTTGTGAAATCAGAAGCTGCTTCAGACTGGATCTGGTCGAGCCAAATGAGTCTCTGTGGTTTTCTGCCTTTTTGCTGTTGTTCTGATGAAATGAAAAAGAAGCTTTTAGCTCTGACAGTCGCTGCTGATGCAGAAACCTGAGAGGAAGCCGGACTGAATGTTCACAAGAAAGTATCTGGACGGTTCTGGTCGGTGTGTTTGAAATAAACTCCTGGATCCTTCAGTAAAGCTTCAGCTGCAATTTGTAGAAAAAACACATTAATTCAACTCGAAGAAGCAATGACCCAAACACTTAAACATCCTGATTGGTTTTCATCATTTTACACGGTGAGTCATTTTCATTCTTGACAGATTTAATTCCGTCCGCTGTCACAACTGCTGCAGTTTTTCAGCATCCAGAATAATGATTCCTTAATGAAGCAGCTCATTATGCTAAATGTGTTGACTCATTAATGCCACATTACATCCAGAGCGTCGTATCACCGCATCAGTCCAAGAATCTGACAGGAAAGTCGTCGCTTGTGAGGTTTTGCGGCCTTTAATCGCTTCGTTTCAGTCTGGTGAAGTACTGTGTTGAGCTAAATTTCTGCATTAAAAGACTTGAATTTGTCCATTTTCACCTCAGTTCGGTTCTTCTGGTTTCTGTCCACAAGCTTCTCCTCTGGACACTATATCAACCGTCAAGCATGGAGGTGGCGGTATCATTCTACTGTCAACTGAACTGACTCAAGTCTGAGGCAGACAGACAACAAATTTACTTCATTTAGTTAAAATAACTAAATTTGTTGTCTTTCAGACTCAGATTTGTTTCTTCATCAGGTTCTTGATGGGTTTAAGTCAAGACCAGTCTAGAACCTTCATTCTAGCCTGACTGAACCATTTCTTTACTATTTCAATTTAAATAGAACATTAGATCCACTCATTTCACTCAAACACAAAGTCTGAGGAGCTCAGCAAAGATCTGAAAAAGCAAATCATTGACTTGAACAAGTCAGAAAGTCACATGGAGAAATTTTATGATATATGAGTGGATCTAATGGGTTCTATTTAAAGTGGCTCAGAGGAGTCAGCAGCTGTAGTCGACTGGAATCACTCAGGAGAAGTTAAGAAGCCACAAAACTAAGAAAACTTGATGAACACAGCTTTCTACATCAACAAAAGTGATAATTCAAGTTACTGTGTGTATATTTATGACCTGGAAGAGCTTGTCTTGTTTCCAGAAGACTTTTAATAAATCTATAACTTCACAGGCAGACAGAAACTTCAGTTCTTTCCTGGTTTTGAGTTTGTGTGACAAAAATAGAAAGTGCTTTTTTTAAAATGTCCTTCTGTTTATTCCACAACACAACAAAGAAGGCAGATGTTCAGATCTTTAAATATATTTAAATGTTATTAATTTGTCAGGAACCATCTGCCAGAAATATTCGACGTCCCTGGACGGACGGAGACGAAAGACAGAAATAATGACAACAGAAGCTGAATATGTAAATTAAAGACGCTTCAAGTTTGACTTTGTTATTTTTGGGACGAACAGTAGCCTGCAGGTCTTTATAATCCGCCAGCATGAGTTGAAATCACGTAAACAGGTCACATCATACCGCTGATGTTCAACTTTTTGTTTTGTTTTTGCAGCTGATTTGTCACAGTGAACTTTTAATGCGTCGTAAACCAGCTGGGGCTCCAGAAACTGAAAATGAAGGACGAAAAAAGACGACGTTCACAAAAAAATTCTATATATTGTTTTGTGATATTGTGAGACTGTTTTTACTATTTTTAATGAGAAAGATGTTGTAATTTTACAGATATTTGCCGGTATTTCAAAAAGAAAATGTGAATGTTAAGAAATAAAAATGCTGAATAATTAGTAGAATTTTACAAATTTTCCAGGATTTGTATTTGATTTTATTTCATTTTTACAGTATTTAAATCCAAAAATATGAAATGGCTGCTATTGGTGGAGAACAGGCTCCACCCACCTGTGGCGGTCCAATGCGATGACGTTGAGCGTCACCGTGGAAACGTGCACGGCGAGGCCCTGAGCGTACGGAAGCAGGAAGCACAGCGTCCGGCCGAACTTCCACTCGCCCTGCAGAGTGTAGACCAGCGTGAAGGGGAGGCACAGCGTGTTGACCAGCAGGTCGGCTGGAAAACACACAAAAAACACACAAAAAACACAATTTAGACACAGACAAACACATTAAATACACTACATGCACAATTTATACACAAAACATACACAATTAATGCACAACTTATAGACCAAAGACGCAAAAATACACAATTTATACACAGAAATATTGGTGAAATCTGTGCAATAAATGTAAAATTATATGCAAAATGTGTGCAATATAGATAAAAATGTGAAATATAGATAAAATCAGTATCCAATCAGGGTAAAAATCTTGATAAAATCTTTACAATATAGGTGGAATTTATGCAATATAGACAGAATATTGGTAAAATATGTGCAATATAGGAAAAAATATAGATAAAATAGCATATAGAAAAATTGTGAAATGTATGTAAAATCTGCACAATAGGAGCAATATACATATACATAAAATATCTGCAATAAAGGTAAAAATACAGGTAAAATCTGTACACTATAGTTAAACATATAGTTAAAATTTATGAAATATTTATGGAATTAATGCAATATAGACAAAATATAGATAAAATCTATGATAAATATGTATAATCTGTGGAATATGGTTCAAATACAGCGCAAAATGTGCAATATAGGTAAAAATATAGGTCAAATGAGTATCCAATAAGAGTAGACTGTGGTAGTCCTGGTCAGGTTCACACCACAGAAGTAAATTCATCTTCATCTGACCAAAGAATGTTCTCCAACATCCATCAGGATTCTTCTCATGTTCTTCAGCAAACTTTCATCTGGAAGTTTAGTTCTGAGCAGCAACCAGGTTTAGTTCTGGTCCTCCGTCCATAGAGGTTGATGTTCTGATTAGTGCTACTATGACTCCTTAAAGACTTCCTGATTAGTGCTACTATGACTCCTTCTAGACCTCATGATTAGTGTTGCTATGACTCCTTCTAGACCTCCTGATTAGTGCTACTATGACTCCTTAAAGACTTCCTGATTAGTGCTACTATGACTCCTTCTAGACCTCCTGATTAGTGCTACTATGACTCCTTAAACACTTCCTGATTAGTGCTACTATGACTCCTTAAACACTTCCTGATTAGTGGTGCTATGACTCCTTCTATACCTCCTGATTAGTGCTACTATGACTCCTTAAACACTTCCTGATTAGTGCTACTATGACTCCTTAAACACTTCCTGATTAGTGCTACTATGACTCCTTCTAGACCTCCTGATTAGTGCTACTATGACTCCTTAAAGACTTCCTGATTAGTGCTACTATGACTCCTTCTAGACCTCCTGATTAGTGCTACTATGACTCCTTAAACACTTCCTGATTAGTGCTACTATGACTCCTTAAAGACTTCCTGATTAGTGCTACTATGACTCCTTCTAGACCTCCTGATTAGTGCTACTATGACTCCTTAAACACTTCCTGATTAGTGGTACTATGACTCCTTCTGTACCTCCTGATTAGTGCTACTATGACTCCTTCTATACCTCCTGATTAGTGCTACTATGACTCCTTCTAGACCTCCTGATTAGTGCTACTATGACTCCTTCTGTACCTCCTGATTAGTGCTACTATGACTCCTTAAACACTTCCTGATTAGTGCTACTATGACTCCTTAAAGACTTCCTGATTAGTGCTACTATGACTCCTTCTAGACCTCCTGATTAGTGCTACTATGACTCCTTAAACACTTCCTGATTAGTGCTACTATGACTCCTTAAAGACTTCCTGATTAGTGCTACTATGACTCCTTCTAGACCTCCTGATTAGTGCTACTATGACTCCTTAAACACTTCCTGATTAGTGCTACTATGACTCCTTAAAGACTTCCTGATTAGTGCTACTATGACTCCTTCTAGACCTCCTGATTAGTGCTACTATGACTCCTTAAACACTTCCTGATTAGTGCTACTATGACTCCTTAAACACTTCCTGATTAGTGGTACTATGACTCCTTCTGTACCTCCTGATTAGTGCTACTATGACTCCTTCTATACCTCCTGATTAGTGCTACTATGACTCCTTCTCGACCTCCTGATTAGTGCTACTATGACTCCTTAAACACTTCCTGATTAGTGCTACTATGACTCCTTAAACACTTCCTGATGAGTGCTGCTATGACTCCTTCTATACCTCCTGATTACTGCTGATTCTGTGGTTCACTGATTTTTTAGTTGATCTTCCTGGAATAAATCTAAAAGAATCAAAACACACGATTGTTTTCATAACGAACATTCATAAAAGGAAGACCTCTCGTCTTCATTCCTGCAGTTCTGCTTTAGTTTTGATGGAATCCTCCATCAGACATCCTGAACATCCCGGCGGTCGTCGAACCATCGCTTCATGATGATTCAGCCTACAGTCGGGGCATGGAGCCACATCATGTCAGAAATAAAAGCTGCTCGGTGTCTAAAGCAGCCTCATGTTGCCTCCAGACTTTGGCTTCCTGCCTCCTGAGGAGTTTCAGGCCAAAGAAAGTCAACAGGAAAAGACAGAAATATGAATCAGCCGCATGAAATGAGGCAGAAATTGAAAAACCAAAGAGAGAATTTGAGACGAACACATGAGGAGAGTCGAGGGAGGAGGCTGGAGGAGAATCATTACAGACCCTGATGGATCCACAACCAGGTCTGAGAAGGTCTGGTTTCATTTCACTGCTTCCCTTTTATTTGTAAAAGGAGTTTGAAACATTAAAAGGAGGAGATGACGTGTTTTCATCAAAGCTACACCCTCCGAATACCAAAAACCTGCCGGAGATCTTCAAGAAAATCCATTCAAATCAAACTAAATGTCCCAAATGTGACCAAAAACAACCAGGAAGAGACACAAAATGGACACAAAACCAGCAGAAGGGAACAAAAACAAGAATAAAGAGAAGCAAAGGGACAGAAAATCAACAGTATGAGGCAAAAAAAATGATCAAAAGAGACAAGAAATAACCACAAGCAGATAAAATGAGGAAAAAAGAGATTCAACTGACTAAAATCTGAAATAAAATGTCCTAAATCTGACACTAAACGGCCAGAATTGTAACAAAAAAAAGTAAAATGACCCCCAGAAGACACAAAAATAATAATATGAGATGTAAATTGGGACAAAAATGAAAGATAAAGAGACTAAATGATGAAAATCAGACATAGAACGTCTCAAATGTGACACAAAATAAACAAAAACAACCAGAAAGAGACAAAAAAAATGAACAAGTTTAAACACAAAACCATCACAAGGGAACAAAACCAGCATAAAGAGCAGAAAAATGATAGAAAATTAACAATATGAGACACAAAATGATTCATTTTTTCATCTTTTGACTTTTTTTGTGTTATTTTTTGCATTTTTGTGTAATTTTTTTTATCAGTTTTTGCACCTATGGTTAATTTAATTTCACTGTTTTGTGTCTTTTTTTTTGCATCTTTTGTGTCATTTTATCATGATTTTGTGTCATTTTTATGCTTTTCCATCATTTTTTTCACTTTTTTGGGTATTTTTTGCATCGTTTGTGTAATTTTGATGTCTTTGTTTCAATTTTAGACCTTTTTTCTGACATTTTTCTTTCGGTTTTGCATCTTTTTGTGTTTTAAGTTTTTCCGTCACTACTCTGTTGTCATTTTTGTGTATTTTCTGGGTTTTTCTGGGTTTTTTAGACCGTTCTCTGTCATTTTTGTGTCGTTTCTGCATCTTTTTCTGTCAGTTTTTCATCTTGTGATTGGTGTCTGTCATTTTTGACTTTTCTTTCATTTGTAGTTGTTTTAAAATCTTCGTGTGTATTTTTTGCATTATTTTTGCATTTTAGTGTCATTTAGTGCGTCTTTTGTTGTCGTAGCGTGTTGTTTATACATCTTTGGCGTTTTTGTTTTATTCTTAAACCTTTTCCTGGCATTTTTGTGTCATTTAATGCCTCTTTTTGTCATCATGTGTCATTTTGATGTGTTTCTATCATTTTTTCCAGCCTCTTCCTGTTATTTCTGTGTGTTTTGCTGTGGTTTTGTTTGTCTCTGCTGATCTCGGAGCTGCTGCCGGATCCGTCTGGATTCAGGGAGCTGAACGTTCTGCTGGTCGTCCTTCTACCTTCCTGAACATTTCACATCACATCAATCCCAGCAGTCGCTCCTCAGATTCACTCGGCTGATCCTCCGTCTGAGAAAAACAGCTTTCAGGCCTCGACAGAACAACAAAAACCTCAAATTTCTGCTTCTGTGATCCTCAGAAAACGCTTTAAGCCTGAAATAACGGAGAAACGTTGAGCAGCAAAACAGGACAGGAGGAGAATAAATAGAATAAATAGAAAACTGCTGAAAGCATCTGCATCTTTTTGTGTACTATTAAATTGTTTTCTGACATTTTTGTATCATTTGTTGTGATTGTTTCCAGTCATTTGTTACTTTACTGTCATATCTGCATCTGTTGTGTCATTTTTGTGTAACTTTTTAAAACCTTTTTCTGTCATTTTTAGGGTTTATTTTTGCATCTTCCGTCTGTTATTTGTGTAATTTTGAGATTGTTTTCTGACATTTCTGTGTCATTTTTTCATGTTTTATGTGATTCTTTTCAGTCATTTTTGTCTTTGGTCTCATTTCTGCATCTTATTGTGTCAATATGTGTTATTTTTGCATCTTTTGTACAGTATTTGTTAATTTTTTTAAACCTTTTTTTGACATTTTAGTGTCATTTTTTGTATCTTTTGTGTCATTTTTTGCACCTTATTGATTGTGGTCAGTGATTTGTGACTTTAGCATCTTTTCTGCATCTTTTTGTGTCATAATGCATTACTTTAGTGGAGTATTTGTGTAATTTTTAGACTTTATCCTGACATTTTTGAGTAATTTGTTTTCATTATTTTGATTTTTGTTTGTCATTTTTGACTTTTCTGTCATTTATGTGTCTTTTTGTTTCATTATGTGTGACTGTTGGGTCCTTTCCTGAGGTTTTTGTGTTATTTTTGCATCTTTTGTGTGAGGGGAAAATGAAACAGGAGCAAGAAACACCCAGAAACAGTTCATTTGCATCTCTATTTGTTTCACTGCTTAATTAATTGAAATGTGTTTTCTACCATTTATTGAGGCACAGTTGTGTTTTTTGTGGAATTAAAACAGGAGAATCCTGGTAGTTTGATTGTTTTCTGCTCGTCTTTGCCTCCTAGAGACCAGATTCTGGACCAATCTGTTGCTCTGAACACCTGCAGCGTCTCTGAACGTCTGAATCATCGGCGTCGCTGCACAGATGGAGGAATCTGTTCACACTTTCATTCAGCAGCAATAAATAAAGCCGAGGTGAGATCGCCTGCCGTGTGTCGCAGCAGATGACAGTTAAACGTCGGCTTCTGTTGCCCTTATTATCCAAATCCTGGTAAATGTTTGGGGTCGACACGTTCTGCAGCTCATTAAAAACACACAGCTTGGTCTTTTATAATGATGGGGGTTTGGTTCTCTGCAAATGTTGCCATTAATTAAGCATTAAAGGGATAAAACCACAGCAGCAGCACTGGGAACCCTTGGTGTGAACTGGATTCACTGCCAGGCTGAGATTTCTCAGAAAAATAAGGTCTACACAACACTTTTCAGTGAATTTAGAGAAATTCTCAGCTCTGAAGCCATTTTCAGGCTTCAATATCTCCAGAAATGAAACCTCCACAGACATGAAATTTGGTGAGAACTCAGAATAGTGTTTAACAAATTCACGATTGAATGGCTTCAACAGAGCACACATTTTTAATTACTGACCATTAAAAAAATGGAAAACAAGTGCAAAATCTTCATTTGATCATAGTATTATGGCCCCAGAAACTTCCTCCTAGAGGGTATATATGGATGGATCCATATTTCTACTAAAATTATAGCCTTTGATCAACATTTCACCAACTTTTGAGGCTCAAACATCAGTAGAATGTGAAAAACAATGTCTGAAATGACAACAAAATGCCCAAAGTGACTTACAATTAGTCAGAAATGACATGAAAGACGTCCAAGATGACTTGAAACATGTCAAGAATCATTAAAAATGGTCCACAATTACTCAAAATGGCCCAAAATACCAATAATAAATACATATTAGGCCCTTGACATGGAAAAAAATCTATGGATGGATCCATATTTCTACTAACTAAAACTTGTCAAGAATGTCACTAAAAAAATGGTACAATTTTACTCAAAAAGGTCCAAAATGACAATAATGAATGCATATTAGGCTCTTCAAATGGAAAAAAAAAAAAAAAAAAACATTGCAAAATGTTCAATCCAGGCTGGTATTGTGTTTCTAAAAACTTCCTGTAATTGTTTATGCATGGATTGATTCATATTTCTACTAAAATACAAAAAAAGACTTGAAACTTGTTCAAAATAGCTCAAAATGTGTCCAAAACAAGATAAAAATGATCTAAAATGACTTGAAACTCGTCCTAAAAGACTTAAAATTTGTGCACAATACATAAAAAAAACTCTAAAATGACCAGAAATAGTTCTAAATTACCTCAAACCTGTCCCAGAAGACTGAAGGTTTGTACAAAATCAGACGAAGATGGTCTAAAAAAAACTTCAAAAAAATGCATCATTTTATAAACAATGATGTTGTTGTGTCTCTATAAAGTTCCATATATATATATATATATATATATATATATATATATATATATATATAGTGGTCGATATTTCACCAGCTTTTCAGGCTCTAACATCATGGAAATTCATGTACAGAACTCGGAACACAACGAGGCCAACGAACAAACTCCTCCACCAGAGTCAACGTACCGACGGCCAGGTTGGCGATGAAGAAGTTGGTGACGGTTCGAAGCGTCCTGAAGCGGTAGATGACGTAGATGACCAGAGAATTACCCAGAACCCCCAGCACGATGATGGTGCTGTAGGCCAGGATCAGCACCACCTAAAAACAAACAAACAAACAAAAGTTAACGAAGGAGGAGTCGACTCTCTACTGGTATGAAAACAGGTTAGCAAGCTAGCTCGCAACTGAGAATTATCTATGAAAAGTCTGCATTGTTAGCGATTCTACCCAAAGTTTAAATTGGGATTTGTAGAAGCGAGAACCAAGAACCAGCAGAAACGAGGATTATTTCTTCAGTAGAAGGTACTTCTAGTTAAAACTGCCTACATTACGTGCTAATAGTGGCATTCTCTCATTTTATGGACCCAGTAAGTATTTATTGCTGTCTGTTTACATTAGTTTACTGTGTTAATTAGCATGAAACAAAATGCAGAAATGGATGTGTTCCAGTTTCAAGGGAGTAATGAAGTAAAAGTAGAAGCAATCAGACTGATTTGAGTCTTAATAATGGGTGGAAAGAGCAGCAAACATAGATCTTGTGTTAGGTTACATATAACAGAATCCATCCATGTCGGTTCCCATCGATCCACCCTGAAATGCTCTAAAACTAATGGAAACAAGGCTCGTACCTGAACACTCAGCAGCTTAATGGGGTCCTCTGGAAAATTCACTCCCTCGAACACCGGCGTTGGCAGAACCGGACGGATGACGCTGGCGTTCGGGTCATAGTCATTGTCAGGCGGCGGGAGGTGAACCACTTCCTGTGTGGCGTTGACTGCGCTGAAGGCCTCCATGTTTGATCAAACGTGTCCAGCCGGCAGCGCCATTTTACAAACTCACGTTTACAGTCGCACGGCCTGTAAGACGACAAAGAAACACAAGTAAATATTAGAAATAAATGGAATTAAAGATCTATACACGTTTAGACATTCAGAAGCCAGAGCCTCCCCTTCCTGAGACATTGAACGGTTTGACAGAACTTCCTCAAGGCCAACCAAAAGTCCTTCTCCATAGCCCCTCCAAACTCCTCCCACACCTGAGTTTTTGCTTCTGCAACTAGGGCCCTTTTGGCCGACCGATACCCGTCAGATCCTTCAGGAGACCCCTGAGCAAGCCAAGCCCAAAAGGCCACTTTCTTCAGCCTGACGGCTTCCCTCACCACCGGTGTCCACCAGCAGGTTTCTGCAATGGAGGCCCCTGGGTTTCTCCATAGTTGCCCATGTGGGCTTTGGATACCCCCAGGAGAACTATGGAGTCCCCAGGTGGAACCGTCCAGAGACTCCAAGAAGGCCAAATACTCTGAACTGCTGTTCGGTGCATAAGCACAGACAGAGTTTCCTACAGAGAGGCGACCCTCTCGTTCTCCGGGGAGAACACCAACAAAGCGGTGCTCAGTCATGGGATTGCGAGTTTCCCCACACCCACCCGGTGCCTCTCACTCTGGACAACTCTTGAAAAGAGGAGTCCAACCCCTCTTCAGGATTCTGGTTCCAGAACCCTTGTTGTGCGTGGAGGTGAGCCCAACTATATCTCGCCTGTATTGCTCCACCTCCATCAGCTCGGGTTCCTTCCCCACCAGTGAGGTGACGTTCTACGTCCCCAGAGCTCATCTACCACCAGGGGGCAGTGTGCCTAGACACCTACTCCTGCCTACTGCCTGGTTAGCATAGCACCGACCCCGATTTCCCCCCCAGACCTGGCTCCAGGAAGAGGCCCTGGTTTCCCTGTTCTGGGTGAGGTGGCAGCTTTCCAAATCTTTGCTGTCATTGAGGTTTTCCAAGTTGCTCCTTGTCTGGTCTCCCCTCCAGGACCAGTTTCCTTGGGAGACCCTACCAGGACAACAGAACTCCCAGGATTACCGGGACACTCCAACCCCTGCACCGCAATAAGGTGGCGATTCATCAGGGGAAATGTATAAAAATGGTCTTCAAAACATTCCTCTCATAATGTTTTGTTGTTTATTTTTAGTCTTTCATAAATTTTCATTAAACCTGCAAATGGAAACAGGATATGAGGCTCTTTCTGGTTATTTTTTACACTAAACCGGGTCAGAAATCCACCTCCTGAGTAACCGTTAATCCTTTAACCTGCAAAACAACGAGGCCAGATTAGAAAGTAAAACACTGGATGTCACATTTCACCAGAAAACCGTCCTCTGTTCAGGTAATAAAGTATTATTTCTGAAAAAGATCTCTGGCTGTGGATTAATTACATAAAGTGTTTTCAAAGCTCTGAGTTTACTTGTGTAAAAATCAAATAAAATCCAGCTAAATAATACAGAAGGAGAATGAAGCAGCTGTAGTAGAGTGGAAGCTGCAGTTTTAGCCGTTGTTTCTGCCAATATTCATAAAGACGCTAAAAATAAACAATCAGTGTGAGGCTGCTGCTGATTCAGAGACGTGGGCGAAGTAAAGGTCTGAGATCCGGCAAAGTTCCAGCAAATTATTCCTGGACTTTCTGAGCTGCAAAGTTACACCTCAAAACGTCTCATTTCTGGCCATTTATCGGAGCTTTGTCAATATTCACACTAAATCCGGACACTGCAGCTGCTTAAACACGAATATTTCCAGGTTTATTTCCTCCTGCATCACGATAATGAGGCGTTTTTTCCACGTTTTCTGACTTTTCAGAGACCAAACTGTTGTTATTTGCAGCTCTGATCAAACCAGTCTGTAAAAATACAAGAGATTCTGGTTGGTTGTGGCTTTTTGTGCTTGTTTTGTGTCTTTTGTGGTAGCTTCATGTGTCTTTGTGGGGTTTTTTGTGTTTTTGTGGTTGTTTTGTGTCTTTTTGTGGTTGTTTTATGTTTCTTTGTGGTTGTTTTGTGTCTCGTTGTGGTTGTTTTGTGTTTTTTGTGGCCATTTTGTGTGTTTTTGTAGATGGTTTGAGTGTCTCTGTCGTTGTGTGTCTTTTTGTGGTTGGTTTGTGTTTCTCTGTGCTTGTTTTGTGTGTCTGTGCATGTTTTCTGTCTTTTTGCAGTCATTTTGTGTGTCTTTGTGGTTGTCTTGTGTGTCTTTGCAGTTGTTTTATGTGTCTTTGTGGTTGTTTTGTGTGTCTTTGCGGTTGTTTTGTGTGTCTTTGTGGTTGTCGTGTCTTTTTGTGGTTGTTTTGTGTGCTGTTGTGGCTGTTGTGTGTCTTTTTATGTATTTGTGGATGTTTTGTGTCTCTTTGTGGTTGTTTTGTGTGTCTTTGCAGTTGTCTTGTGTGTCTGTGGTCGTTTTGTGTTTCTTTGAGGTTGTTTTGTGTGTCTTTGTGGTTGTTTTGTGTATATTTTGAGTTGCTTTGTGTGTCTTTGTGCTCCTTCTTGCCACTTGCTTGTCACCTTTAATAGAGTCAAGCAGACGTTGTGTTGTTGTGTTGTTGTGTTGTCGTGTTGTGTAGTTCACAGGTGGGAGGAAGCATCACCAGCTGTGTCACATCCAGCTGTGACCTTCTGTCTTTCACAGCTGTGTGATGTGGGTCAAGCGCCGCGGGGAGACACGCAAACAACACAAATACAGACGCACAAACAACACAACCACAGACACACAAACACAATCAATGCCAGCGCAGACACACAACAACATGCGGTCACAGTCCAGTGCGCTGATTCGCTGAGTGCGCTGCCTCGGGGCGTTTAGTTCAGCACTGATCCTGGCCGACAGCGTCGCACAACGCAGCCAGGCAGACTCACAAAGGTCTGAGGGAGTTCACACCTCAGTCTGCCCATCAACACAAAAGTAACACAACTGTGGAGAGACGGATGACTGGAGGAGTTTCATTTGTTGTTGGTGGACGGATCGTAAATCAACTCAGACCGATGATGACGCACAACTATGACAAAACTGTTATTTGTTGTCGTTTTGTCTTTTTGTTGATTTGTGTCATTTTGTAGTTGTATCTTTTCGTAGTCATTTTGTGTGTCGTGTTCATTTTGTGTTTTCTTGTGGTCATTTTCTGTCTGTTTTTGGTTGTTTTGTGTGCATTTTTAATTGTTTAGTGTCTCTTTGCTGTCATTTTCTGTCTCCTTTTATTAGTTTTGTGTATTTTTGTCATTTTCTGTCTCTTTTTAGTTGTTTTGTGTCGTTTTGCATCCTGTTTTGTGCGTCAATGTGGTTGTTTTGTGTCTTTTTGCTGTGTCTTTTTAGTGGTGTTTTGTCTCTGTTGTTGTTTTGTGTCTTTTGTTGTCATATTCCCTCTCTGTTTCTCTTTAGTTGTTTTGTGTTGTTTTGTATCCTGTTTGTATCCTGTTTTGTGTGTTGTTGCTGTTTTTTGTGTCTGTTTAGTGGTGTCGTGTCTCTTTGTTGTCGTTTTGTGTTTTTTGTGTCTGTTTAGTGGTGTCGTGTCTCTTTGTTGTCGTTTTGTGTCTTTTGTTGTCATATTCCCTCTCTTTTTAGTTGTTTTGTGTCTTTTTTCACATCATTTTATGTCTCTTTTTGGTGGCTTTGTATCTTTTTGTAGTCATTTTGTGTTTTTTGTGTTGATTTTGTGTCTCCTTGTGGTTGTTTTGTGTCTGTTGGTGGTCATCTTGTGCCACTTTGTCATCGTTTTGTCTTTTTATAGTCATTTTGAGTGTCTTTGTGGTTGTTTATGTCTCATGTTGATCATTCAGATGCGTTGTGTCACTTTTTAGTCGTTCTGTCTTTTTGTGCTCGTTTTCTGTCTCGTCTTTGCAGTAGACTTCTGTAATGTGCTGCACTTCTTTTATGCTTTTGTGTCTCTTTGTAGTTACGTTGCATGTGTTTGTGTGTTATTTTGTGTTTTTTTTCAGGAACATGTGCAGAAACTGACATGACTAGAATCTTTCAGCTCCTGAAGTCAGACGGAACGCAGCAGCAACAAACTGAATAAAATCAGTTCTACAGCATATTCGGTTATTTATGTTCCTCTGCTTTTGTTCACATTCAGTTGTTTCTGCTCGACATGGAGGTCAGATCCAGAGTGTGACTTCAAAAAGAGCCGACGCTGAAGGATGTAGCATCGAAGACGTGAAGCTCTAATGAGACAAGTGTTGCAGCGTCAGACCTCCGTCTTTAAAACAGCTGCTGCCCTAAAAATAACCACAAACTGTCCAATTAGAGCCTCAAAGCAACACACACTCCTGAAATAGTCCCGACTGTGTTCGACACATGACGGAGTTCTGATGTCAAGCTGTGTAGTCAGCTTTTTGTGGTTGTTTTGTACCTCCGTTTGGGCTTTTTCTGTCACTTTGAGGTCATTTTGTGCGTTTTTGTGGCGCTTTTGTGTCCCTTTTTGGTCCTTTTCGGTCATTTTGGGGTCATTTTATATGTTTTTGTGGTCATTTTGTATGTTTTTGTTGTCAATTTCTGTGTTTTTAGTAATTTTGTGTCTTTATGATGGTTCTCTGTCATTTTGTTTGTTTTTGTGATCATTTTGTGTGTTTTGTGGTTGTTTTGTGTGTTTTTGTGGTTGTTTTGTGCTTTTTGGTTGTTTTGTGTTTTTGTGGTTGTTTTGTATGGTTTTGTTGTCGTTTTCTGTCAGCTTTTTGGTTGTTTTGTGTCTCTTTTTAGAGTTTTGTCTTCTATGGAGCATAATACTGCAACCGCCATGTTTTAATTGTCTTGAGTTTCCATTTATTCCTAGAACACCTTTTTATTTTAATGATGGAATCATTGAAACACAATCATCTTTGTTACACAAAAACAATCCTGCATATTGGCACTTCAGTTGAGCCCAAAGAAAAGGCCTTCTGAAGGGAACAACACCTGAGCAGAAATCTGTTTGAGAAGATGAGGCCTTCAACCCCAACAACACCAACCCTACCATCCAGCATGGAGGTGGCAGTATCATGCTCTGGAGCTTTGTAGAAGTGCTTCTGGACTGGTTTCAGACTGTATTCTGACTGGTTCTGAACATCTTTTGGACTGGTTTATGTATTCTGCAGTTTGATCCATTTATCTTTAACTCTTGTAGTGTGCAGAAGGAAAAATGTGTTTTCTAAATGCTTTTTATCTCAACAAATGCTCGGCTGTTTCTCTGTCAACACTTTAATGCAGACGTTTGTGGTTGTTTGAAGCAGGTGGCTTTAATAGAATCCAACATGTTCTCGCTTCCATGGCTGCCCGGCTTCTTCTTCCTTTAATATTTCCTTTGTTTTCTTGGCTGCGACGGCAGAAACAGAACAAATCCTCTTAGCGTGGGTTCTCCTGCTAATCTTCTCCATACACTTTGTTTACAGACATCGCCTTTTACATACGTTCTGTTATCTCTGAAAAAAAAAAATCCAGAAAAAACAGCCTTTTTGAAGAATCAACGGATTTGCTAATTCCCACAAAGTGAATGCCCAGACTCTGCCGGCTGCTGCACAGAGTCCAACACTCTGATTTAATTGAAGTTCATTGGCATTCGGTGGACGCCTCTAACCTCGCCGGATCGCTCTGTTCTTTATTTATTTGTACAAGGGTCGAATCAAAGGGAAACATCAAGGGGGCACTCCAGAGCCCACAAAGTGCGGTAAACTCTTTAACTTCAATCACGCCGGGGTTCCTCGAGGGTAAAACAAAGTGACCCAAAGCGAAGCCGAGGTTAATAAAGCTCATCTCCGGAGCTTCAACGTTTCCCAGAACAAAGCGGATGTGAAGGGAATCCTCTTGTACTCCGGAACATCCTGCAGTTTCTGATTAATGAGGACTTTCCTCGGTAGATGTCAAAGTCAGCGCTGACGTTTTTACAGCCTGTAGGTGAAAATGAAGACCTAAAAGCAGCCGAATTCTCCATTAGCAGCCCCTGTTTGTGGTGTATCCACGAACATACAGACCGCTAGAACTGAATGACTTTAAAAAAGAAGCAAACTAAAATAAACAGCAGATCTACAGACATTAAATTGTGATGATGTAAGATGCAGTAACAACAAGACTGAATATTACATAAATGTGAAATGATTCTAAACTATCACCAACTATCACCACCTGTGAAGTTGAGCACTGAACATTTTTCCTGTCCAAAATAACCTGAAATTGACCAAAATGAGTCACAGTGTATCCAAAATGACGACAAAATGTCCAAAATACTCCAAATCTTCATCCAATTGTTGAACATTTTTCAAAAACGGACTCAAAATAACTCAATTTAGGGCCATATTAAGTTGAAAATGTTTCAAATCATCCAGAATCACTTGAAACTGACCAAATTAACTCTAAATATCTCCAAAATTACTACAAGGAAATTGTTTTGTTAGAAAATCTAAAAAATGAGTCAACATTTGTACTAAATCAGACAGACCCAAAATATTTTAAAATGTGTCCACGATGACTCAGAATTGTCCAAAATGACTCAAAGTTACACAATTTCGTCCTAAATTAACTTAACTAAAAATTGTCAAAATAGATGAAATAATGTCCAAACTTACAAAAATGTTGACCAAATTTAGTTGATTTTTTAAAATTTCTCAGATTTGTACAAATGTTTCTTAAAATGACTCATAATTGTAATAAATTACCAGAATTGTCCCAAAATATAAAACAAGGTCCAAAATAATTCAATTTATGCCCAAATTAAGTTGAAAATATTTCAAAATGGTTCAAATAATCCAGAATCACTTTAAATGGACCAAATTAACTCTAAACATCTCCACAATTACAACAAAAAATGTCCGAATTTAATTAGAAAGTAGAAAACCTTTGTATTAAATCAGACAGACCCGAAGGATTTTAAAAATATATCCGCTATAACTTGAAGTTACACAATTTATACCTAAATTAGTTGAAAATAATGTCCAAACTTAGCCAATTTTTGACCAAATTTAGTTGAATTTTTTTTAATTATTCATTTTCCAAAACATTTTCCAAAAGAATTCAACTTACGCCCAAATTAAGTTGAACATTTTTAAATGGCTCAAATCTTCCAAAATGATGAGTAAATGTCCCAAAATACTCAGAACTTTTGTCCAATTTTGTTAAAAAATGTTTTAAAAAAAACAAACAAACAAAACTCAGATTTGCAGAAATTATGTCGTAAAAAGACTAAAAATTGTTGTCAATTTTGCAAAATTTGCCCAAAATTAGTTTTAATTGTGCAAAATATGACCTGTTCAAGCATGTGGTCTGAGTTGAATGCAGCAGAACATCTTTGTTGGATTATAAAGGGAAATATTTATTGAGCAATATGAGCGTTTCTGAAGGAAACTACAATGAAAAGCCGTTGAACAGTAGAAGGTTTGAAGTTCCTGCTGCAGGGCCAGTATCAGTGTAACTAGCGCTTCCTGTGAAGAGGTGAGTCTTTGAAAGCTCGGCTCTCTGATGAGACGTTTGATGACTAATTAACCAACAGAGTCATTAATTCAGTCATTAACTGACCGCCTAATTAACTGACTCATTGGCACGACACATGTTCACAGCGGCTAATAAATCCCAGATGACAGAGTTTTACGCCTCATACATCTTCATTAATTTCATTAACGGGCACAAATTACCAGACGTGTGAGGATTCTAGGTGGAGGTTTCATTTTACCGAAGCAACGACAAACACATCCGCTGATTTATAGAAGAAGGCAGCTGCATTAGGATGGAAGAAAAACTGAGTAGAAATCTGTTTGGAGGAGAGAAGATGAGGCCTTTAACCCCAAGAACACCAAACCTAGCATCAAGCATGGAGGTGGCAGTATCATGCTGTGGAGCTTTACACAAAAAACGACCAAAAAGAGGCACAAAATCATTAAAACAAGGCAAAGAACACAATCAGAATGATGCAGAAAATGACCAAAATCAGGCACAAAACAACAGAAATGAGACAAAAACAACCAAAATGAGACGCTACACAGCTAGCTTTGGTTCTGTGATGGTTTTGTGTCTATTTTTCATTCTTTTCTGTCATTTTGGGGTCATTTTGTGTGTTTTTCTAGTCGTTTTGTGTCTGTTTTGGTCCTTTTCTGTCATTTTGCGTGTTTTTGTGATTGTTTATTATGTTTTTGTGGTTGTTTTGTGTCTCTTTTTGATAGTTTTCTGCAATTTTGTGTGTTTTGTGGTCATTTTGTGTCTGTGGTCATTTGTTTCTCTTTTTGGTCCATTTCTGTCATTTTGCGTGTTTTCCTGATTATTTTTTGTGTTTTTGTGGTCATTTTGTGTCTCTTTTCTGCCTCTGACTGGAGTCAGTTAAGTTGATAGTAGAATGATACCGCCACCTCCATGCTTGACGGTAGGTATAGTGTCCAGAGGAGAAGCTTGTAGATGAAAACCAGAAGAACCGAACTGAGGTGAAAATGGACAAATTTAACCAGATATGAACATTTCTATTTGTATATTTATGATCCAGCTGATTGTTACACCTCTAGAAGACCTTTAATAAATCTATGAAAGAACCAAACTGACAAAGATTACGGACGTCTTTGGAAACTTAAAACACATATTTGTGAACTAATTGTGAAGGAAGAAAATGCTTCCAAACACATTAAACCTGCTGACAGTGTAGCTTAAGCTTGGAGCAGCTCATTACAAACCTACATAATCATGTGTTTTATCAGCTTCATCAGGGGCTCATTGGCAGAAGTGATCAATGTGGAGCCTTAATGATACACAAGCTATTTAACATGCTCTTATTTCATCACGTCTGGATTAGCGTAGCAGACTGAATAATAAAAGTGCAGAGAACGCCGCTGCCAGGATCTTAACTGAGTGTATTTCATCCTCTTTTGTTGGCTTCTGGGATGTTTCAGGATGAATTTTAATGTGACTTTAATTACTTACAGGTCACTTCCTGGTCAGACTCTTCCTGTTTGTCAGATGGATGCCTTTGATTTGTTGTGGAATCTCAGTTTAAGATGAGGAAAAGGCCTGAGGCTCTGCAGTAACCGGCTGACATGATGACTCTTTTAAATCATTTAAATGTTCGAATAACATGCTTTTTTCCCTGGAGGAAAGTTCTGTGGTTATACGAAACTAAATTTGAGCAGAAATATGTTTGGAGGAGAGAAGAACCCCAAGAACACCAAACCTATCCTAAGCATGGAGGTGGCAGTATCATGTTGACGATTCGTCAAAGGCCTGAAGGTCTGCAGGTCCGAGGAAATAAGGCAGAGCACTTCTTTCAAATCATAAAGATTTAAAAAACACACTTGTATTGGCACCACATTCCCTGATTTATGGACTTTTATGTACTTTTTTGTTCTTCTCGCTGCATTTTTGACGTCATGTTTGGTTGCTGTGTGAAGCATTTTAGAACTTTACTTTGATAAATGCAACATCCACCATCTGAACCACAAAGCTAGCAATAAAAACAGCCCTAAATAAACTGTTCAAACAAAGATAAAGAACTCAAACTTTGTCTAGAATGCTTAAAGAGTTGTACAAAATCAGGCAAAAACTGTCCAAAACAATGCAAACCTTGTCTAAAATTAAACAAAATGTCCAAAATGACTCAGATATTGTCCAAAATAACACAAAACTATTCAGACACAAAATTTGTCCTAAAAACTCAAAAACTGTCCAGTATGATGCAAAACCGGTCATAATTTGTGTCCAGAATTATTCAAAAACTGTCAGAAATGATGGACAAATGTCCAAAAATTATACAAAACCTTGTCTAAAATGACATAATGTTCATCTAATATCACTCAAAAAATGTCCAAAATGGGCTAAAATGAAATAATTTTCCAAAATTACACAGAATTCGTCCAGAATTATGCAATAACTGTCCAAAATGATGCAATAAAATGTCAAAAAATTATGCAAAATTTGTCCGAAATGAAAGAAACTTTCCTCATGAACAATAATTACCCAGAAATTCATTGTGCAGAGCGGTAGAAAGTGTGTCAAGGCTGTAAAAGTGTAACCAGAGCCTCCATATTTACAGATTATCCAACGTAGAGATAAAAAAGCTGAAATAACCTGAAACGTCTTCTGTGCTGCACTCGCTTCGTCCTTCAACGGGATGAAAACGTGCCTTAAAGTCACAACAAGCTGATCTCAGACCTGATCTGATGGAACAAGGAGAAAAGAGTCAGACTGAGGCGACAACAGATCTGTCGCCCGGCAGAACAGAAGTCACACCGTTTCATTTTACTGCCTGCTGGAAATCCAGGTCGACGTCACGTCCGAGGTCAAAAGCACGGCCAGGCGAAACACCGAGACCCTGCGATCGGCCTTTCGTCATCCCTGTCTGGAGACAACAGTGAGACTGGGAGACTCCAGAGGTTTGCTCATTAAAAGAGCATTTAATGAGCTGGACCCGAGGCCAGACGTCCTCTTCGATTCACATCAGATTAGATTAGATGGCAAAGATCTGAGAGCAGAAAATCTCTCTGAAGGCTCCAAAATGTTCGATTTTTTTTCTTGGTGTTTGGACAAAATGTCCGTCTAGAAAAACAAAGTTCAGTAAGAAAGAATCAAGGATTAGCTTTCCAACACACCTACAAGAATTCTTTAAGTTGTTCACTGCCAACCAGTCATCTTCTTATCCAGAAAAACACAACAAAGTCCGTAGGGTTCATCCTCTGAGAACCAAGAACATCTGGAGTAAAGTTTCCATCAATGCATCAAGTACAAGTAAAGACTTAACCAGATAAGTGGAAACTTTGACCTCATGGTGACGCTAAAGAGGAGTCATCGGATCACATGAGCTAATATAGTTCTTCCTCTGGGAACAACAAATGTCTGAACCAAATTTGATGTAAATGTTGCTGACATTGTTACAAAAAAACTCAAATATCAGGCTTATGATGGTGCTACAAGAAACATAATGGGACACCAAAGTCTGTAGTGTTCTTCCTCTGGTAACCAAGAACATCGGTCGTAAACTTTGTGCCAATGCATCAAGTACATGTACAGCATTCATCAGAGAAGTCAAAACTTTGACTTCATGGTGACACTAAAGAAAGAGTCAAATAATCCCAGGAGCTAAAAAAGTTCATCCTCTGGAGACAGCGAATGTCTGAACCAAATTTCACAACAATCGATGGAAATGTTTTTGACACCGTTATGAAAAACCACAAACATCATGCTTCTGTTGGTGCTACAGGAAACATAATCGAGCAAAAAATCCCTTAAGATGTATTCTCTGGGAGTCATGAATGTATGCAAGAACCCTTGTACCAACACACCAACTAATAGGTCATCCTCTGGACACAATGAATGTCTGAACCCAACTTTGTGCCAATTTATCTTATAGTTGTTAATATGACAAAAGTTTTACTACATGTTGGTGCAAGAAGAAACATTACAACAGCAACAAAGTCAGTATGGTTGATCCTCTGGGAATCATGAACATCTGTAGTGAACTTTGTGCCAATGCATCAAGTACAAGTATGGAATTAAGAAGATAAATCGAAACTTTTACTTCATGGTGGCGGTAAAGGAGGAGTCAAAGAAAAGTGTAAAGATTTCCCTGGATTAGTTGTAGTTTAAAATGGTGACAAAAGCAAAGTAAGAGGATCACAGGAGCCAAAACAGTTCTTCCTCTGGAGACAACGAAAATCTGAACCAAATTTTACGACAACCTATCTACATTTTGTTGACATTTCTCACTTAGAACCACAAATATCAAGCTCAAGGTGGTGCTACCTGAAACATAATGGAACCCCAAAGACAGTAAGGTTCATCCTCTGGGAACCATGAATAACAGTAGTAAACTTGGAACTAATCCATTGAGATATAAAGGTTTTACTGGATTAGTCATAGTTAAAAGTGGTGACAAAGGAGGAGTCAAAGAATCACAGGAGCTAAAACAGTTCTCCTCTGGGAACAATGAATATCTGAACCAAATTTCACAACAATTGATGCAAATGTTTTGGACATCTCTCACTTAAAACCAAAGACATCAAGCTCATGGCAATGCGACATGAAACATAATGGAACCCTAAAGACAGTAGGGTTCATTCTCTGGGAACCAAGAACATCCACAATAAACTTTGCAACAATCCATTAAGAAGACGTAAAGATTTCCCTGGATTAGTTGTCAGTGTATAGAGGTGATAACGGATCACTGAAACTAAAGCAGTTCTTCCTCTGGGAACAACAAATGTCTGAGTTAAATTTTCCGACAACCTATCTACATTTTGCTGACATTTCTCCCTTAAAACCAAAAATGTAAAGCTTATGGTGATGCTACAGGAAACATAATGGAACCCTAAAGACAGTAGGGTTCATTCTCTGGGAACCAAAAGTATTTATAGTCATCTTTGTGCGAGTTCATTAATAAGATGTAAAGGTTTCACTGGTGTAAATTTAACCATGATTGTGGCTCTAGGAGAAGTCAAAGGATCAAAGAAGCCAATAAAGTTCTTCCTCTGGGGACATCGAACGACTAAGCTAATTTTCTTGACGGTCCATGACGTTTTCCACATGAAAACGCTGACCTTTCATCGGTTTGAGCCGTAAACTAGCTCAATCTCAAACGCCTTTGTAGAGAATCAACAAATGAAGGTGCTCTAAAAAGAAACACTTTCACTTTCTTGTGGGTTCAACGGAGACTTTCAAAGACGTGAAACTCCGTGTTCTCAGAGGAAAGACGTTGCCTTCGAGGGTAAATGCTGCATCAATCTGCGGGGAATTCAGTCGATCACCTTATGGAAGATCTTTGACCCTTCGGTTCACTAAATCACAAGACGGACCGCAGAACGCCGCATCCGCTGCGTATTAACTGTTGATAAATCATAATCTCGGTCGATCTTTTGTGACCTACATGCGAAGTGAAGTGCATTAGGGAGCGAGGTGAGCTGCAGAGGGCTGGAGATGCTGTAAATTTAATCACAGCAGAGTGGGAGCCCTGCAGACAGCACACCAGGAGCCCATAAATTACATTTCCACGGCCAGAACTAGACAAGGTCCATGTGCTGCTGAGTCGATGGCAGGAAAACTGGAACCCGAAGATGTGGAGAAACACAAGAAGTTTCTTCAGTCTGTGGCAGACGACAAGAGAAAAACTGGAAAACAGAAACTAAATAAAACACTTTCCTGTTGTGTTCGCCGTCACGGAAGCCTTTTCCCAGCAGCTCCCACACCTCCAGTGTTTTAATTATTGAGACAAAGCAAGATGAAATATTTAAAACTCGGGGAGGAGTTCATCCTCTGGGGCCAAACGAGATGCTGTGAAGCCTCTTACTCTTCCTTATGTTTGTCAAAACGCACGGCTTTTTAACTCAATATCTAACGAATGCAGCTATGAAGTAAGAAAAAAAACATCACACAAGTTCAAATACCGCAACAACAAATGTAGTTTCCAGAATATAAGCTGGTGTGGCGTCACTTCAGTGTCAAATGAGTAAAACTGTACCACCTTACAATAACTGTGTTGCTTCAGAATTGAACAGTAACCCGTAGTTATCTCTGTGCTTCACTATCAGGACCATGTCTTCACTGTGGTCGTCCTCCGAACGTCCTGGACTCCATCTGAGCCCAACAAATCCATCATCTGACCAAAGAACATTCTCAAAACATTCATCAGACTTCTTTTCATGTTCAAAAAGCAAGAGGCTGAAGTTCAACAACAAATGCAGCACCCAACAAAAGTGAGTACACCCCTGTGTAAAATCACTTAAACATCAAATAAAGCAAATTTATATCGCCTCACAGTAACTGCATTACTTCTGAGCTGAACAGTAGGGTATTATCACACCTTTGTGCTTCACTGTCAGGACTATGAGTCACTGTGGTAGTCTTCCAAAGATGCTGGTCTGAGCCCAACAAATTTATTATCTGAACACACAATGTTCTCCCAACATTCATCAGCCTTCTATAGGTATAGGATTTTTTGTTTGTTTGTTTGTTTTATAAGCAAAGCTTCATCCCAGAGTTTTGCGTCAAACAACAAGCAAAGGCGTTTGTCTCCATCCACAGAGATTAGGGTTCAACAATAAACACATCCAGCAGAAGTGAGTACACCCCTGTGGAATATCACTTAAATGTCAAATGAAGCACATTTATATTATGTCTTGGCAACTGTGTTAGTTTAAACCTGAAGACTAGGCTATCAGAAAAACTTTTGTGCTTCACTGTCAGGACCATGCATTCACTGTGGACGTCTCCAAACATGCTGGACTCCATCTGAGCTCCACATACTCATCATCTACCCAAACAATGACTTCCCAACATTCATGTTCTTCAGCAAAGTTTCTTCGATAAGTTTTTTGAACAGCAGGGAGTAAAGGTGGTTTTTCTTGTTCTCTGTCCAAAGAGGTTGATGTTATAGTGTCCTTTGCATGTAAATGATTTTACACATGTGTGTATAGCCTCATCTCTTTTTAAAGTCAACAACTTATCTTTCCTTTTTACTGTTCTTTTCTGTCTCTGCTGATCCACTAATGTTGGGTTCCTCTTTAGTCCAAACAAATTGCTGTAAAATGTCACTTTCCGTCGCATTAGCGTGACAAACAAACAAACTTTAAGATGAGGATGGAGGAAAAAACGAGGTCCTAAAAGGTTATTTATTCACCAACATGAAAATGTCACAGATAATTACTTTAATTTCACCTGCAGGTGCGTCCTGACATTTAAACAATTTTGGCATTTGGAATCACCGATACCGAGAAGGTGATCGTAAATGTTAAAATCCATGAGCCGCTTCTGAGCAAAACCTTCAGACATTAGTAGAAACGTTAATTAGTTTCTGAGCTGCGGAGAGTTTTGTAAACTGAGCTGCTGCTTCACCTCATGGTTCCTGAAGCCTCATTTATGATCAATTCTTCATCAGCGCTGTGCTTTCTGAAAGTTTAATGAGCTGCTGGGATTTGGTGGGGAAGCTGCTCCACTTTTCACCGCTCTGTGAACTTATATTCTTTGTCTTGTTGGTTAAACAGCCCTCCCTCCTCCGTTCTGCCTGTTTGCTCTCGTTTTTTTTCTCTTTTCCGTCCTTCTTCTTATTGAACGGAGAATAATTCAGGATAATCCTCCCAGAGGTGTTGGAAGCGTTTCAGCTCGTTTGACCAGAATTAGCAGACGATAAACACTCAAAGCGAGCAGTTTATTGGGACTAACCCTGGATCTCTGTGCTCTGAGTTGTTAATGAGATGTTGGAAACCTTCCTCTGAGATTCTGCTGCATGTCGACATGATTTATGAAGGTTTATCAGCTGTACGTTCAACCTCTCAGACCGGCTGTGGACGGCGTTCTGTTCTGTAGCTCTGTATTCTGGGTTTTAACTGGTTTACTAGCCCATCAGTCAATCCATTGTTTTCAGCATCAGGAGCAACAGAACCGTTCCTCTGATGAAGAATCAACAAGAAACACTTCAGAACCCTGAGAATTCAGACCAAAAACCAGAAACTCAACAAAAACAAACAAACCTGAAACTAAAACCGAGTCCAGCTGTGGGTTCCAGTCAGCCAAACTGCATGAACATGGTTCTAAAATGAAGCAGAACCTTCTCAGTTTTGGACCAGTGGACCACGTCTATCTCCATGCATACATCATGGCTCCACATGGAAAAGAACTGGATGGAAAAATCTGACTCTGAGACTTTACAAAGATGGAAAAGAATCCAGGAAGATCATCGAAAAATCAGCCAACTACAGTGTCAGCGATTAACCAGGAGGTATAGAAGGAGTTACAGAAGCACTAATCAGAACATGATAACATTTCTAGATGAACCATGATTGAAGAAGAGAAATATTCCAGCAGGAGAACGTCCAAAGAACAAAATCCCTCAAGAGTTTCGACAGAAGAACAAAGTGAAAACCAGAATGTTCAAAATAACTCAAAATCTGTCCAAAATCACCCAATTTCTGCAAAAATGAAGTTGAAAAATATCAAAAAAATAATTTAAATTTGTCCAAAATAATTTGAAAATGATCAAAATGAGTCAATGTGTCCAAAATAAGGACAAAATGTCTGAAAACACTCAAACTTATTGTCCAATTTTATTGAAAAATGTTTTTTAAAGAAGACCCAGATTTGCACAAAATGTGCCTTAAAATGACTCAGTTGTCGTAAATGATCAGAAGTGTTAAACGTTGTACAAAATAACTCAATTGATGCCCAAGTTAAGTTGAAAACTTTTGAAAATGGTTCAAATTGGTTCCAAAATTAGTCAATTTTTGTCCAAATTTTGTTAGAGAATATAAAAAATGAGTCAATTTTTGTAATAAATGAGGATTACAAGAATCAAGTGATTTAAAATTTGTCCACAATGACTGAAAATTGTCCAAAATGACCGAAGTTACACAATTTCTGCCTAAATTAATTTGAAAACTGACCAAAGTAAGTAAAATAATGTCCAAATTTATTACATTTTAGTTAGGAGATGCAGAAAATGGTTGAGATTTGTCCAAAGTGTTTTAAAATGTGTCCATGATGACTGAAAAATATCCACAGACTTAACATTTGTCTAAAATCAGTTCAAATGAGTCCAGAAACACGGAAACTTTGACCACAATGACTGGACTTTTCCTTTCTTTGTCTTTTCAAACATGGAATTAGTGTTTTTTGTTTCAACACCACTGAATAAATCCTGGATGAAGAAACGTCAGAGTGACAGATGAAAGCTAAAAGCTGCAGATTATCTCCGTTAACGGTGTCGCTGGTTCACCTTCGGTCCAGGTACAAACTGCCTTCTGATTGGACAGAATAAATCTATTTCCAGGTGTTTCTGGAGGATTAGAGTTGGACTGATGATTACAGATGCTCATCGCTGGAATCTGTGTCAGTAAAATAACAGGAAACACAGAAAATCTATCCTGGACCAGACAAATGTCCAGAATAACAACAGAAACTGGGTCATCTGTGGAGGAAATCATTGACTTTCCTCTAAGTGTTGCTTTAAAAGGTAAAATAACTGCAGAAAAGCTTCCTGAAGCATTTAAATCCCACAAAAAACACAGTTTTACTGGAGAAATTAAAGAAAAACAAAATAAAACGGCTCATTCAACTGGAATTTCTTAACAGCACAAAAATATTTAGATCATTTTGCATCATTTTAAACTAATTTTAAGTCAGTAATTAACTTAAAAATTAATCATACAATATAAAATATGCAAATGAAAAATTAATGTATTTTTAAAAAGGGAGAACCAAAGAGTTTGAATAGATCTTTAAGAAAAATCTTTCATTTATCATTCAAGTTTTTCCTGTTTTTTTAATTTAATAGCTTTCTTATGTGTTTTTACACACACTAGAGTTTAATAGCTTGCATAAAAGTGGAGATATAAAAAATAGGAATAAAATAATTAAATTATTAAAAAGGAAGAAAGAAAAGAGCTCGAAATGATCAATTAAGTTAAAGAATATTTATTCATATTCTTTGGAAAACATACATAAAATTTAAATTGCAAGCCTAAATCAGGATAAATACAATAATATATATTTATTCAAAAGCTAATTATTAAAAAGAATTAAATAGAAGATCTGGAAACTATGAATGAAAGTAAATAACAGAATAAAATAGATTCTATAAACCACTAAACTTGGACATAAGTGCTTCTCATCGGACACCAGCAGTGCGTGTGTCGGTGCGCGTGTCCGTGTGAGTGTAGAGATGTGCGTGAGTGCGTGTGCGTGTGACACACTGACCTCCGGGACTCTCTGGTTCCCCGGCTCTGTGCGCTCTCTGTCCCCGGCAGCCCGAACACAAACCTCGGGGACGGACTGGCGGCTCCCCGCTGCCATGGAGGAAAAATGAGCCGCAGAAAATCACAGCGATCCGGTTGGTGAGGAGACGCTGCGGGTTTAAATCCTCCGGATCATGGTGCCTTGGAGCCTCCCTCTGCCCGCCGCTCTCTCTCGCTCGGTTCTCCGCCTCACATCCTCGCTGCTGCCGCTAACTACCCGCCGGTAGTTTCGGCTCCGGTCGGACCGAGACACAGCAGCAGGTCGGTTTATTGCACCGTGAAGCTCGTCCTGTCGCTGCTCGGTGCGTCCGTGCGCTCTGGACACGGACACGGAGTGAAGCGTTTTACGCACCGCGCGTAAAAACCGAGGAGGATGAGAGGAGGAGGATGAGAGGAGGAGGGTCGAAGGAGAGGAGAGGAGGAGAGAGAGGATGAAGAGATGTCAGAGCAGGAAGGATGGAAAAATGCGACACAAATGATCCAAAACGACCAAAATGTGACACAAAACGGCCACAAAAACACACAAATTGATCCAAAACGACCAAAATGTGACACAAAACGGCCACAAAATGACCACAAAATGATCCAAAACGACCAAAATGTGACACAAAACGGCCACAAAAACACACAAATTGATCCAAAACGACCGAAATGTGACACAAAACCGCCACAAAATGACCACAAAATGATCCAAAAAGACCACAAAACCACACAAAATCACCATAAATCGATCCAAAACTACAAAAATGTCCCACAAAATAACCACAAAAACACAAAAAACTGACCATAAAATGATCCAAAACGACCAAAATGTGACACAAACTGACCACAAAATGACTATAGAATGATCCAACAGAAAAAACATCGCGTAGAACCCTCACCCTACGGATCAGAGCCCATTAACGGCAACAAGATGCTTCATCAAACCTGGTTTATGCTACCTCTGTTCTTCACTGTCAGGACTATTCACTCACTGTGGTAGTCCTGCAGTCATGATTAGTGGTACTATGACTCCTTCTGTGCCTCCTGATTAGTGGTACTATGACTCCTTCTATACTTCCTAATTAGTGGTGCTATGACTCCTTCTATACTTCCTAATTAGTGGTACTATGACTCCTCCTGTACTTCCTGATTAGTGGTGCTATGACTCCTCCTATACCTCCTGATTAGTGATACTATGACTCCTCCTATACTTGCTAATTAGTGGTGCTATGACTCCTTCTATACTTCCTGATTAGTGATACTATGACTCCTCCTGTACTTCCTAATTAGTGGTGCTATGACTCCTTCTGTACTTCCTGATTAGTGGTGCTATGACTCCTTCTATACTTCCTGAATAGTGGTGCTATGACTCCTGTACTTCCTGATTAGTGGTGCTATGACTCCTTCTATACTTCCTAATTAGTGGTGCTATGACTCCTTCTATACTTCCCACTACCGCTAACACATGCTGCTAACATCTATAAATGTCATCAGCTCCTAACTAATGCATCCCTATGCCATCACACTTCCACCTCCGTGCTTCAGTGTCAGGACTATACGTTAACTGTGGTCGTCCTGGTCAGCTGATGTGTTCAGTTCTTCTCCGTGTGGAGCAGTCATGCAGACGTAGATAGGCCGGTCTTCCATCTTGATTCTGCTGCAGTGTTATTTCACATGAATCATCTGTTCATTCCTTTAGCGAGCTGCTCCCTGGGGGTCGCTAACGATGGACCAGGATTAAATCAGCTCATTAATCTGATTTACTCAATAATTCATCCCTGTGCTGTGCAGAGATCCTCCATCCTCTGTGTCTGGCCGGTGCAGGACGTCGATGTGTTCATTGTCCAGCGATGGATTATTGAGGAGCTCGTTAAAAGGCCCATTAGGTGAACTGGCCTCCTGCTTTAAGTCGGACAAGCTGTTTAATTAATAATAATGGCCATGCAAACGTCGCTGCTGATCAGAGACGTCTTTATTCCTCTACAGTGTCCATGACGCCTGAATAAACAGAGAAAAGCTGATATTTATGCACATGTCACATTAAACTTTAATAATGTACACTACAGTAAACTTCCATAACAACCACATATAATCAACAGGATCATCCAGGGGAGAAACTAAACCAATGTTTTATTCATTGTATGAATTTACCTGAAAAAATGAATAAAAATTAAGATTAATACAATGACTTAGAGTAAGACCATACAATAATTTAAAATATGTAAATGAAGTAGGCTAATTTAAATATCAAGGTCAGGACCTCACAATATTATAAATATTTAGTCAAAAGCAAATTAAGACCTTACAATAAAATGTATTTTACCCCATGACTTAATACAAGACCCTCCATTTCAATTAAACACATTTTAATCACTGAATTGAATCCCTACATTTGCATTAATTAATGCAAATTCACCTCATTTAAATATTAAACACAGGATCTTAGTACATTATATATAACAAACTAATTAACCTGAGGTAAAAAGCTACAATATTGTAAAGTATGTAAATTAACCTCATTAAAACGAGACATAAAATGACAAAAACGACACAGAAAATGACAAAATGAGACACAAAAGGACAAAAACAAGACAAAATCATAAACACACAACATAAAAGACAAAAACAAGACACACAAACAACAAAAATGAGACACGACAAAAAAGAGACACAAAATGACAAAAATGAAAAGACATCAACAGGTTGTTCTAATGACACGTTCCATGTATAATAGCTGTTATCTAAAATATTATGTTGATTCAAAATATTCCACAATTACAAGAAACGCCAATGAAAAAATTAAACCAAAAAAGGAGATTTAAAATTAACCAGAATAAACTAAATGTTCAGTTAAAACTCTACAGTTGTGTGAATTATGCAAATTAACCCAATGACCTAAAAAATGACACTTTTCAAAACCTTGAAATTCTTAAAAATGAATGATAAAGATCAATAAAAAGAACAACATGTGCGTCTAAAACGTGTAAAAGTTTACATTTTTGTTTGTAAATTGACATTAGTGACATATTTAGCCTGTTAAAAACAAAATTATTAAAACGATGAAATAAAAATGAACAAAAGGGCAAAAAGTAGTTAAAACACTGAACACTTTATTTTTTTTGCTGCTTAATTTAAATGAGTGACATTTAATCTGTTCAAAACAATAAAATTATTAAAAAGATCTAACAAAAATGAACAAAAAGAGCAGAACGTACAGTTAAAACACCAATAATTTTACATTTTCTGCTTGTAAATTGGACTTTTTCACATCATTTAAAGGCAGAAAACTTCACATCTGAGAATATTTGACTTCTTTTTGTGAAAATTTTCTGGCTGTAAATGTGGCAATGTACAGTTAAAAATGTGGAATTTGAGAGCAGCAGAGTTTCATCTGCTGTTTGGGACTTTTGCAGGAAGTTTGAGTGTTTCTGCTGATGAAGCGTCCAATCAGAAGCCAGATTACTGTCGTCAGACGGAAACTGAAAGCTTACAGAACGCCTCCAACTCTCTCTTTACTGTTCAGCCGTTGGTTTCGGGGGAATTTATTTCCCACGCTTGTCAGAAAAACGTTCTATTTCTGGAGGTCTGTTCGTCGCTGTGATTCTTCTCCTCACTGAAGCCTGGCGGTAATGAACCTGTCAGTCATCATGCAGGGATTAAAAACCCTGAGGAGAGGCAGAAAGACGAGGAAAACAGGTTTGAGTTCAGGGGTTTCCTGGATAATAAAAGAAAACTAAAAGAAAACTAAAAAATAAAATGGAATCAAAAGAAAAACTAAACCATATACCCCAAAAAACCCTGAAATGAAACCAAAAAACAAAAACGTAACCAAAGAAAACTAAAAAGCAACTGAAATATGTGACTAAAAAGTTTTCAGAGTGAATGTGATTAAAATGAAATGAGAACACGACTTAAATGTAACTAAAGGAAAATAAAATGCCAACTAGAAAACCTGCACTAAAATGTAAATGAGGAGAACTAGAATAGAACTAAGAAAAATACAGTCAAAATGAGGATTTTAGCTGCAGCTCTAAAACTCAAAGCTACATCTCTGATTCGTCTCAGTTTCCAGGATTTCTGCCGTAATAATCACAGCTGAAAATGAAGGAAAGCACCTGGAAAATGAGATGAAAATGAAATATTGCAGATGGGAATTTCACAAAAATAAAAAACTGCACATTAGTATGACATAAAAATGAATATTGCACCAGAAAAAATGACATTAAAGTGAAATACTAGACCAGAAAAATGAGATCTAAATGAAATATTGCACCAATAAATGAGATAAAAATGAAATATTTCACTTTAGTTTGACACAGTGAAAGTACAGTATGAACAGTCCAGAGCTGGTGGTGGATGTTCCAGCAGAAAAGGGAGGATAAAGCTCCTTGTTTTGTGCCTCCAGGTGTTTCCAGGCGTTTCCAGGCGTTTCCAGGTCTTTCCAGGCGTTTCCAGACGTTTCCAGGCGTTTCCAGGTCTTTCCAGGTCTTTCCAGGCGTTTCCAGGCGTTTCCAGGTCTTTCCAGGTCTTTCCAGGCGTTTCCAGGCGTTTCCAGGTCTTTCCGGGCGTTTCCAGGCGTTTCCAGGCGTTTCCAGGCGTTTCCAGGCGTTTCCAGACGTTTCCAGGCGTTTCCAGGCGTTTCCAGGCATTTCCAGACGTTTCCAGGCGTTTCCAGGCGTTTCCAGGCGTTTCCAGGCGTTTCCAGGCGTTTCCAGGCCTTTCCAGGCCTTTCCAGGCGTTTCCAGGCGTTTCCAGGTCTTTCCGGGCGTTTCCAGGCGTTTCCAGGCGTTTCCAGGCCTTTCCAGGCGTTTCCAGACGTTTCCAGGCGTTTCCAGGCGTTTCCAGGCGTTTCCAGACGTTTCCAGGCGTTTCCAGGCGTTTCCAGGCATTTCCAGACGTTTCCAGGCGTTTCCAGACGTTTCCAGGCGTTTCCAGGCGTTTCCAGGCGTTTCCAGGCGTTTCCCGGTCTTTCCAGGTGTTTCCAGGCTTTTCCAGGTGTTTCCAGGCGTTTCCAGGCGTTTCCAGGTGTTTCCAGGCGTTTCCAGGCCTTTCCAGGCCTTTCCAGGCGTTTCCAGGCGTTTCCAGGTCTTTCCGGGCGTTTCCAGGCGTTTCCAGGCCTTTCCAGGCCTTTCCAGGCGTTTCCAGGCCTTTCCAGGTGTTTCCAGGCCTTTCCAGGCGTTTCCAGGCGTTTCCAGGTTTTTCCAGGTGTTTCCAGGCGTTTCCAGGCGTTTCCAGGCGTTTCCAGGCATTTCCAGGCGTTTCCAGGCGTTTCCCGGTCTTTCCAGGTGTTTCCAGGCTTTTCCAGGCGTTTCCAGGCGTTTCCTGGTCTTTCCAGGCATTTCCAGGTCTTTCCAGGCCTTTCCAGGCGTTTCCAGGCGTTTCCAGGCGTTTCCAGGCGTTTCCAGGCGTTTCCAGGCGTTTCCAGGCGTTTCCAGACGTTTCCAGGCGTTTCCAGGCGTTTCCAGGCGTTTCCAGGTGTTTCCAGGCGTTTCCAGGCGTTTCCAGGTCTTTCCAGGTGTTTCCAGGCGTTACCAGGCGTTTCCAGGCGTTTCCAGGTGTTGCGTTTGTATTTTCAGAGTGGAATAATCAGGCGGCTTCACTGCATTCCAGCACACATCCAGCTGTCATCCTGCTTCACCGCTGAGCCTCCCAGGAAAACGTTTCCTCCTCAGACCCGTCTGCTGCCGACGTTCATCACTTCTGATCAAACACTTCCAGCTTCTTCACCACCTCAAACACAAACAGCTGCAGCCAGCAGGAAGGACGACACCAATCACTAACCACAGGATCTCTGATGCTGCTGAAGCCTCAGTTATCATCCTGAAGATGCTGCCGGAGCTGCAGCTGCTGAAAACTGGAATGTTCAAATACAGAGAGGTGGCTCCAGATGTAACACTTATTAATTAATTTCCATCATTTACTTCAATACAGAAGATGCAACTAAAATGGCTAAAAAAAAAGCTGGAAAAACACGATAAAAATGGACAAAATAACCATGAAATCACCACAAAACAGATGAAATGCGGACAAAAACTCAAATTTGGTACAAAAATTACCCTGAAACAGTCAAATATGCCAGCAAAAGCATGGGAAAATATATCACCACAAAACAGCCAAATTTACCATAAATAGGAACAAAATCATTACAAAACAGGTGAAACTGCGACCAAAAACTCAAATTTAGCACAAAAAAAACCTTGCAAAATTTCCCCAAAAGAGAGAAAATTGCTCTGAAACGTTGAAATATGCCAGCAAAAATGTGGAAAATTACCACAAAAACGGCCAAATTTACCAAGGAAAGGACCAAAATCACCACAAAACAGGTGAAATGGACACAAAAATTAATATTTCACAAGCATGTAAAACAGCCAAAATCACCCCAAAAAGACTTCAATACCATGAAAGATTAAAATATGACAGGAAATCACCACAAAAAGACCAAAACTACCACAAAACAGGTCAAATGGCCACAAAAACTCAAATTTGGCACAAAAAACATGCAAAATAACCACTAAAAGAGTTTCTGCTGGTTAGTTGGTAAGAAGACTCAATAAATCCCTGCAACCCAGATGTTTCTCCTCCTAAATGTCATGTGTCTGTCTGCTGGACTGATGAAGTTCTGAAAAAGTCCCTTCAAAAGTGATCAATCTGGAGCAGCCTCTGTGGACTTCAAGAGCCTGGAAATATTCACAGTATTCAATTCAATTCAGTTTTATTTATATAGTGCCAATTCAGCTTGTCTCAAGACACTTTGCAGAACCCATATGATGGTATGAAGTATGAAGGTAGAACTCTGATCATTAATAAAGTTACTGGAGATGAAGAACCACATGGTACTTTGTGGTCATTTTACTTTTTTAATTGGAGATTTTCTGTCTTTTTGTGGTATATTCATCTATTTCTGTGCCGATTTTGCGATTCTTTGCCGCAATTTTGGCCCCTTTTTTGGTGATTTTGCTTCTTTTAGTGGAGATTTTGTCTTTTTGTGATACATTCACTTATTTTGGGGGGATTTCGGGCCATTTTGTTGTAGTTTTGGCCCTTTTTTGGTGATTTTGTGTCTTTTTTGCTGATTTTGTGCTTCTTTGTGGTATTTTTGGCCCTTTTTTTTTGGCTGATTTGGCCTCTTTCTGTGGTCATTTTCCAGCTTTTTTTTTTGCCAATTTTAGGTGTAATTTTTCCCAGAACTCAGATGTGTTTCTCCTCCTAAATGTCATGGTTCCATCTGCTGGACTGATGAAGTTCTGACGCTCTGAAATGATGGAAAAAGTCCATTAAAAGGTGATAAATCTGGACCTTTGAGGATGTGGAACTCCTAAAACTCCCAGATCTCCTAAATGGTAGAAAGAGGCCTCTGGAGTGTGGAACTGAGGTTCTGAATAGAAGATAAAAATCCAGATAAATGCATTTGAAGAGCAGCTTGGACTGCAGAACATCTGTCAGACCTTCTGGGAGCAGCGTTTCTGTGCATCTTAAAGACCATCCTCCTGACATTAATATTGATTCCTCTGCTTGCATTGGTTGACTTGTAGAGTGGAAGGTTCCTCTGCTGCTGAATTCCCAGATTCAGAAACAGTTGGAGCTGTTTAGAGAGCAGACAGGAGCTTCATTCAGGCGTAAATTACAGATATTCACTGGTAGAATGGAACAAACTGCTGCATGCGCTCTTTCCTGCATCGCATACTTGCGTCCAGAAATTGGATTTTTTTTTAAAAAAGCACCTTTCAGAGCAGCTTCCGTCCATCAGCAGCTTTTCAGTTTCCAGATATCATGACAGACTGACGGCGAAGCGCATCA
>CM049589.1:23306123-23663623 GCA_027123335.1 Amphiprion clarkii | reverse complement strand
TTACGTTAGAAATTTGGATGTGATTTTTGACCAGTCTCTGTCTCTTTACAGCTACGTCGGCCAGCTAACAAGTTCTTGTTTTTTCCATCTGCACAACATATCCAGCTACGTAAAAGTCCAAGGTATCCAAGGTGGAACTAACCTCACCCACATCACCCCAGTCCTGTCCGGTCTTCACTGACTCCTGATCAATTATATCTGTAAAAGGTGCTATATAAATACATTTTACTGACTGATGTACTTATTTTTTTCTTGTTTTTAGTCTTTACAGCAGTCATCCTATGTCTTTTGTGGTGTTTGTCAACTTCTACATCTCAACAAAATGCAAAAACTTTCTTGTGTTTGTTTTTTCAGGGTTTTTTTGCTCATAAAAAATGGTGCCTGGAAAATGCACCCAGAAATCAATTAAATATTCCATCAAACAGTTTTGCTTCCTGGTGTTCAAGGACCTTTAAAGCCTCGGGATGCTGGTGAAGCTACAGTCGTTTAATCAAGTTGTCTCTTAGTTTACCTGCACCTCTCAGAAATCCAGTGCTGTGAAGAGAGGACATCATAAAAGGCTGCCTTTCGTCTCAAAAAAAACACCTCTGACTCAAGTTAATAAATATTTTTGCGCACCAGTCTTGTGTCGTTGTAGAGCTTTCTTCAGAACGCAGCAGGTCTCTGAAAAATACAACAAAAACAGAAACCCAAACTCGACATCCTCCTCAGCGGGGTGTCGAGTTTGGCTGAGAAAAGTCAACTCCAACCTGCTGAGGATCGAGAGGAGGAGGAGGAATGAATCCAAACAGCACTTTGAAACGAAAACTTCATTTTTTCTGAGAGTAGAGGAGATTATTTGTGCTGGTGGAAGCATCTCTTATTGAGCTGTCAGCAGGATGCCGCAAACAAGCTCAGCATTTCAACTGGCACTGAAAAAGCAATTAAACATGTGATTGTATTTATACAGAACTACAACATCCGGCAGCAGCCCATAGCTTGGACAAAACAACTGGCTTTGCTTTAATTGTGGTTGTTTCTGATGTTTGTTGTAACTGTTTTGTGTCTGTTTGTTGTCATTTTATATCTTGTGACACTATGACTCTTGTTAGTCAGTTTGTGTCTCTTTGTGGTGTTTGTTTCATAATTATAATTTTCTCCACTATGATGTGAAGCATGGTGGTGGCAGCATCATGATGTGAAGCACGGTGGTGGCAGCATCATGATGTGAAGCATGGAGGTGGCAGCATCATGATGTGAAGCACGGTGGTGGCAGCATCATGATGTGAAGCATGGTGGTAGCAGCATCATGATGTGAAGCACGGTGGTGGCAGCATCATGATGTGAAGCATGGAGGTGGCAGCATCATGATGTGAAGCATGGTGGTGGCAGCATCATGATGTGAAGCATGGTGGTGGCAGCATCATGATGTGAAACATGGTGGTGGCAGCATCATGATGTGAAGCACGGTGGAGGCAGCATCATGATGTTCCTCAGCAGCAGGTCCTGCTAAAGGTAGAGGGTAAATGAATGCAGTAAAGTCCAAAGAAATAACGGTGGACGACTTCAAAACCATCTGTGTTGAATCGATATTTGACGTTTCTCTTTGTTTTCACTGTAACTGAGTTAAGAGATGATAAATGCTTGTATTTTCAGAGCTGCTGTAGGTCCAGACTCCCACTGTGGAGGTGAAATGAGTCAAACTTTTTCATCCAGCAGCTTCAGCCCTGATGGAGCTGAGAGTTCCTCCTGGATGCTGTTTCTGTTGTTTCTGTGCTCATTAATCACGGCTGCAGCGTAGCGGCTGCATCATGAGACGATAACGCAAGATGACAAACCGCTGGAGCTGCACAACACAAACTCCACGAAAGCATAAAGAAAGCAGCTCATAGTGTGTGCTTTCTGTTTGTGTCTTTGTGGTGTTTTTGTGTCTCTTTGTGACCATTTTGTGTCTTTGTGGTCATTTTATGTCTCTTTGTGGTCATTTTGTGTCTTTTTGCAGTTGTAGCTTCACCAGGACATCCAAACCACACAGTTCTGATAGTGTGTACGTGTCTAATCAGAGGCTGAATCCTGTTTTGTAGGTTTAGTGATGCTGCTGATGAAGATGATCCACCTTCATCCCACCAACAAACCTCCATCTGATGTGACTTTGAACACTATAACATCCATCAGGAGGATCTCTGCAGACAGCGGTGGGAGGTGGAGAAAACAATTAATTACCGGCAGTTTGGTGCCACAGTTGTGTTATTAACAAGTGTGATTATCACAGCAGGTTGGGTTTTCTGTATCCTCACATGACTGTCTTCACCTCAGCTCAATGCCGTTGAATTAAAACTGCACTTTCACACGTTTCAGGCATCATTTATGTGCATTCAGGGAGGACATCAGGGTGGATGGATGGACCAACACAACCCCAGACTTTTCTTTAACTGAAAGTTGTCTCTTTCAGTTGACTTCGAGGTGTGTTTTATTGCCGTTTATTTTTGTCTCTCTATAGTCATTTTGTGTCTTTTGTGGTATTGTTTTTGTCTTTTTGTGGCTATTTGGCATCTCTTCATACTTGTTTGGCATCTTTTGTGGTAATTTTGTGTCTCTTTACGTTCACCGTTTGGCTTTTGTGGTTGTCTCATGTTCTTTTGTGGTTGTTTAAGTTCTTGTGACCATTTTCAGGGTCTTGCGTCTCTTTTTAAGTCTTTTTATGTCTTGTGGATTTTTCTTTGTGTTTCTTTGGGGTTGGTGTGTTTTTCTCTAGTTGTTTAGTGATTTTTGTGTTTTTTGATGTCTCTTTGCAGTGATTTTGTGTCTCTGCAGGCATTCTGTGCTTCTTTTTGTCCTTTCGTGTCTCTTTGTGGCCATTTTGTGCATCTTTGTGGTTTGATTTGTGTATTTTGTGTGGGTTTTTTGTCTCAGTGTGTAGTGCATGATTTTCCAGGATTTTTTTTTTTTTTTGGTTTCTTCTCTCCGTGGAGCTCTCAATGAATAACTCATGCTAATGCTAATGCTAATTGGCCTTGCACATCAGGTACCTGACTTCCCCTTTGGGTTCATTAAAGTTTCATCTGTTCGCTGCATTAAATCGGTGAGCTGGTGGGAGGTGGTGCGGCTGAAAGTTATTACAGGTCTTGTAAATTTAACCCTCCGTTCAGAATAACGTGCCTCAGGCTTCTCTGATTTCTGTCATTTCTGCTTCGGTGCCGACACTTTTGGACATTATTCCTCCACCTCCTCCGTTATCACTGAAATGCATCAGTCCCTCTGTTCACCCATCCTCATTTATCCCCGTTAGTCCATCGATCATTATGCTAATCCTCAGCTCGCTGCTGCCTTAAGGTTAGTTTAACACCGAGATGACTTCCGCCTGCAGGCTGTGAGGGCAGCTGTGTGGGTGTTCTGCATATATACACAGATTTTTAGTTTAATTCATTGGTACTAAAGAGACAGAGAGCACACAAAAAGCAATACTGAACCACAGAACCAGCCAGTGAGCTTTAAAAAGTAAGTTTTCTTCAAAAAAATGACGCCAGAAAACCCCGTGATGCTGGGTTCTTTCAAGTGAATTAACAACATCTAAGCTTGAAATCTGTTTATTCTACGTGTCATTTAGCAAAAAAAAAAAAAAAAAAAAAAAAAAAGTGCACTGAACTGATTCTGGATAAAATAAACAGCAAGTAGATTAGCAAGTTGTTGACGATACATCCATCATGGTGAAACATCTTTCTACACTGCAAAAGGTTTGTGGAGGCTGTGAAAATATTCCGCCCAGGATTGCAGAACTTTTTTTTTAAACAGAATCTGGTGCAAATGGATTATTTTATGCACATATTTACATTTATAATTAGAAATAATAATATTCTAAATATGTTACATTTATACAATTTTATATTTAAATGAGCATTTCAAACACGATAAGAAAATTGAAAATGTGGCTGATTATTGGTGTCATTTGACATCCATATCAAAAACCTGTAGTTTCACAAATAATAATTTATTCAATTCATTCTTTTATAATGTATGACTGTAGAATTGCAGTTTTACTGCATTTCAATGAGCTAAAAATATCGTTATTCTACAGGTATTTTCAAAATTTTTACAGTTTTTGAACTGTGTCCTGGTAAACACTGCAGAAACGTTTGCCTCTATGCAGACGACACCCACCTTTATTTATCTATTAACCTGGATGAAACTAACCCATCAAATTTCATGCATAGATCTAATTTTCTTTTCTTTTCTTCAAAAAAAACACTCTTTTGCTTCTTTCTGAACAGGATATGTAGTTTAATTCACGTATAAAACAAGTCTAGGACGAACTTCGAGTGATGCTACAGAAACAGTCGATGTAATTTTATCAAAATGTTTGAATAATTCTCTTAAAAACATCCAAAATGAGCCAGAGTTCTGACAGGAAGCAGTAACAGAGGCCATATTTTTCCCATATTAGCTTCTCCTCCTTGGCTTCGTGTTAACTTTTTCAGTGCATCGCTTGTGTACGTGGAAAAAAATGGAATCTATCTGATGAATATTGTTTAAAAAAATGCAACGCCAAGACAGACATAGTTCCAGTTTGTACCGTCTGCTGCAGTCAAATCTCCGTTGAACCGCTGGATGTTAACATGTAGCTTTAGAGACTCATAAAAATTTTAAGTATTCTACAAGTATTTGCCCATATTTTTAAAATTTTTACAGTTTTTAAACTGCATCCTGCAAAACACTGCAGAAACTTTCGCCTCTGTGCAGACGACACTCACTTTTATTCATCTATTAAAGTAATCCGTCAAACTTCATGCATAATTTTCTTCTTTTAAAATCAGAAAAATCCTGAAGTTATTATATTTTGTCCTAAACATTCTCAGAAACCCACTATTTCACTTCTTTCTGAACAGGACATGTCCTCTAATTCATGTATAGAACAAGTCTAGGACAAACTTCATCTGACACTAAAGAAACAGCCCATGAATCTGGCTCCTCTGTTGTAATTTTATCGAAATGTTCAAATAATTCTCCCAAAAACATCCAAAATGAGCCAGAGTTCTGACAGGAGAGGTCATATTTCTCCCCTATTAGCTTCTCCTCATTGGCTTCCTGTTAACTTTTTCGGTGCATCGCTTGTATATGTGGAACAAACTGGAATCTATCTGATAAATATTGTTTAAAAAAGGCAATGCCAAGTTTACAGTTTTACTTTTGCTTGACGAAATACTTCCAGTTAATCTTGTCTGCTGCAGTCAAATCTCGTTGAACCGCTGGATGTAAACATCTAGCTCAAGAGATTCACATAAACTGAATGTTTTTTTTAAATGTTCCAAAAACTGAGCAGCTTACAGACGTTACCTAACGGCTCTGCCTTTGTTCTCTTCTCTGTTTCCATTGAAAATCATCTTAAACCCCACATTTGTCTGACAACAAGCAGCCCGTCGTCCATAAGCTGCTTTTCTGCCACTCATGTGAAGATAAATCTGTCCAAGTGTTCAGCCTCGTAGTTACATCTAATCTACATCCTGATGCACTCAGTCACCAGAAGGAATGAGCTTCGACTCCACGACCTCCGTCACAGATTTCTGCATCGTCAACAGCTGAAATGTTTGCAACTTCGTCAGAAACAAGGGTCTTATTTTCATCACGTCAGACTGATGAGCGTAAAGCCGCTCATTAAATCTTCCACCGATGTCGAGGCCTGAAGCCCTGAATCATCCGACCATTCAGTCAATCATCTGCAGATGTTCTCCAAACCAAGATGTATTTCAGGTGAAAGGTTCTGGGGTCTTCTGTGCGGATTTCGTCATCTGCAGGTCGAGTTTTGTCTTGGTCGCCGTTGGATTTGGTTGAACGGATTTAGAATTTTTTTTTGCCATTTGTCTTGTTGTGTTTATCATTTTCAAGATGTTTCACCATACTGAATGTATCGTCCGACACCATGCGTCATTTATTTTATTGATGTTTGATTTTCTTCTCGTCTGTTGAAACACTGCCTGCACTTCAACCTAAACACTTACAAAATGCTTTAATGTTTGTCAACAGTTTTAATTTTGGTGAATTGTTAAATGAGGCATGTAGAATAAAGCAATTTTGGTAAAATATCAGAATTTTAATTTAGATTTAGTTAATTTTCCCAATGGAACGGCACGATACACAGTTGAAAATATAATTATTTCACAGTCTCAAGGTGATAAATGGTGCAATTTTTGGAAAACGTCAAATCCGAGAGTATTTTTTTAGGTTGAGATAATTAACACAGTTTGTCTTCATAGACTACATTGAAAATCGAATTAAATGTTCAATTTGATCATTAAATTAATTGAATCATTCGTAAAATTGTGTAAACTCACACAGTGACAGATAAGGAACATTTGGCCTGATGGTGGTGCTAGAGGGAATAAATATTAGTTAACTAAATCTGGTGAAGTTTGTCAGGAAGTTGTTTTCCTGGAGAAGCTGTTAATATTACATCTAATGAGATTTTCAAAAGGAGAGAAGCAACCAAAGCCTGTTTTAATGTAATTAGAAAGCAGCATTATGCCTTTGTTTTCATATTCCTTCTGAAGGAGTCGTTCAAACGCTGAACTCCTCCGTCTTTAGAGCTGCCAAGACAAAGATCACACAGAACTCTGCTGGAATTTCCTTCCGTTTGATTCAGTTTCAAAAAACACTCCTGACTATTTAGGTTTTCTCAGACATTTTCCCAATTTACGCTGAAGAAGTGGCGGTGTATTTAAAGGAAAAGTCTGCTGTTATGAACCCAAAAGATGTGCAAGACTGCAAATTAAATGTAGCTTTAGAGGGAAATGAAGCAGCTGTTTCTCTCTTCTCTAAAAATATTTGAGCAAAATTGTACAGTAAAGGACTGAAAGCTAAACAAGAACGATGAAAATGGATTTAATTGAGCTAAAACATATTTGTAAAAGAGAGAGAAGAGTTTACATTTCAAGCTGTTTGAGCTAAACTGTGGAGTTCCTCAGGGCTCCGTTCTTGGGTCTCTTTTATTTCTGCTATTTTGTTCAAATAAAAAGTCAAATCTGTGTTTTGTGTCTGGTTTTTGCTGCTTTCTGTCATTTTTAATGTTGTTTTTCAAACTCTATTAATATTAGAGGCCCTAAATGATGATCAGTTAACAATGACTATTTTTAGTAGGAAATATGGATCCATTCATCTATCCAATGATAGATAGATAGATAGATAGATAGATAGATAGATAGATAGATAGATAGATAGATAGATAGATAGATAGATAGATAGATAGATAGATAGATAGATAGATAGATAGATAGATAGATAGATAGATAGATAGATAGATAGATAGATAGATAGATTTGTAAATCATTTTGGACAAATTATCATCAGTAATCAGTCATTTTGGGCATTTTAAGTTAATTTGAACATTTTTCAAGTAATTTTGGACAAACTTAACAGAATCTTTCGACAGGTTTTAAGCCACTCTGGGTATTTTGTTGTCATGTTGGACATTGTTTTTCATTCATTGTTTTATACTGATGTTACAGTCTCAAAAGTTGGTGAAATAATAACCAAAGACTGTATTTTAGTAGAAATATGCATCCATATATATACATTTACAGGAACTTTATGGAGACACAACACCAGTCTGGATTGAACATTATGCAATGTTTTGGGGTTTTTTTCATTTTAAGGGCCCAATATGTATTTCTTATTGTCATTTTGGGTAATGTTGGCCAATTTTAGTGATTCTGGACAAATTTCAACTCATTTTGGACTAATTTTAAGTCACTTTGGACATTTTCTCGCCCTTTCAGACATTTTTCAGATGCTACTGATGTTAGAGCCTCAACAGTTGGTGAAAAGTCAACCAAAATTGTATTTTTATCGAGAAATATGGATTCATCCCTATTTATCCACTTACAGGAACTTTGTGGAGATAGAATATCACCCTCGCTTGAGAATTATGCACTTTTGTTCATTTTCAAGGCCAAATCATCACAATTGTGTCCTCTGTTGAAGCTATTTAATCACTTATATCTGCTGGAAACTATTCTGTCTATGCTCTGACCAAAGTTCATGGTTGTGGGAGTTTAATTTTTGGAGATATCGAACAATGAAAACGACTTCATAGAACTTCGGTTTGGGTCCCAGATGATAACGAAGTGAACTCTGATGAAAATGTGACACAGCAGAGGACCATTTGCTGCAAAGAAAGAGATTTTTCTGTTGGTTTAGAATGAATTAAATGGAACATTTAGTTCACCTTCAGCTAAGATATTCATTTTTTTCTTCCAATTAAACAGCTGAAAGGCAGGTTTTCTGCAGATTTCCAGCTTGTGAGTGAAGTTTTCCTCCTACTGAGCTTTAATGCTGTTAGTTGGAGCTGCAGATCCGTTAGCGAGGTGGAAACGGAGTTCACACTTTGTGCTTTTAGTCGTCTGAATAAAATTCCTCTGACAACAAACAACAGAACTGAAACAAGTAGTTTGGTTATGAAGTTAGCTGAGCTGATTGGTATCGACTGAAATGGAAAATTGATTCAGTTTCACAAAGCAGAAGGGAAAAAAACACTTTAATAACGTAACTATTGACTGTCTTTGTTGTGTTTGCAACAGTCGGGTCAAACACTCCGATGTTGTGGTTAATTAATGAACTTTACCAAAGAAGAAAGAGAACAACGAGGAGGAGAGCAAACGCCTCGAGGAAGAAGGCGATGGAATAAAAACGAACGGACAGAATCATCCAAGATGACTAGCTGGCTCGCTGCCCATCGGCGCTGATTGTAATGAAGCAGGCGGTAAAACGCCACCGGCCTGTTTGTTTTCCATGTGTGGAGGCTTTCATTTCCATTTGAAAGCGTCCTACTTGTTCATGTTGGCTGGTTTCTTCTCCGTTACATAAAGACGAGAGGAAACGACTTTGACGTGGCCTCAAGGAAACCAAAGTCTGATTGATTGGAAACACGAGCAGCCTGATGGATATCAGGTTTCTAGAGGTAACAGTACCTGAATTCCTAAAAGAATCTGATAAATCGGCTGCTTTCTGCTCAGATAAAGACAAATCAGAGGCGACAGGAGAAGATTAATGGGATGAAAAAGCAGGAAAGTGTATTTGCGGCGCAGGAGCAGCGACGTTTTCAGCATAAACTGCAACCTGAAGAGGTTCTGGCAGCAAGGATTCCAACAAATGGAACTGTGAAAATGGTAAAAATGGTGAAAGTGGTGGCAAATATCTGTCAAACAATGACATTTTTAACTGATGTAAATGCAGTAAAATGCCATAGTTTAACACGGTGCGAAAGGATGAGCTATTATTTGCAAAATTACTAAAAAATTTAAGTGGACAAAATACATTTTCTTCCTTTTTTTTTTACCTTACTATATATAAAATGTATTTAAATACCAGCAAATATCTGTAAAATAATATATTTTTGAGTGATTTAAATGCAGTAAAATGTCATAATTTTATACAATGCAAAAAGATGAGGTAGTGTTTGTAAAATACAAAAAATTCAAGCGTATTTTTTCTTTTTCATTAATATATGCAATTTTTCTAAAAAACAAAACAAAAATGTAAATATCCATAAAACAATAATTTTTAAACTGATTTAAATGCAGTGAAATGGCGTAGTTTTACATGATGCAAAAAGACGAGCTAGTGTTTGTAAAATTACAAAAAATTCAAGCGCATTTTTTCCTTATTTTACCTTAAAATATGGGGAAAAAATTAAATAAGAGCAAATATCTGTAAAATAATATTTTTTAGCTGATTTAAATGAAAGAAAATGGCGCAGTTTTACACAATGCAAAAAGATGAGCTAATATTGACAGTAACAGCAAATATCAGGAAAAAATGTTTAATTTAAACATGTAAATTAGCTTCATTTATATGATTTTACCAGATTCTAACAATAAAATAAAACATGCAAATTTTGTAAAGTAGCAGAAATTATTTGTCATTTCACAAAATAATACACTTTAATACACTTCAATTTTTTGACATTTTTACAAATACTCGCTTGTGTTTCTGTATCATGTAAAACGACGTCATTTTACTGCATTTAAATCAGTTGAAAAACTATTATTTTACAAGTATTTGCTCTTTCATTTTAAAAAATGCATATATTAAGGTAAAAAGGAAAAAATACACTTTAATATTTTGTAGTTTTACAAATACTAGCTCATCTTTTGGCATTGTGTGGAAGTATACTATTTTACTGCATTTAAACCAGTTAAAAATTATTATTTTACAGATATTTAAATCACATATATAAGGGTAAAAAAGGGAAAAATACACTTTAATATTTTGTAATTTTACAAACACTAGCTGCTCTTTGCATTGTGTAAAACTGAACCATTTTTCTGCATTTAAATCAGTTAAAATTATCATTATTTTATAGATATTTGCCGTCATTTTCACCATTTGTAGAGGCGGATGTAGAAGACAAATGTTTCTAAGAGCAACAACTCTTAAAAGGCTCATATTTTGTCTTGTTGCAGCAGCACACCTGGGCATGTCAGACCACATCTCTGTGAATCTGATCCAGCCTATAAAGCTCTGATCTGCAGGGAGAGACCGACCAGTAGAACCGTACAGGTCTGGACTGATGAGGCGTCCTCAGCATTACAGGACTGCTTTGAGTGCACTGACTGGGGAGTGTTCATGGAGAGACAGATCTAGATGGACAAACATCATCGGTTCTGTCGTATCTGAAGTTCTGTACTGATGCTGTCCTGCCCACAAAGACCATCAAGGTTTTCCCAAACCAGAAACCATGGATGGACAGCACAGTGAAGCCCCTACTCAAAGCCCGTAACGCCACCTACAGGTCAGGTGACCAGCTGGCCTACAGCAGGGAGAGAACCGAAGAAGGGCATTCAGCTGGCAAAATGCAGCTACAAACAGCGCACTGAGGAGCATTTTGATAACAACAACTCACAAAGTACGTGGAGAGGCATTAGGACCAGAACAGACTATAAGCGCAGTGATCAGCTGGTTATCCATGATTCCACTCTCCCCGACACCCTGAACACATTCTATGCTCAGCAGAGGAAGTTCATCTACCCCGAATGGAGGAACAGCATCAGTCTCTGGTCCTGCAGCTGCACCAAATGGACTGGCAGGAGTTTTTCTGGATATTTTCAACCTGTCCCTGCAGCTTGCCACAGTCCCTGTTAGCCTCAAAACCTCCATCATTGTGCCTAAAAAATCAGCAGTCACCTGCCTGAACGATTAGCACCCTGTTGCTCTGATCCGGAGATCATGAAGTGCTTTGAGAGGATCGTCCTGAAGCACATGAAGGACGTCATCCTGCTGGTTCACCTACAGGGAGAACAGATCAACAGAGGATGCAGTCTCCATGACCCACCTACAGCTTCCTAACACCTCTGTGAAGATGCTGTTTGTGGACTTCAGCTTTCAATACGGTGACACTGAAGCTCCATAAGCTGGGACTGTCCACATCACTGTCACTGGATCAGGGACTTCCTCCCCAACAGGCCTCAGAGGGTGAGAATGGGAGACAGGACGTCCTCCACTGGTCCTGAGATCAGGAACACCACAGGGCTGCATTCAGTCCAGCCTTCTTCACCAGCGACTGCATCTCCATCCACTCCACAAACACGGTGGTGAAGTTTGCTGATGACATCCCCATAGTGGGTCTCATGATGAGACGCTCTACAGAACTGAGTCTTCACTGGACTGAACTTTAAACTCACCCTACTGCTCATGTGCACTAATTCTGTTGACATGTTGATATTTTGGAGGATTTCTTGAGGTGTCATTTTCTATTTTTTATCTATTTCACTGTGTGGAAGCACAATGACAATAAAGATTCCAGATTCTTGAAGAAATGCATGAGGAGAGACGACAGGAGCGTTTAGCTGCTGCTCCATAGATGCCAGTTTGAATAACATTCTCCTTTTTCACCATTTGCTAAACACATCCCGGGAGTCATTTTGCGCTGACCCTGTATTCCTCTGTGAGCTGGGAGTGCAGGCGGAGGCGGCAGCAGCGAGTCCGACTGTTTTATCAGAACTTCCCGGGTTCGTGTTCCCCATAAAGACATGGAGCGGAGCCAGAAATCAGATCCAGAGTCGAAAATATTGCGCTGACCTGCTGCAGTGTGTGTGGGCTGCTGTCCAAGGCAATAAGAAGCTGTTTTGCAATGCTGCTACACTTATTAGATTTGATATTTTTCTGCGTAAATGTTAATGGCGGTGGAGATAAAAGCTGTGATAGTTTTGCTGCTCCCTGGGGCGTGAAACCCAGATTGCTGAGAGGAGTGGGGATGTTTAATAGGCAGAACGTGGAGCTTATACAATGCAGACTATCTGATAAATGAGATCTGGGCGAGCGTGCACGAGGCTTCTGCCCACAGGAGACGGAGGTGCGCTGCTGTTTACATCCCTGGACCCCGTCGGAGCAGATAAACGCCGCTTAAAGAGGACGCTCATCCTCGGCGGGGAGCGTAAATCCAACGCGCCTCAGGAATGCTTCCTGACCCACATTCACTTATCTGCAGCACACAGATTATCTCATGAAGTGTGCTTTAAAAAACACACATATATGTACAGTACGGCGCTCATCCATCAGACGCCTTGTATTGGATCTTAGTGGAGTTCATCCTCACACTCAGTCGCTAAGAAACCAACCGAGCATGGCAGCCGCCAGAAACCGGTTCAGCAACACACAAGCAAATATGAAGGCAGTCGGAGCAAACAGCCTGCAGGACAGTTTGTTCATGTTTCAAGATGGAAGCATGTTCACTGCACAGAAAGAAATGTCAGATTTATTCAACGTTTCTGTTCGCCTGGCAGCTAATTCACCCCCAGAACCCAAAACCCAGCAACATCCTTAAAAAAATGACTAATGTGATGATCATGATGCTGCCACCACCATGCTTCATACATGGCTGTTGAACTGAACCACTCTTTGGTTCATTAGAGGTTTATATTTTAAACCAAATCCCAACCAGCTTTTTGGTGGAACCACACCCCGCACATCATCATAAACACACCATGCCCATTGTGAAGCACGGTGGTGGCAGCATCATGATGTGAAGCACGGTGGTGGCAGCATCATGATGTGAAGCATGGTGGTGGCAGCATCATGATGTGAAGCATGGTGGTGGCAGCATCATGATGTGAAGCATGGAGGTGGCAGCATCATGATGTGAAGCATGGTGGTGGCAGCATCATGATGTGAAGCATGGAGGTGGCAGCATCATGATGTGAAGCACGGTGGTGGCAGCATCATGACGTGAAGCATGGTGGTGGCAGCATCATGATGTGAAGCATGGAGGTGGCAGCATCATGATGTGAAGCACGGTGGTGGCAGCATCATAAAGGTAGAGGGTATGTGACTGCATCACAGTCTGGAGAAATCCTGGAGGACAACCTCATGCAGTCTGAAGAGAACTGAGACTCTGAGAAGACTTGTTTTCCATCCAGACGATGAGAAACGTCTTTAAAACTCCTCACTATGCGGCGGTTTTTCTACCAAAAGTCCGACACCCTGAGGATCTACGAGCGTGGAAAAGACGGGAGGCGAGGATTAGTGAGCATTAAAGCCGTCATGATACCCGGATCATCCATGAATTCAAGATGCTGCCCAGGAAGAGAGCCTCAGGAGGCAGAAGACAGCAGGGATTAGGAAGGAGAGGAGATACGATGGAGGACCAGCTGGATGGGATGGACCATCTGCAGATAGAGGAAACCCTACCAGAGGCTTAAAATACTCAACACTGGAACTCCAGGAGGTCATGAAGCTTCCATTGATGGGGAGGAGATGGATTTATTCTGGCGTAAAGCTGCTTCTTGATTTATTGTGCAGTTTTCCAACAACAACTATTTATATTTTTTAGCTGTCTTGACCTGCACATTTATCAAAACTATTTCCTGTTTTGTTAAATTCCAGTGAAGTTGCTGAAGAAAACTAAATTAATTTACATACAAAGTGTGAAAAATTACCTTAAAATCACATTGTTTATGTTGTTTTTTAAATCTTTGACAATTATAGTTAGTTGTTTTACTGATATTTGCAGTTGTTGCACGAGGTCGGGAAAAATATCAAATCTTTATCTTTTTACCTTTTATTTTCCCTGTTTTGTGAAATTACAAATAATTTCTAGTAAAATCACAAGAAAAAAAGATGTGGATAACAGTGGTGGCAGCATCATGATGTGAAGCATGGTGGTGGCAGCATCATGATGTGAAGCACGGTGGTGGCAGCATCATGATGTGAAGCACGGTGGTGGCAGCATCATGATGTGAAGCATGGAGGTGGCAGCATCATGATGTGAAGCATGGTGGTAGCAGCATCATGATGGGAAACATTATTCTACAGATAATTTCAGTTTTGGAACATTACAGTTTATTAACATGTTTCTGCCATCAGATTGTCATCATTTTTACGTTGTTTTTTTCTTCATTTTCTGCCAGAGCAGCTTCTAAAAACATTAAATTTGGAATTTATTTCACTTTCTCTTCTCGATTTCAGTCTCCTTTTCACTCTCGCTCTATATTTTCTGTCTTTCACATGCGTTCCTAACATCTAAGTGGTTCGTTTTTCTGTCCTTCTCGTCCCGTGGGTCTATTTTTGTCACATTTATTTACTCTCATTGCTAGTAATTGATATCTTCTGCCTTCCTATTATTGTTTGCTGTTATCGTTTGCCAGCGGGAGCTCGCAGAACTCGTGAGTATGCGTATCACGTCCGTGCGATGCTTCAGCTAATGGCCGTTTCGCTTGTTTTGGACGGAAATAATACATTCTCAGATTGTGTAACGGTAATGGATATGCAGCCAGGCATGACTTCAGAGCTGCGAGGAAACCGAGTGCATCATCATCATCATGCAAATTGTCAGACTCCTCTCCAATATTAATTCTCTACACTGTAAAAATGGTGTGATTTTATGATCACACGTAAAAATACAGTTACAGTGTAATTTTTATTACCTTTAACATATAAATGTATACTTGTTTTCTGTGATTTTAGTAGATATTATGTGCAATTGAACAAAACAGGAACCATTCGTGATTTGACAGTGAACCGTTTTTAAAAATTAAACTAAAAAATGTTTCAAATAATTTCAAGTTTTAATACTGTTTTCTTTTTACATGTTTTAAGGCTGATTTATTATTTCACAAGCCTCAAACAAAATCATTGACAAACAGTGAACTGTAAACAAACGGATTAAAACTGCAAATATTTGATGTTATTTTCACAGTTTGGACCAGTTTTTGTACATTTTTTTCAGATTTTTTACATTTTTAAACAATGTTTGATGTGAATTTTCAGTTATTTGATGAGAAATTGTGTATATTAAGGATAGAAACATGTTTAAAAATACTTTATTACCTCTTATTTCACAAATTTTTTTGATTTAGTTAAATTTCAAGTAAATTAATATCTAACAATAAATAAAAAAAATCATAGAAAATAACTATCTAAACATGTGAACTGTAAACAAACGGATTAAAACTGCAAATATATGACGTTATTTTCACAGTTTTGACCAGTGGTTGAACATTTCTTTCTGATTTGTTACATTTTTAAACGGTAGTTGATGCTATTTTTCGGTTATTTGATGAACGAATATGTACATAAAGGGTAGAAAAATGTTTTTAAGAAATGTATTACTTCTTATTTTACAGATTTTTACAAGATGCTTTTTTTTTTTTTTTACTGTTTTGACCAGTGGTTGAAAATTCCTTTCAGATTTTTTACATTTTTGTAAAGTATTTTTAAACAGTTTTTTGAATGAAAAACTGTTAATGTATAATTAAGGATATAAAAATTTGAAACATTTGTATTACTTCTTCTTTCACACATTTTTTGTTTCGCCAAATTACAAGTAAATTAATAATTAATAAAATCTCAGAAAATAGCAACTATTTCACATGTTAACTGTAGACAAATAGAATAAAAGTGTAAAGAAAAAGTTTTAAAAAAATTTGTTTCTGTATTTTTACAAATGCAAATTTTTTCTTTAACAATGTGTGCTCATCGAATGACAATTTAAATTATCTTTATATATTCACTGTTACTTTCACTGGGTTTTTTTTACGTTTTGCTGCCAGATTTTTGAATTTTTTTGATAGGTTGCTTATTTTTACAGTGTAAAACATGCAGTCACTGATGGATTTGTATGACCTCAGACCTCTACACTGAGTAAATTTCAGGCTTCATCTCAACTTCCTCATTGTATTTCTCCACTGTTGTAATTTGTATTCTGATCTAATCAGTGTGAAAATTGTGGTGGGTGGACCGAGGGTTGTCGTTTTTTATTAAACTTTGCCATTTCCATTGTCTTTCCATTCGCGAAGGCGACCGAAACATGTTTTCCCCGTCGGTATCCAGATGTGCCACTCTCCTCTTGTCGCTCTATCACTCCTCTATCTGCCTCTTATCGCGGCTTTGTGTTGTTAGACGCTGAAATGGACAGATAAGGGAAGCAAACATCCAGCTGGAGGCTCTAATCGCTCACCGACCAACCAGCCAGGAATCAGTCGCGCTCCACGACGCCTTTAATGGTGATTGGCACAGTCGCTCTGATTGCTTAGCAGAGTTTAGAGGGGGGGGAAGCAACAAACAAACAAAAACACGAGGATCAAACACAAATCTGAGTGCGTGTTTATCAGGAGCATAAGGAAAATCATAATCCGTTGCTCTAACCTTTAACTGTGAGCCGCCGGCTGTTTTCAGGGTAATCGTTCGCTTTAGAGCTCTTATCTTGGCCATTATAGGAGCAACACACAGAGGATGTGCCTGATTTTTCTTCAGGATGAGCTCAGTTACATAAATCTTCCATCATATTAAAAGATAATGCTTGAACATTTTTTTTATTTTAGCTCTCATATTAAGGAGAGAGCATGTTTCGTATTGTTATGTGTGCATTTGCATGTATCTCACATGAAAATGCTGGAAGTGGAGATTGTGTTTTCGTAATCGCGTAGAGGAAATTGTGTTTAATCTCTCAACGTCAAAACCATGATGATTGGATACTGAATGATTTGGGAATTGTGAAAAACGCATGCTTAGAGCCTAGCGGGAATAACTGTCTATGGTAGTCGATCTGCAGAGGCGGCAAACGAAGCAGATGTTCCACTGATCTGTTCTCATAATACATGATGGGCATCAATACAAAGCTCTGGATCTGCTCTTTTTCATCATATGTGTTCTATTTCTCTTCTCCATGTAATTCAAACCAGAGTAATCAGTGTGGAAATGGACGCAGAGCTGTAACTGTGATTGAATTTGATGTAGTTTCTAAACTGTGTTTCTCACAAAGACTAGCTTCATTAGATGCTAATACCTCGAGAGCAATTCAATCAAGAAGCAGGTCAGTCGATCAGTTAGATTGTAAGGGATAAACCTAATTCTGGCCTTGTGAAAATGCCCTAATTTTCCATCATGATCTGAATAAAAATGACATTAAGGTCCTTATTTTGTAACATTGTTCCTAGTTTCTAAAAATAGCAACGATTTTTTAATCACTTACCATTGCAAAAAAATAGTAAAAAATCTATTATTTTTTCCAAAAATATCAGCATTTTTTTCAATCTGTCTCACTGCTCAGCATAAGTTACCAAAACCCTATAAAATATTACCATTGTTCTAAAATTCTAAAGTACCCTCTGTGTGGGAAATCCTAACATTCCAACAGAACAAAATAATAAAATAAAAACTGTCCACCTTTTTGAAAAGCAGTCCTCATTTTGTAAATCTGTCTGGACTTTACAAAAAATATCCTACTTTTGCAATAAACAAAAGAGTAGAAAATATGAACAAAATCCCTGTAAGCTGTCTATGTTTTCCAACAATATGTACAGTTTCTAAAATGGTTTTAACTTTTGGCATGAAACTGACAAAAAAAAAAAAAAAAAAACATTTTCTATATGGACATAAGTAACCTACCCAAAATGTCCCCATTTTCAAAAATTTTGAAGTGGTCTTACTTTGCAAATATATATTCACCTTCTAGTATGTCTAAATTTAGCAAAAATAGAAAAACACATACTCTGTTTGTAAAAATGTCCCTATATTCAAGTGTAGTGAGTAGAAAATGATTTTTAAAACAATCCCTATAAACAGTCTAACTTTATATTTTTTTTATTTTTGGATGAAATTATCAAAAAAACATTTTTTTATAAATGATATCATTCTGTAAGAAATGTCCCATTTTGGTAAAAATGCCCCAATCTGGTTGAAAGGTCCCCACTTGGTAGACAGGTCCCCATTTGGTTGATGGGTCCCCATTTAGTATATGGGTTCCCACTTGCCAGGCTCACCTGAAAAAATATCCCCACCTTGTTAGAAAATGTTCCTATTTTTTTAAAATGATGTCACTCTCCAGTAAGAGTAGAAAGGTCTCCACTTTCTAAGAAATCTCCCCATTTAGTAAAACTGCCCCAATTTGGTACAAAAAGCTCCCCACTTGGTAGATGGATAACAACTTGGTAAAAAGGTTTCCATTTGGTAGATGGGTCCCCACTCACCAGACTGACCTCAAAAAATGTCCTCATATGATCAGAATAAAAAAACGTCACAAATAATTTGCAGAATTTTGGAGCTTCCATCATCTTCCTTACTGTGAAACTGAAACTTAAACTCACGAAGATGACACACAAACTGTGAAATAATCTCTGAAACATAAAAACACAAGAATGACACATAAACTATAGCAATCTCTGAAATACAACCCGTCTGAGAGAAAGTGTACAGCAAGAAGACAGTAAAGTAGAGCGGAGTGAGCACGCTCAGTAGGTCCATGGCTGTTATGGTCTGTTTCCATTGAAGGTGACAGACCAGTGAACATAAAGCTCTCAAGTCAGAGGTGGTTGGAGAGAACATGAATCAGGCTGGGAGGGTAAATCAGGACCCCAGATAAAACCATTAAATAAAATGAATCTTAACAGTGATCGATACGACAAGTCAGACATGTTCAGTGATTCGAGACTACTTTTCCCGTGATCCCGTCCCCTCTTTCTGCTCCACGTCCCCATGTTTTTTTACCCAGAATGACTCCTGACTTTCTGCGGGGCTGACTGTGAAAGCTTGACATTTACAGTCTGATCTTTAAGAATTTGTTTTCTCCCCGTCATTAATCTTCTCTGCGGTTGCTGGAAAACACTGAGTGATGGGCTGAGTCACGGACGTCTGGTCAGTTTTCTGCACAAAGAACAAAAACACTGGGATGGGAATGACGCAGCTCGGTTTATTCCATCAGCGCTGTGAGCCGTAAACTGGTTGGGAAGTTTAAGAGTTGGCAAACTACGGCTGCTGGTTTCAGACAAATACTAACATAATTAAATGATACACCAGCTGGGTGCAGATTGGACTGGGGGGGACAGAAGACAAGATATCTGGAGATTATTCAGAAAGTTTCTTACTGTTTTTATGCACAGTGAGAAGTTCTAATTCTAGTTATGGTTTCAAGGCTCAAAGTTGTTTTTGCAGAAAACATGCAGGGAGCCCTTTGAAAATCTCAGTTTGTCAATTCACATAGGTCAGTAGGTTCCATCAAGAATGAGTGATAAAACTAATTCTGGCCTAATTTTCCATCATGTCCTCACTTTATACAAAGGATAGTAAGGTCCTTACTTAGTTTGTAAAAGTGTCAACAGTTTCTCATTTACTGTCCAAATACTGCAAAAATAAATTGAGAAATTTTCCAGAAACGTCAACATTTTCTCAAATTCTCTTCACTGTTCTACATAAGAAAGTTACCAAAACATTTATAAAATTTTACTAATATTCTAAAATTCCAAAGTACCCTCTGTCCAACAAATCCTAATTTTCCAAAAAGGATAGGAAGGTTGTCAAATTGTCAGTAATTTCCTAAACTGTGACATGGGATATCTGGAGATTTTAGAACTTCGCACTGTGTTTATGCACAGTAAGAAGTTCTACAACTAGTTATGGCTTCGAAGCTGGAAATTGTTGTTGATTTTGCAGAAAACACACAGATAACCCATCGAAAATTTCTATTTGTCAACTGACTGGAGATTTTAGAACATCTTACTGTTTGTGCACATGAAGAAGTTGTGAACCCCCCCAAATATCCCATCTAGAGAATTTTGAAATTCTCACCATGTTTGTGCACATGAGGAAATTGTAAAATCTCCAGATATCCCATCGAGAGAATGTAGAAAATCTTTTCACAATTTCTTCAACTGAAAAAATGTCATTTACTATGTAAAGATGCCACTTTTGTTAAAATATACTGCAATTCTAAACAGAAATGTTCTTTTTTGGTAAAGATTTTTTTTCCAACTTTACTCATTTTTAAAATAAAATGCTAACACTTTCTAAAACCAACATCTGTAAATTGCTGTAAAAAGGTCACAGCAACATGGTTTTTAACATCAAGTGCAAAGTTGTGGAAGAAAAACAACGGTTTCGTACGATGCTTTGAGTAAACAGCTGCAGTTTTAAATGCCTCCTCCTCTGTAAAAGGGAAGCACTCAGAGTGGACTCTGTTAAATCAGGCTCTGAACACAAGGATATGTCTCCATAATCTGCTTAGCGACTGGAAATGTCGGAGGGCTGACGGAGTACCGTGAATCGAGCTGAGTCGGCCCTGAGTGGATCGCCCGCTGAGGAAGTCACGATCGCTGAGGGACTTTCATGTTCGGGGTTTTTAACACAACAACACAGCACCAGAGGTCGACTTTCTGCTCCCCATGTGGTATTTAAAAGGTTTAAAACGCTGCCCAGAAGCTACCATGTTTCACTGTATTATTAGTGCATTTAAAGGCAAACTCCAAATAGCTGTAAAATGGAAGAAATGTCTTCATACACTTTAGAAAAGCATGCTTATTTAACAGTTAATCTGTAATTTTTACTGCTTGTTTACAGATGTTCCCTGTTTTTTTTGTTTGTTTTTTTTTTAAATATGAATTTGTATGTTGACTGTAAAAAAAAAGAGGCCAATACTGTGAATAATGTTCACATTAAAAAAAATCTGTATTTTACAAATTTGTACTTTTACAGTGTTTGACTATAAAGCTACTTAAAAAAATGCAAATAATTTAAATCAGCTGAGGAAAACATTTTTTGGACAAATATTTGCTGTTTTTTGTTTTGTTTGTTTTTGGTTTTTTTTAAATAAAATGTACATTCGGAATTGAAAACTGGCCAACAATTTGAACAAAACTAGCAAAATTCCAGAAAAAAAGCATTCATTTATATGTGAACTGTAAAAAACACAAGCAAAAAAGAAAAAAAAGGAAAAAAAATGCCAAAAACTGAATAATGTTCAGATAAAAATCTTTAATTGTACTATATATTTGACTGTAAAACCACTATTATTATTGCTTGAAAATGCAAGAAAACAGCAAACTGCTTTTCATAAGCATAAATTATTCTGGTTTTGATTAGATTTTTGGGCTTTGTGCTTTAAGAATCATTGAGTTTCTCCTGATCCGTCCATTAGCAGAATGCACTTTGTGTTGTTTTGTGTACTTTCCTCTTCCTGTCGCTCCGGTTTGTGAACTTTCAACCCAATCAAACCTGCATGTTCATTTAGCTGCTCTCTAATGTACATCTGCTCCTTTGTGTTGTTTTGTGAGCGTACATTAGAGACTATCTTATCTAAATGTGTTGTATAATGATGTGCTCATGCCTGCAGGCTTGTGTTTGTGTGCGAGTCTCTAGGACCAAATTAAATGGAGCTGCCGCTTGCTTCGGGGAGCAGAATGGATTTCCTCACCGCCGCCTCTTACCACACCAGAATATATTCAAGGAAACAGCTCTGGAGGACTTAAAAGACGGAGTGCAAGCAGACAGGAGGTGTCAAAAATACTAAATTACAGAGTGAAAATGCTGAAATGCTCTCATGCTCCAAGCGCCACCGCGAACATTATTGATGCTTCATTTTCCAGAAGGAACATGAAGAGCTTCTGATCTGCCGTCAGCCTGACTGTGATGAATAGTATGTTCAGAAACCCAACATGAAAGACGGAAAAAACACACACAACGGCAAAAAACATGGCAAAAATGACACAAAAATGACACAAAAATGACACAAAACATCACAAAACATGACAAAATGATACGAATGAGACACGAAAAATCAAAAAACATGATAAAATTTTATGAATAAGATACAAAACAATGCAAATGAAACACAAAATAACACAAATAGGATACAAAACAATACAAACAAAACACAAAACGACCAAAAACAGACCCAAAATGACACAAAAAAACACACAAAATGAAAAGAAAATGACACAAAGCAGCAAAAAACAAGAAAAAAGGATACAAATGAGACAAAATGATGAACAAAACAATACAAATGGCACACAAAACAAGAAAAGACACAGAAAAGGGCAAAAAAGAAGACAAAATCATCTCACAAATGAGATGTAAAATGACACAAACAAAACACAAAATACCACAAATGAGACACCAGTTGACAAAAATGAGACTAAAAAAATGACAACAAAACAGCAAGAAATGAGATCAAATAACACAAATTAGACATAACACAAATGACAGAAAACGACACAAAAATGACACCAAATAGCAAAAGCAACGCAAAGTCATAAAGTTGAGATACAAAACAACACAAACGAAACACAAAATGACACAAATGAGATACAAAACAATACAAACAAGACACAAAACAACTTAAAAACAGACCCAAAATGACACAAATGAGCTCATTATTAAGACCACAAATGAAACACAAAACACATAAAAAAAACAAGCAGGAAAACTTTCTTAAAAGTAAATATAATTACTTTAGTCTGAGCAAAATGTCTGTTGTTAATTCATGCTACTTGATATTCACCTTTATCAGACAGGAAAATAATGGCGTCATCAGCAAAGAAAATAATAAGGGGCTCTAATATTGATCCCTGTGGGACTCCAGAGGCATCATTTCAGCCTGAACATGAAGAACATGACGAGCTGATTTTTATTTTATGAAAGGCTTTAGTTGTTGCCGTGGAGAGTTTGTTTTCATTGTTGTTCATTCGCCTTGCAGAGACTGAAAAACAAGGTCTTTATAGCTCTTTGGAAGCACCTGGGAGAAGGGAAACTACTCGGCAATGAAATGATGATGGGAAAACAAAAAAACAAAAAGATTTGCTCCAGTTTGTGTGAGCGAGGCACCACAAATGACAACGGCCATTTGATCAAATTAATCGAGTGCCTCTGTGAAAATGAAATTTCCGAATGCGACAAAAGGGTGATTAGGAAGTGGAGAATGAGCGTGAAGAGCGAGACAATAAGAGAGGAAGAGGAGGAAGGAGAACTGAGAGGAAGAAGAATGAGGACACAGAAAGAATATGGAAGTAGTGGTGAAATGTGGACGAGAAATATAGAAATGAATCAACAAAGAAGAGAGAAGAGAAAAAACAGGAAAATAGAATTTGAAGGACTAATTCAGTTAAAATCCACATACAGTTATGGAAAAATTATTAGACCACCTTTGTTCTTTTCAATTTCTTGTTCATTTTAATGCCTGGTACCACTAAAGGTACATTTGTTTGGACAAATAGAATGATAACAACAGAAATAGGTGATAAGAGTTTCATTTAAGAGCTGATATCAGACATTTTCCATGGTTTTCTTGATAATAATCAAAACCACTTCAGTTCTTACATCAACACACAGGAGTTAGAACTGTGAGTGTGATTGTCTCTATATGTAGCCCTGTGATAGACTGTTACCTGTCCAGGTGTCCTCTGCCTTCATCCTAAGTCAGCTAGGATAGACTCCAGCCCCCTACGACCCTGATGAAGATAAAGTGGTGTATAGATGATGGATGGATGGATGGATGGATGGATGGATGGATGGATGGTTCTCCATCCAGGCTTTAACTGACCTTGTCTTTCTGGAAAATCCAGTCACTGGAGGCAGGAAAGAGTTTTCCAGCTGATGGAAGAAGACTGTTTTCTAGAGTAGCCCCAAACATGACCTGCTTCATCCGCCCTTCACATAATTGCATTTGCCTTGTTCCACCCATTCTGAAGGCCGCGGTCAAGTTTGAATAAAGATAGACAAAAACTGAAGATACAAAATGACAAAAAAGACACACAAAATAACAAGAAATGGACAAAATTACCTAAAGTAGACAAAACAATGCATAAAATTAAAAAAGACCAAACATTAACACAAAATGAGTAAAACTGTACAAAAGTGAACACTATAAAATACTAAATAACAAAAAAGACACAAAATAATTTAAAATGTACAAAAAATACCTAAAATAGAAAAAGGCATAAAATTAACAAAATGACTAAAAATCTACAGAAAATGACCACAGTAAGACACAAAATGACAAAAAACATACACAAAATAAGTTAAAAATGGACAAAAAATTACCTAAAATAGACAAAATATGAATAGAATTAACAAAATGATCAAAAATATACACAAAATGGGGGAAAATGGACAACAACTGAACACAATAAAATACAATAACAAAGAAAGAGACAAAATAACTGAAAAACTAAAATTAAAATTGTCGATAAAATCTATTAAAATCACAGAAAAAAATGTAATTTCCACGTTAACCATATAAAAACAGGCCTAAACTGATCAAAAATCTGTATTTTTACAAGTCGTATTGTTTCTCTGCAGACTGCTTGATGTTGTTGTTGAGAATCTTGATATATTCCTCTTTTTCCATGGTGTCATTAACTGTCCGTTGGCTGAAAAACACCCCCAAAGCATTAGGTTTCCACCACCATGTTCGACTGTGGGGATGGTGTTCTTAGGGTTGAAGGCTTCTGCTTTTTTGTGCCAAATGAAGGCTACATTTTTATGACCAAACAGTTCAACTTTTGTTCCATCTGACCATAAAGCAGGAGACCAGAAATGTTCTTCTTCGTCCAGATGAGCGTTTGCAAAACTGAGCAAGCTTTGGTGTGCGTTATCTGGAGACGTCCTCCTTGGTCTGCATCCGTTGAACCCAGCAGTGTGTCTGAAGGACTGTCTGCTTTGAGATGTTGCCACCAGCAGGACCCAGATTGTCCAGGATGGCCTTGGTGGTGATCACCTCTCACCGTCCTCCTGACCAGCACAGGTGTCACTTTAGGCTTCCGTCCTTAAACTGAGCTTTTCCACAGTGTGGAACGTCTTGTATTTTTGAATGATACCTTGCATTGTAGCCGCTGGAGCTTGAAGACATCTAGATAAGTCTTGTAGCCCTTTCCTGACTTGTGAGCATCCACAAGTCCTCCTTTGTCTTATCCATGACTGTCCACAAACCAACTGCAGAGAGCTGCTGTTGTTCACCTGCTGAGTTGATTTAAACAGCTGTACCCAGTGAATTGGGGTAATTAGGATGCTTTAGAACAGCTTGGATTATTTGGAATGTGTAGAACCTTGGATTTTATATATAGATGTTCCTATAAACTGCATCACACTTCGCTTCATTGCAAAGAGTGACAAAAGCAGCAGCACAACATTTCACTGTTGGCTGCAGGTGTGGAACAAACTGAACGTTGGGTATCGGAGCAGCTGTTGGATCCGCTGATCCCTGCTGACTCCCAGCTATCCACTGTTTTCTTGCCGACAGAGAAGGAAAAGTAAAAATAGACATTAATGTGTCCTCTGATAGCGGAGGGTCGTTCACACGTTTCGTCTTCCTCCCGTCGCAGGAAGTGAAGCGTGGCTGCAGGGCGACGACGTTTGAGTTTCAGACCTTGGTGATGATGAGGTCATAGTTAAAGCGAAGCCCTCTGAGGTTTCTGGCGTCTGTTAAGAGCTGCAGCGGCAACTAAACCGTCGCCTTCGCAAACCGCCGTTGAAGCCTCGGCTGAGGATTACGGGCCTCCGTCACACATGAAAAACATTTGGTCTAATCTTCCCCCGTCTGGTGTTCTCCAGCTGCTGCTCCGTCTCCTCTGCCCTCCCTGTCGGCTTCGGTTACGCAACGAGCCGTCAGGCCGGCGAAGACGCCACGTGGACCGAAGACGAAGAGGAAGAGGACGGTGGCGGCGTAGGGACGAGGTGAGAGGAAAGAAGACGGAGGGTTTCCTAATGTGATGCAACGTCTCCGCGGGCGAACGTCCATGTGGACTTCATGTTTACATTTACCAGGACGCTAGGAGCCTAATGAGCATGCTCAGAACGACAGCTGCACGCCTTTACTGTGACAGGAAGAAGAAAGGGATGACACATGCAGCAAAGGAGGCGGAGTGACAGGATGGTTTCCACCAGAGCAACCGGAGACGAAATGATTTACCTCTGAGAGAAACACAATCAGCCTCTACTCACTCTGTAGTGTGTCTGAATGGCATTTCTAAGGATTTCTGACGCTATTTCATAGCATTAAGACGTATTTCATACACAAAAGAACATAAATCAGCTTCAAAAAACCAGACAAAGTGACACAATATGACAAAAATGAGACAGAACACCATTTAATGAGACAGATCGACGCAAATGTGGCAAAAAACAACCAAAAACAAGACAAAATGACACAGAATAAGACACAAAACAACCCATTATTATTACAAGATGGCAAAAACTAGACAAACTGACATTTTATAGAGTTAAGACGTATTTTGTAGAGTTCAATGTATTTCATAGTATTAAGAGATACTCTATATTAAGATGTATTTTGTACTTTTAAGACATATTTTATAGAGTTAAGATGTGTTTATCTACAGAATATATCTTTTCTACATGTGTAGTTCGCTGAAATGACAACAGACAGGATAAATCCATGAGTTATGTTGCAAAAAAGTATTTTCATTCACTCTGCTTTGTACGGAGATTAAATGTGAGCTTGGGTTTGATAAAGAAGTTCAGAAATGACAAAAAACACAAAATAATTTAATAATGGACAAAAAGAATGACCTAAAATAGACAAAAAAATGCCTAAAATTAACAAATGTAACCCAAAACAAACACAAAATGAATAAAGATAGACAAAAACGGAACACAAGATACAAAATGACAAAAAAGAGACACAAAATAACTAAAAATGGACAAGAAAATTATTGAAAATAGTCACAAAAAATGGACATAAATTACCTAAAGTAGACAAAACAATGCATAAAATTAACAAAAAAAACAAAAATTAACACAAAATGAGTTAAACTGTACAAAAGTGAACACTATAAAATACTAAATGACAAAAAAGACACAAAATAATTTAAAATGTACAAAAAATACATAAAATTTTTCTTTGAGAATATTTGACCATAAAGTGACACTTTAGTTTGTTTAACTGTATTTAAATGAGCAAAAATATCAAAATTTGACAGTTTTGCTGTTATTTCGATCATTTTTCACAATTCTGTCCACACTCTTTTTATCCAGAAATTAAAAATAAAAAGACTAAAAATTGATATAAAATGACTCAAATAGACGACAAATGACCACAAAGAGACACAAAACAATCAAGAAGAGACGCAGAATAACAAACAGACACAAAATTACTTAAAATAAACAAAAAAAATGACAAAAAGGAAACTCAAAAAGACTGAAAAGCGAAATAAAATGACTCACATAGACGACATGACTCTAAAGTTGGTCGTTGTCTTGGTGGACTTGGAGTCACGCTGGAAGCTGTTGGAAAGTCACCTGATGTGATAGAAGGACTTCTGCACTGAGACGTTACCTCGGAAAACTCAGGTTTTGGACGTTTGGAAGCTAATGGACGTAATAATTACAGTTCAGGTCCAGCCTTCAGGCAGCAGCTTTGGGTTCCATCGATACGTGATGGACGATGGACATTACAGGAGTCATCGGTCATTTCTTTCAGCCCCGTCCATGATGGACCAATTATCCTCAGCCACATAATCCCATCCTCCACTTCCATCCCAGCAGCAGACATCCAGAGAAGCTTAATGGGCGACACTAGCGCTGCCGCTAATGCGGCGTAAATAATGAGAAGACACACACCTGGAAACCCCGAGCCTTGAAAGCTGAGAGCCATGAGAACACCAGAGGTCACCGAGGGCGGCGATGCAGCAGAACCAGAGAGAAAATAGCAATAAATAGACACAAAACAGCCCAAATGAGAGACACAGCGACATAAATGAGCCATAGAATGCCAAACAACAACAACAAAATAGACAAACCCAAATGAGAACCAAAAAGAAAAGATAGAAAACGGCAATAAGCAAGACACAAAATGACAAACGAGATGAGAAAAGCACAGAACACCATAAAACGGCATAGATGTGACAAAAAAATGACAAATTGATAAAATATGACAGACAGTTTAACAGAAAATGACCCGAAGAAGACATGAAACGACAAAAATGAGACCATAAAAAGACACAAAACGGCAAAAAACAAGACAAAATGACCGAAGCAAGACACAAAATGACATGAACGAGACACAGAACGTCACAGACGAGACAAAACGACACAAAAACAAGACAAAATCAGACAGAACAAAAAACAGACACAAAACAACCTAAATGAGACACAAAATGACAATAACGAGACACACAATGCCATTCAAGACAAACAAACGGGACAAAAAAAAACAAGAAAGTGACACAAAAAGAGACGGAAAATAACAAAAAAAAGACACAAAACAACCTAAATGAGACAAATGACCAATAACAAGACAAAAAAAGACAAAATGGCAAAAAACAAGACAAAATGATAGAAGTGACATAAAATGACAAATGAGAGAGAAAATATAGCCACAAAACAGCACAAATGACACAAAATGAAAGACCAAATAAAGACACAACACCAAAAAAAGACACAAAATGGCAAACAACAACACAAATTGACAGAAAATGACAAACACAGAATGCCATAAAACAAGATGAAAAGACACAAATGGAACACAAAGCAAGAAAAAAACACAAAAAAAAACACAAAATGTCACAACGTTAGACACAAAATGAGAAAACTAGATAAAAACTGGCAGAAAACAATACAAATTGACAGAAATGACAGAAAATGACCAAAACAACACAAAATGCCATAAAAGACAGAATCACATAAAATGATAAATGAGACACAAACCAAGACAGAAAACTAAAGACACAAAATGACCCAAATTAGACACAGAGTGACAAACTAATCAAAAAAGACAAATTGACAGAAATGAGACAGAAAACAACAGAAACTGTCACAAAACAACCCAAACGAGACGCAGGACGTCATAAAACCAGACGAAGAGACAGAAAACATAAAAAACTGATAGAAAATGACCCAAAGTAGACATAAAATGGCAAAACCGAGTCAAAAAAACAGCGAAAAAACAAGACAAATTAACAGAAATGAGACAAAACGACAAAAAACTGTGACAAAATGACCAGAACAAGAGTCAAACAGTCCAAGTTATCTCCTAAATGTTGTATAATAAAGTGTAAATGTTGAAGTGTGCTGCAGAGACGCTTCAACTGGCCACAGACTCCTTCTATTAAAACCTTCTTTTATGCTTACGGAGCAGAAAACGCTGCTTCCTGAGGATCGTTTTCCGCTAACGGCTGGTTTTTCTTTGAGCTGCTATCACGGTTTTTCTTCTGCACTAATTAAACGCCAAAAAAAAGAGAAATGGAAAAGGCCACGCAGCGTTTGGCTTCTCCTCGGGGAGTCGAGGCCGAAGAGTTGATCCAGACCAGACGAGATATTTAACGTTTCTACGTGGATGAACGGAAATCAGAGCAGAAAGATGAGCATTTCAATAAATTTACATGAAAATACAAAAGCCAACGCAAACCTGAGCTGCAAGACGTCGAGGAAATGCAAAGAGTGAGGAGGAGGAAGAACACGGAGGCAGAAGATGCAACAGGACAACAGAAAACAGTAGGAAGATGACAGGAAGCCGATATAGACACAAAATGAATAAAAAAAAAACCTAGAAAGTGACCACAAATGAGCACAAAAGGACAAAAAGGAAACACTAAATGACCACAAAGAGACAGAAAATGACAATAAAGAGTCACAAAAAGACCAATAAGATTAAAAATAGACACAAAACACTTAATACAACAAAATGACCAAAAAAAACAGACATGAAAAGATGACAAAAGAAAACCAACTTTCCAACCCCTGGTCATCCACAGTCAGTCTAACACTCGATGTAAGAATTTCACACTGTGTTTTGTGTGTTTCTCCAGCATTAAAGTGACTTTTGGCAGCAGAAAGATGAATAAAACCGTTTTTTTCCTCAGGAACCTGCCGGATGTTCAGGAGTGGGTGGAAATGAAAGTGTTTGTGGCGGTAATTAGGAGCTGAAACTCCATCTGAAGCGAGAGCAAAGAAAGACGTTTTAATGAAGTCACTGCGGGTCCAAAGCAATCAGCAGAAAATTAGCAAAAAGAAATAAACGACTAAAAACAGACAAAAAATGACCACAGAGAGACACAAAGCAATGAAAAACAGACACAAACTGACTAAAATCAGAAATACAATGACTAAAAACAGACAAAAAATGATTAAAAACAGACAAAAAATGACCACAGAGAGACACAAAGCAATGAAAAACAGACACAAAATGACCATAAACAAACATAAAATGATCCAAAATAGACATGAAATTACCCCAAAAAATGAAAGACTTACCAAAAAGACAAAATGACTAAAAACAGACAAAAAATGACTAAAATCAGAAATTCAATGACTAAAAACAGACAAAAAATGATTTTGAAAAGCCATAAAATGACAAAAAACAGACATAAAATGACCAGAGACATAAAGCAATGAAAAACAGACACAAACTGACTAAAATCAGAAATACAATGACTAAAAACAGACAAAAAATGATTAAAAACAGACAAAAAATGACTAAAAATAGTAACAAAATGACTAAAAACAGACATAAAATGACTAAAAAGAGACACAAAATCACTAGAGACATAAAATGACCAAAACCAGATAAAATGATGAAAAACAAATTAAAAAACGATGAAAAATAGACATTAAATGACCAAAAACAGACAGAAAGATGCAAAACATCTAAATAGAGACAGAAAACAACCACAAAGAGTCACAAAATGACAAAAATAGATGCAAAACAACTAAAGTGAAATGCAAAATGAGCAGATAGAGACGAAAGACAAACACAAAGAGACTCCAACCTGCCAAAAACAGACCACAGAGACAGAAGAATGTCCAAAGAGGAGCAGAAGAATCAGCAGGATTCGGCCTGAAGAGCAGCACAGGAGCTGGGATTGGTCTCTGTTCCTTCATGGATTATTGGAGGCTGCAGATGCTTGGATGATCAACAGCTTATATCCACCCACACACTCCAACACACACAACACTCACTCATGTCAGCTTCGTTTTCTTCACGTCTCTTCTAGGAAACAATGTGGGGCTTCAGACCAGGACGTTTAATCAGCCAATTATAGAAACCATGAGGGTCAGAGAACATAAAGCTGACAAAACATCCACAAAGAAACACAAAATGAACACTAAGGGAGGCAAAACAACTAAAAAAAAGAGACTTAAAATAAACTACTAAAACAACGAACAAAATGATCAAAAATGGCCACAAAAAGACACAAAACAACCACAAAAAGACACAAAACTACCACAGAGACACATATGTACCAAAAATAGCCATAAAACGACCACAAAGAGAAACAAAATGACCAAAAAGAGACGCAAAACTACCAAAGAAATATATTAAAAAACCCTCAACAAGCTGCCTAACAGGCACAAAGCAATGCAAAACCACAACAAAGACACACAAAACTACTCAAAACATACAAGAACAACCACAAAGACATGCAAAATGACCACAAAGAGACACAAAACCACCAAAAATAGAAGCAAAACCACCAAAAATAGAAGCAAAATAACCACTGAAAAGGTGAAAAATGACCCTAGAGAGATACAAAACAACCACAAAAACATGCAAAATGACCACAATAAGGTGAAAAATGACCAAAAACATGTAAATCCACCACAAAGCGGCATGAAACCACCAAAAAGAGACAGGAAATGATCAAAAACTGATTCTTGTAATAGTTTGTCGTCATGTGCACCAAGCAGAATCAACACTGTTGGCTTGTTTTGTGTTACGAGAACATAAGTACAGAAAGAAACGAACAGGAGGCAGAAACAATGAGTGCAGGCAGTTAAAATGTAAATTCTTCCTGCAACATAAACACATGAAGCTGCATTAATGTTGAGCCTGGAGTCTGCAGGTTCTGCAGGATTAGCAGCTAGTTAGCATTCAGGAAGCTGCTGCTGCTGCTGATGATGATGATGATGATGATGATGCTGCTGATGATGATGATGATGATGATGATGATGATGATGATGATGATGATGATGATGATGATGATGATGATGATGATGATGATGATGATGATGCTTCCATTCACAGCCACAAACCTTCTCATTAACAGCACATATCTGTATTTATGAAAGCAAACACAAACAGGCGTCCTGGCAGCTGAACACTGACCAGAAACGTCCACACAAAGACCACAAAACTCTCACCCAGGCTGCTAAATGAGCCCGAAGAGACACAAAAAGACCACAGAAAACAAGACAAAAGGACACACAAACAGCAACAAGACAAAATGACCCAAACGAGACACAAAACATCTAAAAACAAACAAAACACAACAGAAATGAGACACTAAACGACTACAAATAAGGCACAAAGAGGTGCAAACGAAACACAAAAACACTATTTCCCCCCAGTAGTGAACAGACCTGCTAGAAAATATTGGACATGTTGTTGTTTTTGTGACAACAGATCAGGAAACTTTCCTTTTCCATGATTTATGACTTTTCCACTGAGCTGCAGGACTTCATGCTGCAGTGAGAAACGAGCAGAACCAGCGACGTCCTGCTCAGAGCTGGAAGCTTCATGCACAATCCTTATCATCAGACTTTTTATGAGACTTCAAACTGTCTGCTTTTCTGCTGAGTCGGCGTGTCTGAAGGTCAGCTGTGTTTACTGTGATGATGTCCTTTTACTGTCTCTACATAATAAACAGGACAGAAAGCCTCATCCATACATAACCATCCTTAATAGAACTCATTTTTCTATTTCAGCTCACAGTAAAACCTCATTAACAGTCTGGACGTTGTCATGGAGAGAAGAATCAATAAAGGAAGGCAACGTGAGGAGATTAGAAAATAAATCACCACTTTGCGTGTGGTTTTTAAACATGTTGGGTCTGCAAAGCCTTGAGAAAACAGCAGCAGAGTGAATGTTCTTGCTAATGACGGCACTCCAGAGGAACAGGGTTGAAGCTGAAAGGAGACAAATCGAAGCCTCTGGGTTCCTGTAATGAGCTGGACAGGAAGTGAAGAGTCCACCAACGATACAAACCAGCTGGAAACCAGCCTGCAGTGATGCTGCTCAGGTTCCAGTCCCACATCCACAAAGTGTTCTGGACTTCGTTAAGGATGGAGATCAGGAGGGCAGAGGCGATAACAAGAAAAACACTCCCATACCTGGTTTTATGGGTCCAAAGAAAGATGAGTTCAAGAGGTTTAAAGTAGATGAATGACCTCACAGTCATCACCTCTCCATAACTGGATCATCCTTTTCTTCCTGTGAGCAACAAACACTAATACTTTACGAGTTAAGACCCCGTAATGCAACAACAGTGAATCCAACCCTGAAAACTGGAACTAAACTGAGTCCAGCTGTTGTTTCCCATCAGTCTAACTGCACAGATGTGGTTCTAAAATGAGCTGCGAACAGCAGAACTTTCTCAGTTCTGTCTTTGCTTCCATCACGGTTCCACATGGAAAAGAACTGAACAGAACAACTGAAGGATCTCATTATGAGACTTTATAAAGATGGACAGAAGAAGCACAGAACGGCAACGAACAAGACAAAACACCACAAACGGAACAAAAAAACAGGACAAAATGACACAGAAAACAATAGAAAATAGACACAAAAAACACACATGAGTCACAAAATGACAATAACATAATAATTATGCAATATGGCAAAAATAAGATGAAGTGACAGAAGGGAGACACAAAATGACGCAAGTGAAACACAAAATGACAAAAATGAGACACAGAATGCCATGAAATAAGACAAAACAACACAAATGGAATACAAAACAACAAAAAAACAAGACAAAATGACACAAAATAGTGAAAGAAACACAAAACGAGACAGAAAATGACAAAAAACTAACACAAAATGACCCAAATTATACACAAAATGACAAACCTAGACAAAAAAATGACACAAAATGGCAAAAAACATGACAGATTGACAGAAATGAGACAGAAAATGATACAAAATGAGAATAACGAGACAAAAGACTATACAAAATGGCAAAAAACAAGATGAAGTGACAGAAGGCAGACACAAAACGACACAAATGAAAGACAAAATAACAAAAAATAGACACAGAATGCCATGAAATAAGACAAAACAACACAAATGGAACACAAAATATCAAAAAAAACAAGACAAAATGACACAAAATACCAAACAAGACACAAAATGACACAGAAAACGAGAAAAAAAGACATAAAATGATCCAAATTAGACACAAAACGACAAACCTAGACAAAAAAATGACACAAAATGGCAAAAAAACATGACAAACTGGTAGAAATGAGATAGAAAATGGAACAAAACCAACACAAAACAACCTAAATGAGACACAAAATGACAATAAAAATATACAAAATGTCCAAAAACAAGACAAAATGACAAAAGCGAGACACAAAACGACAGACGAAATACAAAATTACAAAAACAAGACACAGAAGGCCATAAAACAAGACAAAAACCACACAAATGGAACATAAAATCTTTTAAAAAATGACATAAAATGGGAAAAGGAGACACAAAACATGCAGCAGCATGTGATTGTGCTGGAAGGTTTTCAGATGCTACGTTTCAGCCTGAAGCTAAATGCTACGTCTACTGCTGGAATGAGCTGCGATTCCAAATAAAACTGTATTTTATTTGCCTCAAGGTGCAGCAAACACTATTCTATGACTCAATAAAAATATGAGCGGAAACATCCATAAAACGCTGATTAAAATGGTGAAGAAATAAGTTTAGATTTCTGGTGAACAGAGTGATTTAATCCTCCTGTTGTCCTCATTTACAGGAACCAACAAATACTGTTTCCTTGTCTGAAAAAAATCCAAAAATTCAGCAAAAAATTTCCCCAAATTTCAAAAAATTTGGAAACCCTTCAGCAAGAAAATTCCAATAATTCCTTAAAAGTTTCCCTTAAAAATCCCCCAAATTCGGCAAGAAAATTCTTGTAAATATTTTCAAAAAGTGAGCAAAAATCTTCCAAAAAAATCCTAAGAATATCTGAAGTGATCAAATATATATCAGTCGAATTTCTAACATTTTCTTTTAGAACATTCACATAAAAATCAACCAAAATCCAGCGAAATTCGCTGGATTTTGGTTGATTTTTATGTGAATGTTCTGAAGAAACATTATTTTTCGGCATTTCTTTTTTTAACCAAAAAATGTTCAAAAATGTCCCAAAAATGTTGTAAATGTGGACATCAGAAGTTTCACTGTGAATTTTAAATTTTCCCACATTTTGAAACTTTAAAACGAGTGAATTTCGACCCGCAGGACGACATGAAGGTTAAATAATGATAAATCCAGAATGAGCAGCAGATGCTGGTAAACGCTGAACAGCAGGACAGACGTCAGACTGCAAACAGCCGTACAAGCAGCACATGGAGGAAATACCTGTTTGTATGGTCACACAAACAACACAATAACGGTAGGAACTGGAACATAAACCCAGTCTAACCTGTGGATGGTTCAAAGAGAAAAAAAGGAGGATTGTGAGGGAAAATTGATTCCATGGTGAAGACTGAGAACATAATAGGCCTTTGTCAGGAGTCCTACAAGATGAGACTGAAAAAGCAGTGAAATGTGTGGCTGCACATGACAAATACTCACAAAACAGCACATAGCAACAGTGTTTTTACACAAAAGGAAGCTGATTGACTCCAGCAGGACAGCAATGCAAGGCTTGAAGGTTGTTTTCCACGAGCTGTGAGGCAAAATATCCAAAGCAGAAGCTGCAGAGCAAGAAGCAGGAAACCAGACACAGTAGTGAGATGTGGAAGAAAGTTGTGTTGATGGAAGTGTGACAGCATGGCATAATGAACAGCAGAGAAGCAGGAAAGCAAACAACAACATGATGATTGTAATCATCTGTCAGGGTTGTCTTTTCATTTCCCTCCTTCTCGCTTCCAGTTTCCAGTCAGGGAAGGAAATGTCTGCCGCATTAGAATTCATCTATTCTGACCATTTGGAGGAAACGTGGACTCAGTCAGCAGCTCCATCTACAGCCTGCTGCTGCTGAAAACCACTCAGGAAAACGTTTCTACTGGCCAGGACCAGGATGGATTCCATCCTCCACCAGGAACAGCGACCAGGACGTCACTTTCACACACCGTCCTCACTTCCAGGACGATACCGGTTATCTTAGAACGTCCTCGCTGTCAAGGAATATATTATTTACCAGGAAATGATCTGTAGCTGCACAGCGACTGTTCAGCCTCATCTAGAAACTCTCATTTAAGCTGCTTTCAGCTGGTTTCTCCCACCAATAACAGTAACTAAGAGTAAAACACATTCAATCAAATGAACAGCATATAGAATAGAATAGAATAGAATAGAATAGAATAGAATAGAATAGAATAGAATAGAATAGAATAGAGTTCCCACCACCATGAATAAAGATAAATAAGCAAAAATGTGCAGTAAATATAAACAAACAATAAGAAAAACACAAAATGCTAAACGTCTGATATAAAGAATGTAAAAATGTTAAAGCGTTTATGATGAAAAGTATCATACTATTGCTGTAAAAATCACTTTTTAGACCTGAGGACAGACTGCAAATGTCCGATCTGATGTAATAAACGTTTAAATTATGCATTGAGCTGCAATTGCAATTTATCTAGATCAATAAATCTGCTGTTTGGTCTCTAAAATGTCAGAAAATGAGAAAAATCTGTGAAAAATCATGAAAAATGTTTACTTTTATCCAAAAATATTCACTTTCCTGTCACAAAAGATGAAGAAAACTGAAAATATTCACATTTAAAAGGCTCCAATGAGAGAATTGAGCCTTTTCTTCTAGGAAGGTAACAGTAAGGCATGCTAACGCTTGGCTCTCTGCAGATTTATTGGTTTTATTCCCTGGTTGACCTTCACTGTGCAGAGCGCTCATCTTTTCATCTTTCCATTTCTACACCTTATTACTGATGCAGTTATCTGCTCAGCACAAAGCAAACTGACCGTACGTGTTGAGAAACACCTCATATGTTCCACAGTTATTCATCTAAACTGTGTGGGTTCCAGATTTTTCACGCTTCGTTCTTATTTCTCCATTTCTGTGGAGCGCAGAGGACATTTAAAAACTGATTAAAGCTTGATCCGAGCATTTATCAATAAGTTACACATAATGCATTTAAAAGTGTGAATTTTTCACATTTAGATGAGATTTTTCACAAACTCTCTGCCTCACAATGTTTAAATGAATTTTTCATGAGAAAAAGCAAGAGCTGAGTGAAAATGTGATCCAATTAACTGAATGCAAAATCAGAAAATTGATCTGTTGAGGTATTTTTCTCCACGATTTGTTTCCTTAACCTCCAGCTTCCTCGTCTGTTTCTGCTTAATTCATTTTATTTGCCATCAGCTGAAGGTTTTCATGTGTAGGTGGAGAAAAAGTAACCAGCAGCTGGTGGTGAGAAGCAGCTAAACCTTCAATATGTGTTTAAAATTCACACATAAATATTTATTCTCAAGGTCAGGAGCTTTACTATCCGACAGACTGAAGACAGATGGTGTTTTATTTCTGTTTTCAACTCGTGCTTTCTGGTGTTTGGTGAATAGAATTACTAATAAAAAGAGGCAAGAAACCTGAAAAACAAGCAAAAATCTGTATTTTTTTAAACAAGGCCATTCGTCATTAATTATAAAGCAAAATGTAAACAACACAAAGTGGTTTCAGACTCAGAAAAATAATTTTTAATGTACATCATTTTCTTTCAACTAACAGCAAATATTTTATAGATGAATAAAAAATATCTATACAGACTGAAATACAGGAAAACTGTATAATTTATAGTCAAATGTTGTAAAGGAAAAGAACAATTTTCCAGTATGTTAATCAATGTTTCAGTCTAAATGTACAGAATTTCTCTTTCAAATAAAAGCTAATATCTGTCAAAAAATTCACTTTTGCTGATTCAAAAGCATATATATATATATATATATATATATATATATATATATATATATATATGTTCAAACATTGTAAAAGAACAAATTATTATTTGCAAAAATACTGATTTTTGTGGGGTTTTTTTATGGTTACCATAGAAATTAATGTGTTCTTATCTGTCATTTTACGAGGTATTTTCTGTAATTTAACAGAGCAGAGTAAATGTGCGTTTCATAATGTGCAAATGTATTCTTTCAAATAACAACAAGTATCTGTACAATAATATTTGTAACTAATTTTGTTCATTTTTCAATTTATTTTAAATTTTGCAATTTTTCACTTTGGATAGAAGCTCTGTTCTCCACTGTCAGGACTATGCATTCACTGTGGTAGTCCTGGCCAGATTCACACAACATTTAACAGATTTATCTTGTTCTTCTCATCAGAGAAGTCCTTTTGGACATTTGCTTTGTCATGCCAAACACATTTTGTGCCATTTCTGAAGGTTTTTTTTGTTATGCCGGACAAATTTGAAGTCATTTTGGACAATATTTTGTCACACTAAACACATTTTAAGTCATTTTAGAGAAGTTTCAGTAGACAGTAGACAATGATGGATTCTAAAACAGGGACTTTAATTTACAAAAACCAAAGCAAACCAAACTCAATACAGAAATCAGAGAATTTAACCAAAAACCAAACAGAACTCTAAAATAATCAAGAACTATAATTAAACTGGCCACAACACGGGCTGAAAACCTAAACTAAAGCAAAGGACTGGCCTCAACTCAAAAGTCCAAACGGGTGGTGGGGATGGCAGACCTGTTTGGAAGCCGGCGGTCTATGGTGAGGAACACCAGGGCTGCTGACATGCAGCAGAGACCTGCAGCGAGGAGCCGAGGTAGGGGAAGAGGAGAAAAGCTCCAGGAACGAGCCAGGCAAGACTGGACAGCCAGGAGGGAGTCCGGATCCGAAGCAGACCAGGCAGGAAGCCAGCAGGAACAATGATCCAGCGGCTGCTGGTGGGAGGATCAGGCTTTAACTGCTGCTGGTGAACGATCGGACACAGCTGCACTCCTTCTGCAGCTGTATCCGATCGGCCGGGACTATCCGCTGGCTGGAGGGTAGAACCGAGGAGGGAGCGACCATGACACTTTGGACATTCTTTGTCCCATTTTTACGCTTTGAGCCGTCCGTCTGCATTCTGCATTGGAGCGATGATGAGCTTGGAAACACGAGGGAGAAACAGTGAATATTTATGTGGAGTTTAACTGTGAATCTGCTTCAGCAACATGAGAAAACAGCCTCCTGGCTGTTTATTGCATTTTAACTCAAATATTGATAAATGCTGATTGATCTGCGACGGTCTGACACCGAGATGTGACTTTAGCTGCTGATATTTCAGATCCCAGCAGCATTATGAGGCTGGAAACCCTCTAATTGGACGCGATGTTAGAGTTGAAATAGAAGAAATGCAGCAGCATGGTCACCAATTTAAACCAGGAAAAATAAAAAATAAAATCTCTAAGACGTGCATCTGTGCCCGATGAGGAGCCATGTGACCTTCAAGCTGCTCTTTCATCTCCTCGTCACATGGAGCCATAATTTGAGTTCATCCTGACGCTGCACAAAAGGCCTGCAGCCGTCGCTGCCACATAACGAGCTCAGATATTGATTATCCCACAGATTAACTCCTCCGATCGATCGGCCGCTGCTCTGACACTCGTAAAACCACGACGAGTCCAGAAAGCAATGATGTCCTTGTCGCCGCATCGATGCAGGAAGTGGATCGGCCAATTAGGACGCAGGCAGGTGAGATAACGAGGATGATTAATTAGGACGCAGCTGCAGCAGCTCAGAAAATTTGCTTTGATGAAGGTTTGAACACGGAACTTCCAGAATAATTATTTGACGGAATAAGAAAATCTGTGGAAGTGATGTAGGAAAATATAATATACTACTAAGAAAAACACCTTAAAACAGCGGTGAAAATCTGGAAATACTGCAATATGTGGAAATAAATGCAAATAGTGGTGAAATAATTCTATGTTTTATTGATTTTAATATAGTGAAAAGAGTGTAATTTGTTGTTGTAAAAGAGCAAATTAGTTTTTCTGTGATTTTACTGCAGGGAGTCAAACATGCGGACGACTTTGAACAAATTAGAATTTAGAATAGAAAAGATTTTTGATATTTGTGGACAATAGTTACAGTTTTGGCCCATTTTGTTACATTTGATGTTTAAATTGATATTTTTTCTGTTACTATACTAGATGTTTTGTCTATTTTAGCTATTTTACAAAATTATTTACTAATTTTCGATCTTTAATATACATACATTTCTTTCAACCAACAGAAAATATCCATAAATTAATATATTTGCTGATCTAAATACAGCAAAATAATGTCACTTTATGGTCAAACATTGTACAACAACGTATTTCTATTTGTAAAAATACAGATTTTTAAAATTTATTTTAAGATTTAAATCAATGCTTCTGTGATTTGACTGAATAATATCTGTAATTTACCAAGTTAAAAAACGATTAGCATGAGATACACTTGATTGATTCCTCATTGGGGAATTTTACGATTAAATTAGTGAAATTACTCCGAGTCACTGATTATCAAAAACGGTGACAAATAATTGATTAATCAATTAATTTTTGTACTTCTAGTTATTTTTCCATGTCAAGATTTGAATCAAAACAGTCTGATTATCCTCAGTGGTGAAATAAAAAAACAAAACGATCCATTTTGTTAATTCTGTGAAATAAATCTCCATGTAAAGGGTCAGGAATCCAACTCTGCTGGTGTCTTATCAAAGATGCATCACTCTGAAAGCAGAACTGAGCATGCTCAGTCCTTTGATGGAAATACAAATGTATAATCAGCTCTATCAAACAGAATCACAGCTCATGAGATTAAACGCTTTCTCTTGATCAGAGGAGCTTCTATTCTACTGATCTTTTCTGCTGATAATTAGCAGAATAAAAGGCAGCGGCTGCTTCTGAAGAAGGGTTTCCACCGTCCGCTATCAGCAGATCATTTAACACTGTCATGAAATATCATGCTTATTAAGTTTAGATTGTTTCAAAGATATTTACAGCAGCAACAAGATGGAAATATTTCATGCAGATTTCATATTTCATAAAATTGTATCGACACAAATGAGAAAAATAAAAAAAGCAAAACATCAGTAGCAGGTTCTGTGATACAACATAAATATATAATAATACAATGTATTGATATCTAAACAAGATTAAAGACATGTTTCAGGTTAAATAAAGAAACTAAAGTAACATGATAAAATAAAGAGGAATCAGGTGAGATTTTCTCTCACAAACAGCAGCGTATCGTCTGCAAAAAGTCGAATCTGCACGTGTGGGTTTTTTTATGGTTAACAGAGAAATGAATGTGTGTGTGTGTATAAATATATATGTACACACACATTTTGGATAAATTTCCAGTAACTGTAGATAATTTCTTTGTGAGTTTGAAGAGTGTTTAGTCATTTGGGACAAATAATGACTTATTTAAGACAATTTTTGAATAATTCTGGACACATTAAGTACTTTTTTACAAAAAATGAGTAATTTGGACAATTTTTTGAGTGATTTACAGCAACTATTAAGTCATTCTAAGACGCATTTTGAACAAATCTGAGTAATTGTGGTCAGATTTAGAGTCAAATTCGGAATTTTTGTCATTCTGGACATGCATCAGGTCGTTTTTTGGAAGTTTTGAATCTTTTTGGACAGATTTTGAAATATTTGGACACAGCTTTGGATGGTTCTCTTGCTGCGATATTCCTCTTCTTCCAGCTTCTGCAGACTGGGACTCATCTGGTCAGCCAATATTTTGGTTTATTCACAAACATTCATGGCGCATCTAGAAATATCATCATACTCCCACCTCCGTTCTTCACTGTCAGGACTATCCTTCCACTGTGGTAGTCCTGCTCAGGTTCACACCAAACATCTGGACTCCACCTGAACTCATTTATCTTCATCTGACCAAAGAATATTCTCCAACATCCATCAGGTTTCTTCTCATGTTCTTCAGCAAACTTTCATCTGGAAGTTTAGTTCTGAGCAGCAACCAGGTTCTGTTCTTGTCCTCCGTCCATAGAGGTTGATGTTCTGAAGGATCCTTCACACTGTCTGAGCTTCACACTAACTCTGGTTTCCATTGATAACCCCTGATCCAAGTCTGAAGCAGCTTAAATCTGTTTTTACAGCGAGATTGTGGAAGTAGTTCACTGTCTGTGGAGTGATTCTAGGAGCTCTGATTAGTGGAACTATGACTCCTTCATTTCCTCTTGATTCCTGCTGAAGTGTGGTTCACTGATTTTTTTTTGTTGTTGTTGATCTTCTTGGATTCTTTTACATCTTTGTGATGTCTCACAGTCAGATTTTTCAGTTCCTCTGTTCAATTCTTTTCGATGTGGAGCCATGATGTAAGCAGAAGCACAGTCCGTAGGTCCAAAACTGAGAAAGTTCTGTTGTTCACAGCTCATTTTGGAACCATGTTCATGGAGTTGGGCTGATTAGAAACTACATGCAGATTCAGATGAGTTTTACAGCTTTACTAACAAGTCATTTTAGATGATTTGAAGTAAGTACGGACGAACCTTGAGATATTCTGGAGAAATTTTAACAAATTTTGAAACTATTATTGGGGCATTTTGTGCAAATTTTGAGATATTTTGGACAAATTTTTGCCTATTTCCATTCTTTTCCATATTTATGAAGTCTCATAGTCAGATATTTCACTTCCTCTGTTCAATTCTTTTCCACGTGGAGCCATGATGTAAGCATAGACACAGAACTGATAAAGCTCTGCTGTTCACAGCTCATTCTAGAACCATGTGCATGAAGTTTAGGTGACTGGAAATCACAACTGGACAGGTAGCTTCACTTTTCTACTTTGGGGTTTGAATTTTCAATACAGTCTTTGTAAAATATTTGGGAGAAAATACTCCAGGAATGATGGCGTGACTGAGAGGTGACACAGTTTAGAACCATTTGACATTTACGTGATGTTGCACCGCCGTGTGTTTACTTATTTATTGCTGAATGAGAGCGGTGACTGAATTTGGCTCTGCTGCTTCACACTGAAGTGATCTGCATGACAGCGATTTGCTTTTGTGTGTCCCCAGAAGGAGGTCGAGTCCACGCAATGTGACCGCGTAAACAGATTAAAGCCGCCCGCCACTGCAGCGAATTCATGCAAATCACCAACAGCAGCGCTGTACAACTCTGCTGTTGGTGAATCCAACGCTGCACGTTCTGCTGCTGCTGCTGCTTCACGAAGCCTCAGCAGCAGAACAGATTTCCTGTTCGACTCCCAGCTGCAGCCGGAGATAACAGGTGTTCATGAAACCGGCGTGACAATCACAGGTGACGAGTTCAGGATATGATTTTCACTCTCGGCGAGGCTTAAACGTGTCACTAACGCATGTTTCTGCTTCTTTCTTGGAAACGTCTCTTATTCTCTTCGTCACGCTCCCAACTGAGCTGCCTGCTTTTTTTTTTTCTTTTAATTTAAATTCATCCCGAATCCTGAAACCCACAGAGATTTGACAGACATCTGCTGGTGGCATTTGTTGGCAAAGAAGCCGGAAATAATCCAGATTTCAGTCCTAGATAATGAGCCACAAAGCAGCAAAAATGAATTTCATGCTCAGGGAAAAAAGACTCGCTGTGCTGCAATACAGTCTGGTTCACGTCTTCTTTTTGGTTTCCGTCTAATAAAGTTACATAAATGCAGACAAGAATAACTGGCAAAGTGAAAAGAGTGAAATTTGTCAGTGATGCAGACAAAATAACACTTTATTTGTTTATTTGTTCATCAGTTTGAACAATTGGACCATTTTTCAATTCGCTCTGAACAAAAATTGAGTAATTTAGGACAAATTCTACCTTATTTTGAGACATTCTTTAGGTCATTTTGGAGAGTTATGAACCATTTTGTAAATTCTTAACAAATACTGGACATTTTTCAACTTACTTTGGACAAAAGTTGTTGTTTTGTTTTCCATTTTGGACAGAAGCTCTGTTTTTCAGGACTATGCATCCACTGTGGTAGTCCTGGCCAGGTTCACACCAGATTTAATATCTTTATCTTGTTCACATCTAACCAAAGTATCCTTTTAGACAAATTCTGCTTCATTTAGGACAAATTTTGAACACATTTGGCCAAAAAATTGTAATTTATGGAAAATTTTAAATAATTTTGTTAACATTGTAGTCATTTGGGACAGTTGTGAACCATTTTTGTACATTTTTAAGTAAATTTGAAGAAAATTTTTGCTATTTTGGACAAATTTTTAGTCATTCTGGACAATTTTCAACTCAATTTGGACAAAAATTTTGTACTTTTTAACTTTGGTACTTTGGACAGAACCTCAGTTCTTCACTGTCAGAACTATGCATCCACTGTGGTAGTTTTAGTCGGGTTCTGGATAAAGATGCTGGACTCCAACTAACTTATCTCTGTCTTATCTGACCACAGAATCATTTTAGGTTAATTCTGTGTCATTTTTAACCAATATTGACTCAGTTTGGACAATTTTGAGTAATTTTGTGCAAATTCTGGGCCATTTTGGGGGGTGGAATTAATCCTTCTTGGCAACTTTTGAATAGTTCTGAGTGATGATCAAGACGTTTTGGACAATTTTCTAATCATTTTGGACAAAATTGGAGTCATTGGGACTTATTTTAGGTCATTTAAGAAAGATTTTGATTCATTTTGGACAAATATTGAGTCATTTACCGAATTCTGTAATAGACTGTTGGTATCCTGCATTAAAAATAGTTCTAAAAGGTGGCATTAATAGCATTATTATGATCACAACATTATCTGCTTGGTAAGTCAAGATCCCAAAATAAGCAACAACAATGAAAACACCGACCTCATCCTCCAACATGCCAGCAATCAGCTGCTCCTTATGAAAATGAAACATAGTTTTGCAATGAAGCGATGAAATTACGAGGATGAAGCCTAGTTTGGCTCCATCACAGTCCTGAGTCTTCATCTTGATCCCCAGCCTGAAGGAAATAAATCCATCAAACAGCTCAGATCAGAGACAAGTTGAAGAGCTTCAGTTATTTTTAAAGCTCCTCCATCGGAAGTCCTCCGAGGCCCTTTGTTTTCCTCACATTCACTAACTTCCAGGGATTTTCCCGCCAGTCCCGGCGGGCCGGAGGTTCGAGGCCGACGGCGTTCGGATTATTCAAATCCTCCCTCAGATCTGGAAGAAGTCTGGTTCATCCTGCAGCTGCTGGATGAGCTGCTGGATCTGGCAGCAGAAAACATCAGAAAGCATCAGATCTGATAGAAACAGCACGAGCTGCTGGAGACGAGCAAAGGGAAAACAGTCAATCGCTTTTGTTTATTCTTTTATTTGGCATTTTGGAGAAGTTTAGGCCATCTTGATCATGTTTGACTCCTTTGGAAGATTTCTTTTTTGGTCATTTTTGAGAATTTATGAGTCATTTTTGGAGATTTTCAGAAAAATTCTGGCTAAGTTTCCAAAAATGGTTTTGGTTTTGATTCATTTTGGATAATTTTGTCTCATTTTAGGAAACATTTTCGATTCATTTTGGGAAACATTTTGACTCATTTTGGGAAACATTTTCGATTCATTTTGGGAAACATTTTGACTCATTTTGGGAAACATTTTCTCTCATTTTTTGAAACATCATCACTTTGGAGAAGGTTTGAGTCATTTCAAAGCAGTATTTGTCATTTTGATAAGTTTCGAGTCTTTTTTTCACAGTTTTTGAGACATTTTTGACATTTTTGGTGTATCATTGGACAAGAATAATTTACAAAGTTTTGATTAATTTTAGACAAATTTTAAAATATTTTGGACAATTTTTTCACTTTATATGAGGTTTTTTTCAACATTTTTTTTTGGTATTTGGGACAAATGTTGAGCAATTCAAAAGCAGTGTTGGAAGTTTTAAGTCATTTACATAAAAAATTTTAGGTAATCTAATTTTTTTGTCATTTTTAAAAAAAAAATTTTTTAGACATTTTCAACAAGTTTGTTTAGTTTTTTTTGTCATTTAGATTTTTGAGTCAAATTGACAATTTCTGAATCATTTTAGTCGATTTTGAATAATTTGGGACAAATTTGGATTCATTTGAGAATTTTAGAGTAATTTTCAACTATTTTTACTCATTTTGGAGAATTTTTGAGCCATTTTCATGCAGTGTTTTTTGCATTTCGAGTAATTTTGAGTCCATTTAGAGCAGCGTCTGACACTTCTGAGTTATCTGCGACAATCTGGACAAGTTTCAAGACATTTTTGACAACATGGAGTCATTTTTTTGGACAGTTTTAACTCATTTAAGAATTGTTTGCTATTTTTGACATGTCCTGAGCCATTTTGAAACTGATTTGAGTTATTTTTGAACTAGTTTGAACTCATTTCAGGTAAGTTTTGCTCGTTTGGGAGAAAAGCAGATCCGGGAGAACAAACACATGACGACATTTTCTGTCATTTCATTTCGTTTCACTATTTTCACATGATAACAATCAGTACTTTCACACATTGTGGATAAAATGTCACTGAAGAAAATGAAAAGTTAAGTTCCTCAAAGGTCGCTGTCGAGTTAATTAACCTCATTTACAGTTTTACATTCAACAGGTAATTAAAAAAGTTAACTTCTCCGAGGGGCTCATTAAATGTTATATAAGAAGCGACATTTACTGAAGAAACCGTTTATAGTTGAGGATCTTTTATTAGATCAACTCTCTTCCATCTCAACAGATAACTGACATGAGTGTTAAGAAGAATTGTGGTTTGATTATCTAAAGCTCTGCTAACTGCTGTTTTTCCTCCACGGATGAATTATCAGCTCACTACGAGGTTCTAGGAGCACCAAAATGACTAGAATTAAAAATATAAACAGTCTTTTTTTGACAGTTTTGCTGACTAAAGTCTCATTTACCCAATTTAAGTCACTGTTCTTTTATTACAGCGGATTTAAAACAACAACCAAAGTGCTTCACAGTGGAAAAAATCATGATTAATCCTTTTACAAATCAATTTACCTTATATATAGACCTTATAGAGTTTATTTATGGTGCGATATTATCAGAATAATTTAAATTTAAGGGATTTAAACCCTACTAATTAAACAAAATACTATGTTACTCTGCAGTTTTATAAGTTAAAGAACTTAATACAAGTAATATAATCATTAAGGCTAGAAAAAAGAACCCATTTTAGAGCTAAAGCTAATGAGCTACAGCTAAAACCCAAGAGATCCAATTGTTCCCAAGAAACTATATAAGCAAGTTTTGTTTTTGACTTTTTAAAGCTGTAATTTAATATAGATTGTTTTGCTTTCTTTTATAACCCGGTGTTTCGTCCCTAACCCTCCATCCACCCCGACCTCCTCCTGCTCTCATTCCTTCAAAACAACATAATTACACTAAACCCAAGTGTAATTGAAAAGCAGTTTAGTTTTATGGAAACAGAAGATACAGTTTCCTCCATTTGTGTCCCTGTTAACTGTATCTTCCCCTCCAGACGATGTGAAATAACGCTGTGTCCTTATTTCACAAAAGACAAAGTGTGGAAATTAATCCAGTTCCTGCCGCTGAGCCTCGTATCAGAGCGATGCAGCGATGTATCGGCCCAGAACAGGCTGGATTCTCACATCAAACCTTTACTGATGGAGGCAGTCAACTGAGCAGTTTCATCTCAGCGCTGCTTCACATTTCAACACCATCGAGTTGGAGCTTTTTACATGTTTCTGCTGCATTCGAGGCAGTTTTTTCCACTGGTAAACGGCCACCTCAGCCCCAAAGTTTAATGAACAGATCAAACTATTTGCATGTTTGCTGAATAGGATTCGGAATCTGAAGCTCTAAGTATGAACTCAGTGTGGAAACGGGGACTTCAGTTATCTTGAGATCCCAAAATAGTCGATAGCGTCTTGTTTTACATGCTCTCCGTCCTCTATAATCAATCTGCTGCCACTATAATCATATAAACGTGAAACACCACATCTGTTATCAAGACGTGAACAATGCTGGAAGAAGTAAGAAGAGGTGTCAGGTTCCACATTCAGCCCAATTAGTTCTCCAGTGGACCAGAACAGTAAAATAACAGCATATTTTGCACAGATATTATTGCACTGCACATCTTTGCACTTTTAAACTTTATTTTTATTTTTTTCTGTTAAGACACTTTATCCTCATCTCTCACCCTTGTATATATTGTAAATATTATTACTATTGTTCCATTAGTATTTTATTCTATCACTACGTCTACTGTTACATAAGCTGCTGTAACAATGCAAATTTCCCCTGGCGTGGGGACAAATAAAGAACTTTATCTTATCTTATCTTATATAATAACCTATAAATAACCAAAAAAAAATCAAATTTTTCCCTTTGTTTTAGTGCAAAAATGTACATTCTGTAAATGTTCACATTTAATGAATTACCTTTTCACAAAACATCATGAATAACTTGAAATTTGTTTAGAAAATAAATTCAATTTCAACAATATTATGCATCAGTTTATCATTTACACATTACAAGTGACAGATCCAGATCAGTTTATCTACAAAGGAACAAAACATTTAATCATCTGGAACTGAACAATATAGTATTTTACTTTATGATCAGAATGATAAAAGTCAGATGGTGACAAAAAACAACAAAAACAAGACAAAATATTACAACAATGACACAAAATGACAAAAATGAGAAACTATGAGAAAAAGTGAGATAAATGACAGCAAACAAAACAAAGAGACAAAAAATAACTAACAACACAAGTGAGACAAAAAAGAAACGTAAAACCACAAAAACATGAGACAAACACACAAAAGAGACACCACAATTAGAGAAAAGTTACAAAGTGACAAAAAATAGCAAAAATGAGATAAATGACAAAAGCAAAAAACAAAATGACAAAAAATAGACAAAAAACACAAGCGTGACAAAAAGGAAGCACACAACAAAAATGAGAAACAAAACGACAGAAACATGAGACAAATGACAAAAGTCAGACAAAAAACAACCAAAATAAGGCAAAATATTACAAAAATGAGAGACAAAATGACAAAAGAACAATAATCACTTTAGTATTTTACTTTCTGATCAAAGCAACTTTTCATGGTCTAGAAAACTGTTTAAAATTTATGGTTTTACTAATTTATATTTGATGTCATCTCTGTAATTTTTACACTTTGTAAACTCGTCCCGCGGGCCACATGTTTGACACCCCTGCCTTAAATAATCCGATTTCATGCAAGAAGAGACCTTTCCTCATGTTTAAGATACTGGATCTGTATACAATGACTTAATGTTTGTCCAAAATAACTCAACACTTTTTAAAAGTGACTCAAAAAGTTCTAAAATGACTGAAAATTTCTTCAAAATGTCCCAGAAATGGTCCAAAATGACTTGAGATTTGTAAGAAATAACTCAAAACATGTTTTTTTGTTTGTTTTGAAAAAGAAGACTCTGTTTGGACCTGAATCATGTCAATGTTTTTTTTAGTGTGTTTTAAATTCTTTCTTAGAAGAATGAGTCAGTATGTTAATATTTACAAAGCTTTATTGCTAAATGAGGTTCGGGAGCACCACAGGGAAATACACTCGGCCACTGATTTTTATCTTTAAACTGACTTGTTTTTAATTATTGGTTTGATGATTTTTTGAGTCATTTTGAGAAATTTTTCACACGAGTTTCTGTTTTTGGAAAAGTTTCAAGTCATTTTGGACAATTTTAGCCACTTCGGAGAGGTTTTGAGTTATTTTGGACAAATGGTAAATAATTTTATACAATTTCAATACAAAAGACGCTTTAGCAATGTTTTCACTCGTTTTGGTAAGGCTTCAGTCATTTTGAAGAGTATTCTGACATTTAAAATGCCATTTTTTATAATTTTTGACAAATTTCAAGTAGTTTTGGACATTTGTGAGACATTTTAAAAACATTTTGAGGAATTTTTTCTTTTTTTTAGTGTTTGATTCAGACAGAGAAAAACTAGTTCTCACAAAAATCGACAATTACACCAATTACTCCGGTTAGTGTTGGACAAAACGGAACAAATTCAGATATTCACAGCACATCTGGTGGTTTAACCAACGGCTAATGGAGGAAAACCAAAAGAAATCTCTCTGAAAATGGGATCCGATCGGTAGAACATCATGAGCAGAAGGTCAACAAAGCTGAACGGCATCATAATTAGCACACTGTCATCTGGATTAGAAGCTCAGAGGAGTCTAACCCATTTAATATCCGACAGCACGGTCGCGTCTCAACAAACATCTGTCAGGAACCTTCAGGAGCATTACAGAATCGTACATTCAGCCGCCACAAGCGTTTGAGTTCATTAGACCTGCATGAGCCATTACTGCCGAGAAAACAGAGGAGGCAATCTGTGGGTTAAAAGCCCATAAATCCGTCACCGGTGATGGTTTCCTGTTAGCAAACCTTCAGGGAGGATCTGTGGTCTTTAGTCCCATCATCTGAGAACACATCCAGCCCATAATGGAGGCCGATTAAAGGGCGACGCCAACGTTTCTGCAGGTTTAACCTTTTAGAGCAAACCTCCAGTTTCAGGATTCATCATCAAACCGGATCGTCAAGGGGAAGTTTGGACGGATCAAGGGATTTGGTTGGGTGGAAACAGAAATAATAATGTACAATTAACTGTTCGATAATTGAAATTCTGGCTTTTTGTTTTGTTTTTTGCAGTTTTTAACAGTTTCTCACGGTGAAGGAACAATTACTCTTTAAATCTGACCTTCTCCCAACTACAATATAAAGATCAGAGAGAATCCTCAGAACTGATGCTGGCATTGCTTGCATGTTCTGCTGCTCTGTTGGCGTCACTTCTCCTGATATCAGGAAACTTTACTCACAACCTCCAGCGTGTCTCTCCTTTATACATATTTTACATAAATACATCAAATGTTAGGTGATTTCGATGAAAAGTCATGATTTTATGCTCAGATTTGGCTCATTTTTCCAACAGAACTGCAGTTTAGAGGCAAATAATTCAAGGACTGTTGAAATTCTTCAGACTTTTTTTATATTTTCCAATTTCTGCCTTTGAAAAATGGTGTATTATTGGACATTTTGTAAAGATAATTAGCTTTTCTAACTCAAATTCTGGGGTTCAAAGGATTAAATTGGTAAATCTGTGTGTTGCATTAAACGATGCAATAAAACACAGCAAGTAATGGAGTGTTATCTATTAAAAATGGGAAAATAAAAGAAAATGATGACAGAAAAGTATAAAACTCAGCGATCTGGTTCATTTTTCTGACTGAACTGCAGGCCACTAATGAGTAGTTCAAGGGCTGTTAGAATTCTGATTAGTATTTTTCTGCTATTGCAGTTTCTTGCTGTGAAAAATGGTGCAATTTTGGTGATGTTTTTCAAAGACAAGCTGCCTTTTAAACTCCAGTTTAAGGGATTAGAGGATCAAACTGGGAAAAGAAAGAAAACATCATACAGGAAAGTATAAAGTGGAATCATCTCATCCAGTTTTCTCAGAAACATGATTTTTTTCTTCTCCACACAATCATCCAGCTGAGCTCCTTCACAGTAAAAGTCCTAATCGGGATCAATAAAAGTGTCCACTGAGCATCGGTCGGTTGAAGGCAGCTGGAGAGAAGTTTAAATAAAGATCTGCCTCCGATCACATGTAGCTCCAGTCCTGAGGATCAATACTGAGGCCTCATTAGCATTCCTGTTGCCTCCTAGCTAACGGTGTCGGTCCCGTAGCGTGGTGCCGATATCGACAGCCGCTGAAATCCATCATCCATCACCGACCCTCATCTGGATTTACACTCCACAGAATAACATCATCAGAACGTGTAAATCAGCCACAATGAGACAAAAAAAACCCAAAGAGGAACATATTGACCAAAAGAGGAGGGAAAAGGTCACAGTGTGGTTCAAAATGACTAAAGTAAAATGCAACATGATCAATTAAATGTAGAATGATGCTATTTACATGCAAAAAGACCAAATTTTAGATGCTAAAAGACCCTCAAAAAGCAGTAAAATGCAACAAAATGACCAATATTAGATTCACAGTGACCAAAAGAGAAGGGAAAATGCCACAAAGAGGTTCTAAATGATGAAAATTAGATGCAAAATGGCCAAAAGAGGCGTAGAATTACCAAATTTAAATGCAAAAAGACCAAATTTAGATGTGAAAGGACCAAATTTAGATGCTAAAAGACCACAAAAAAAGCAGTAAAATGACCAAAACTGAATGTATTCTGGCCACTGTGAGGAAAAAAATGAAAAGTGGGACAAAATGACCAAAATTAAATGCAACATGACAAAAAGAGAAGGGAAACTGCCAGCAGGTTCAAAACAATAAAAATGAGATGCAAAACCACCAGAAGAACCATAAAATGACCAAATTTAGACGCTAAAGACCACAAAAAGTCACTGAGGGACCCGATCTTGATGTAAACTGGCCACAATGAGACAAAAACAAACCAAAACAAGGACACAATGACCAAACTTGGATGCAAAATGACCAAAATTAGATGCACAATGACCAAAAGAGGTGGGAAACGATTACAAAGAGGCTCTAAATGACAAAACTAACACAAAAAACAGCCAAAAAAGCCACAAAATGACTCAATTTAGACGCAAAACGACCAAAGAAAACCTTACAAATGCTCAAGATTAGCTACAAAATGGCCACAATTGTATGCCAAACAAAGAAATATTCTTTCTTCTTTCTTTGTTGACTGTTTACTGGCATTTTAAAACACGAATTAACTAAAGATTAAAGACCAGGCAGGGATTCCAAATATGAAAAGCTGGTCAAGCCATCGCAGCAAGATGACGAAACAAACGAAAATGCTGCAGGAAAACACAACCAGAGGTGAAACACAACGGAGAAGTGTGGACACAAAGTTTACGCAACACTCTAAAGCTGTCCAGGCTCATCAGGTGTTTCTATTATTCTGTCCACCCCCCCAGAGGCCGTTCAATGCGACGAGATCCTCAGCTGCAGCCGCATGAATGTTGATGAGCATCAACGCCTCGTTGATATTCAGCTCCTTCCTCCCATTAATATGTAACAAAAAGTGTAAACATGCAGCTTCATCGCAACACAAACACTCGTGTGTGTGTGTGTGTGTGCGTGTGTGCGTGCGTCCACGTGATCACCACGGCGCCCGATTGTCGTCCCCGGCAACAATCTGTCACTAATTGATGTTCATTTTCAGATGACCTTTGCTTGATGGGTGTTTACACAGCGATGGACTCAAACCACACAGCGGATTAACTCACACACACACACACACACACACACACACACACACACACGAAACACACACACACACACACACACACACACACACACACACACACACACACTAACCGTTCATCACTCCACTGCGAACACGTTGTTGTTTCTGATCAACGATTTGTGTTTTTGTTGAAGCTCTAATTAAGAGCCAAGCAGCTTTTTTGTTGTTGTTTGATCATACGTGTCTTTAGCGTGTCCAATTAAAGACCACAAGTTCACCTTTCATGCCTCCAGATCACTGCATCTAAGATCTGCAGGGTTGAATTAAAATGGCAACAATGAGGAAACAACAAACCAAAAGAGGTGAAAAATGACCAGAATTAGATGTAAAATGACCAAAGAGGAGGGAAACAGTCACAAGGAGGTTCAAAATGATGAAAATGAGATGCAGCAACACCAAAAGAGATGCAAAGTGACCAAATTTAGACACTTAAAGACCAAAAGAGCCACAAAATGACCAAATTTAAACACGAAACGACCAAAAAAGGTGGAAAACATCCACAAAGAGGTCCCAGATGACAAAAATGAGACGTAAAACAGCCAAAAGAGGCGTAAAATCCCTCAATTTAAATGTAAAATTACTAAGTTTAGACACTTCTAAAGATCCAAAAAGCCACAAAAACACCAAATCTTTTAGCAAACCGGCCCCAGTGAGGAGAAAACAAACCAAAGGAGCCACAAAATTACCAGAATTACATGTAAAACAACCAACAGAGGTGGAAAACAGCCAAAAGGAGGTTCAAAAAACAAAAATGAGATGCAACAAGACTAAAACAGGCATAAAAGCAGTCAGTTCAGTTACAAAATGACCAAATTCAGACACTTAACAAACAAAAGAGCCACAAAATGACCAAATCTAGACTTAAACCGGCCACAATGAGGAAAAAAACAAACAAAGAGGCACAAAATGATCAAAGTTAGATGTAAAATGACCAAAAGAGGAGGGAAACAGTCACAAGGAGGTTCAACGAGACAGAAACAAGATGAAACAAGACCAACAGAGGTGGAAAATGCCCCAATTTAGATGCAAAACGACCAACAAAACACACCAAATTATCAACTATAGTTACAAAACGGCTACATTTAGACACAACACACAAAAAAGAGGCACAAAACATGCAAAATTAAATGTAAAATGACAAAAAAAGAGGAGAGAAACAGCCACAGAGAGGTTCAAAATAATAAAGATTGGTTTTTAACACCATTAGAAAGCTCTTTTGGTCGTCTTGCATGTGTTTTCTTTTTTTTTGACATTTTGAACGCCTTTGGAGCAGTTTCCCTCCTCTTTTGGTCTTCTGTCTAATGTCGGCCATTTTGTGGCTCTTTTTGTTTGTTTTGTCTCTCATTGTTGACATTTTGGAACTAAATTGGACTTTGTGCACCTCTTTTGGTTTGTTTTTGTCTTACTGAGGCTGTTTCATGTCTAAATTTGGTCATTTTGCACTTCTTTTGGTTTGTTTTTTCTATTATTGTGTCTGCTTTTTACCCAAATTTTGGTTTTGCATCTCGTTTTTTTTTTTCAGCATTTTGCACCTCTTTGTGGCCGTTTCCTTCCTCTTCTGGTTGTCTCAAACTTACGTCTGAGAGGAGTCTGTTGGCTGATGCTTCCTGCTTCATCTACGATTGATTTTTTTTATCCTTGAAAATCCACTTTCTTGAAAACGTGACCCGGTGACAGCTGGTTTTCAGAGAACCGACTGACCAAACAGTCCTGGAGGGCAGAGACAGAATCTTTCCATCACATCGTGACATTTTCCCTCCGCCGCTATCTCCTCGGCCAATCACGGCGAGGTTTACTCAACAAAGGTTACCGGAGGAAGAGAAATAGAGTTTGAGATGCTTCCTTTGTGGTTTTTACTGGCGCCCACATCATGAGTTCGACCTCTGACCTTCTGTTGTCTGTCCAACCTTGTTACCGTCCAGAAGAAAGACCACCAAGGCTCCTGGACTCCAGCACGTTTGTCTTCTACATGAACCACAGAAGGAAATAATTTCTAATTAACCTCAATAACCTCGTCTGAAAGTCCTCGTCACCTGTGCTTCCCATCAGATAAGGCTCCTGAGCTGCTCATGTTCTGCAGGTATTAAGACGTGATCTTTATCTGGAGCCGTTATCTGAGATCAGGAAGTTACAAGACCTTCAGCAGGAAAGTTCAGGAATGGAGTCGATAAACGGAGAAGCAGGAAAGTCATCAGTGTTGATGGAAAAGTTGATGAGAAATCTGGATTTATATTTAAAATATAATAACCTGACAGCAGAGCAGAGGTCAGAAAGAAATGAATTTAAAATCAATCATGTGCGGCTGTAAACCTGCAGGATCCTTGACGGCAACATCCACAAAAAAATAGAAAAAGAAAAAATGCAGGAAAATTAAGAGAAAAAATAAATAGAAAAAAATGGAATATCTGAGTTAAAATACGTAAAAATAAATAATTTTTAAAAATTAAATAAACTGAAAAAATAACATCAGCTCTAAACTGAAACGTCTCTGAAACAACATAATAAAAATAGAAAGACAAAAAAAAGAAGAAATAAAGAATTAATCATCAAAAAATAAACTAGACAAAATAATAAAATTAATCATAATGCAAAAGTGGCATAAATACCCCCGAATTAAACACAGTAAGCTGTTTAAATATAAGAAAAACCAGAAAAGAAAATAAAAAAATAAAAAAAATATATAAAACAAAAGAATAAATACATCTGAAAACGCCGACATTTTCTCCACAAAGTAAGTGCCACAGTAAAATATATAAATACAATAAAAGAAAAAAAATTAAATTAAAAACATAAAAGAAAAAGATAAAAGGAATAAAGGCGGAAACCAAACAAAAAAATCCATTAAAAAAATTATTATTATTCTCATTGTTTAACTCCACAAAAGAGGTGTCAACATTATATGAGATTGATGCATATTTTAGTCTTGCAGCCAAATATTTTAATATTTAGTGCATGTGTGTGACCATCCCCAGCCCTCCCTGAAAGCTAAGCAGACATTCTTTATTAGAATTCCCTATGATGAGCCAGGAGGGCAGTGCTACACCTCAGTGATGTGCAGGGAAACAAAGACTGGACAGATGAACAGGATGAAAAAGGATAGAAAATAACAAGCGGTGCTATTGCAATTAAAGATTGTAAGGTGGTGTGTTATTCCCAACTACTAACTGCCCATCAATAAAACAGAAAGAAAAACACACAAAAAAAGAGATTCAGTAAATAAATAATTAAACAAACGGTACTGAGCACCATAATTGTGGATGTCTTGACAATGCATAAAAATATTAAACACACCCAAGACTGAATATCCTTCAAAAAATAAGAGACACGGTAAAAGTTATAAACGCAATAATACTGAAAAAAATGTAATGATTAAACAAGATTAATTAAAAATATTACATTAAATTAAATAAGGGAGTATATATTAAAAAAGAAAAAACTTAAAATAATTAAAATCAAAATAAAGAAAAATAAAAAATAAGTGTATGAAAACAGCAGAAAATACATTAAAAACAATTTTAAAAAAAAAAAGAAAAATCTCCTGTTGTCACATTGGCGTTACATGAAACAGCGAAGTGCAAATTCCACAGCTGCAGGTAGAAAGTAGAAGTTAGTAGAAGGCGAAGTTCAAACGCCTCAGAATTACCATAGAAACTGGAGGTTTCTCTGATTGCATCGCAGGGATTCATGCAGAACGTTTCTGTGGCTTCGCTGAGGCTGATGAGGTTGCAGCTCAGACTGAATAATGTGAAGTTATTTCACCACCAGACAGAAAATCAAACATCAGCGTCCTGCTGCCCAGAAACTGATGCAGGACCACGAGCAGGTTAATCAGTCCAGATGACGTGAAACATGTTAAACCCCAGAACCCGACAGCAGCAGAATGCAAAACAGCCACAAGAGGTTCAAAATGGTGGAAGAGAGACAGAAAATAACAAAAAAATCGCATGTGAAAAGACCAAAAGAGCCAGAAAACAACCAAATGTAGATGTGAAAAAGCTATGAAACAAAAACAAAGAAAAAGTGGCACAAAATAACCAATAGTACATGTGAAAAGGCCAAAATATGCATAAAATTAACCAATCGAGCTATTAAATGACCAAACTGGTATGTAGAAAGACCATAAAATGATCAAAATTAGATGCAAAAAGACCACAAGAACCTGAAGATTACCAAATTTTGATGTAAAATTGCCACAATGAGACAAAAAATAAACAAAGAATGGTGCAAAATGGCCAAAACTAGATGCAAAAAGACGATAATGAGAAAGAAACAACTGAAAGAGCTAGATGTAAAATGACCAAAAGACGAGGAAAAAGGTCACCAAGTGTTTCAAAATGTCAAAAATGAGATGCAACAAGATCGACAGAGGTGTAATGACCGAATGTTGATGCAAAACGAATAAAAAAAGTTAGGAAATAATCACATCGAGTAACAAAGCTACCAAAATTAAATGCAAAATGATTAAAGAGGTGGAAAAACAGCCACAAAGAGGTTCAAAATAAAAAATATGATGCAAAACAGCCGAAAGAAGCATAAATTCACCCAATTTAGATGCAAAACGACCAAATTTATACACGAACAGACCACAAGAGCCACAAAATGACCAAATCTAGATGTAAACCGGCTACATGAGAAAACAACAAACCACAAGAAGGAAAAACTTCCATGCGCAATCATCAAAAGAGGACGGAAACAGCTGCAAAGGCATTCAAAATGATGAAAATTGGACCAAAGAGGCCACAAAAACTCCAAAACGAACAAATCTGGACAAAAACTGACCCCAAAAACAAACAAAACAACCAGAATTAAGCTATGAACAGCCCAAACGAGGAGGGAAACAGCCACAAAGAAGTTCAACATTATAAAAATGAGACGCAATGAGACCCAAAAAATACACAAAATGATGAAAATAATAATTAAACAGTCTTAATGATGACAGATCAAACAAACAGGAACAATCCTCCAACAGAAACAACTTCCTGCAGTAGAAAGACGTCTCATCTGAGCCTCCATGAATCAGTTTTCTGACAAAAACTTCCAAACATTTGTTGGTTTCAGCATCAAAGAGTAAAGATTTGTTGCTTGGTTTCGGCTTTATCTGAGTTTTCAGACGTCTCAGACATCAGATTTTAATTCCTACCAACTTCCTGTTTTGTGATCCTTGGTTGTGTTTCGTAACGAGTCGAGGCGTCTGATACCTGAGAAATGCCACGACGGCTCAGATTATCAGCCGCTGAGTCACTCCAGTCCATCAAACCTTTAAATCCTGTTTCTGCAGAGAAACCTCTAATTACAGCCACAGACTCCCAAACAAATGTGTCTTAATCCTCGTTCGTCAAGGACTTGTTCAAGGATCGTCCCAGTGGGAAACGAGCTCGTTAGCGTTCAGACGGATTAATTAATGAACGTGACGCCACCTGATGGGAAACAAAGACGAAGCGGAATCACAACAACACGGTTATTGTTGGTCCACAAAAGACGTGAAGCTGCTTCCAACAGAAAAAATGGATTTAATGAGAGACAAACCACAGTCTGTCAAAAAGTAGACGCAAAACAATCAAAAGATGTGAAAAGCAACCTAAAGTAGACGCAAAAACACCGATAGAAGTGGAAAATAGCCACAAAGAGGTTAAAAATGACAAACATTAGAAGCAAAGGGACTATAATTAGATGCAAAACCACTAAAAGAGGCACAAAATTACTAAAACTGGGTGCAAAATGACCATCAGGTATGAAAAACAAGCAAAATTAGATGCAGAAACACCAATAGAAGTGGAAAATGGCCACAAAGACGTTCAATACAACAAACAGAAGCAAAATGACAAATCTTAAATTCAAAACAACCAAAAAGAGGCACAAAATTGCAAAAAAAAGTGTGCAAAATGATCAAGAGATGTGAAAAATATCCTAAATTAGATGTAAAATGGCATAAAAACATTCAAAAAAACAAACAAAAAGATGCAAAAATGAGAAAAAGTTGATGAAAAAGGACCAAAATTAGATAGAAAACACTAACAGAGATTGGAAATTGTCATAAAGAAGTTCAAAATGACCAACGATGGATGCAAAAGAACCAAAAGAGGCACAAAATGACTAAACATAGATGTGAAAACACCAAAAGAGGTGGAAAACAGATAAAGGTTCAAAGTGACGAAATTAAGATGAAAAATGATGTAAAGAGGCACCAACTACATGTAAAAACTCACAAAGTGGCTAAACTATCAAAAGAAGTACAAAATGAAATGCAAAATTAGCAAAATGACAAACAAAACTGATATAATGAGAGACGAAACAAATAAAAAGAGGCAGGAAAGATTAAAATTAGATCCAAAACGCCAACAGGGTAGAAAATTACCATAAAGAGGCTCAAAGTTATAAACATCAGATGAGCCAAAAAAGGTTTGAAATGATTACAATTAGATGTAAAATGACAAAAATGAGATATAAAACAGTCCAATGATCACAAAACATCCAAAGCTCGATGTGAAACACCAATAAAGGTGGAAAATGGCCAAAATTAGAGGCAAGACAGGCAGAGAAAGAGACAAAATAAAACTATAATGACTAAATTAGATGCAAAACAACCAAAAGATTCCCAAACTTACAAAAACAAACAAAAAACACGTGCAAAAATGACCAGGAGACGTGAAAAAAGACCACAATTGGAAACAAAGTCACAAATAGAGACGGAAATCCAACAGAAGTAAGAAATGGTCACAGAGAGATGCAGAATTACAAACATGAGACGCTGAAGAGCCAAAGCAGGTGCAAAATCACTAAAACTAAAACAAAAGCAACGAAAAGAGGCAAGAAATTACCAAAACTGGGTACAAAATGATGTTTCTGTTGTATGTGAACGTCGGTTTATCAGAGAAAAGTTTTGTCCACGAGGTCATCTTTAATAATTGATCAGACGTTGGTCGCATTTCAAACATTGTGAGAAGCTGCAGAAGATGAAACGAAGCCATCAAAGGCTCAACTTCTACAGGCAAAGCAGATCAAATTACAGCTGGACAAAGTGGAACTTCAATGGGATTTCTGTGAGCTACGACCAGAGAAAGAGCCAGAAAATAACCACTAAGAGACACGAGATGACCGACAAGTGACAGGAAGCGATCAAAGGCACACAAATCAGAAAACGACCAAAAAGTTGTGCAAAATAATAAAAATCTGAGCCGAAAAGACCAAAAGACGCGCAACACAGCCACAGAGCCCAATTAAATACTAACAACCAATACAACCAATCAAACTAACGACAAAAAAAGACGAAAATGAGACACAAAAAAACATCAGAATGATTCCAAACAATCCATCTTAGATATAAAACAACCACAAGTTCATGTAAAATGTAGAAAACGACCAAAAACCTGCACAATAAGACACATTACACAATGCATAACAATGTGATAGACACAAATGATGTGTTATTGTTGCATCTTCTGTCTGATTTGAGGCTTCTCTTGAATGTTTGGATCATTTTTTCTGTCATTTTTGTGTTGGTTTTTCATCCTTTTCTGTCATTTTTCGCTTCTTTCCATCATTCTAATTGTGTTCTATGTGATTTCTGGTTTTAATCAGTAATTTTTTAGTGGTAAAACTGAGCAGGAAGCTTCTTTAAAACCAGAAGCTGATGATCAGAGTCTCATCAAAACCAGCATTTTTCAGGTAAATGAGGTTTGATGTTGGAGATTAACCGGTTTGTTATTCAGACCTAGAACTCGTCCTTCTCATTATTCTGGGTTCCAGCTGGTTTGTGTTGATTCGGAGAAACCGAAGCAGATAAAGAGTTGCCGTCTACCTCAGGACTGACGGATTGTTTGTATCTCTGCTCTGAGTTTCTTTGTGTATTTCTAACCGACAGATAACGGCGGTAACTGAGAGACAGCTGTCGGCTGATCAGCCTTTCCTGCACTCGGCTGGATCTATTTCTGTCAGCTGGAGAGGAAACACTGACTCACCGCTTCTGTTTATCCACCATGAACTTTAAAAGCACAGATTTGCTTCTGGGAGCTGCTGAATCCTGATTATCCAAAACTTCACCGACTTTCTGAGTTAAATGTCTTTACTGCAGAAATACAAACATAGAATCCAACACTAACATGTTTTTGACAGCTTCAAGTCTGGATTTTTAGTAGTTAAATTGACTTTTTTTTTTTTTTTAACAAAAATGTCAAGTTTTGGACCAAAACATTCTCACTTTATCCCTCAGGTGTACCACAGGGATCCACTCTGGGTCCACTTCTGTTAAGTTTACTCACATTTTTTCTCACTGTGGGCTCAAAGTGAAACACAAAAATGACAAAAAGTGGCACAAAATATGATGCAAAACAATCACACAGAGATGCAAAATGATCTCAAAGTGCTGAAAATTAGCAAAATGCGATTTAAAACGCCACAAATGACACAAAACACCCAATATGTCACACAAAACTACCAAAAATGCAACCAAAATAACCAGAATTTTACACAAACTGTCCAAAATGTGACACAAGAAACCACAATCACAAAATGAGGCTAAATGATCAAAATGTGACAGAAAACCAAGTCACAAAATGCAAAATGATCAATCTGTGGTACAAAACTTCTACAGAATGAAGTAAAATTACCCAAATTTGACACAGAATGATCAAAATGTGACAGAAAACAACCCAAAATAGCAACAGGGCACAAAATTGCAGCAAAATGGTACAAACTGATCGATTTTACACACAGAATGAGCACAAAGTTGTACAAAACAACAGAAATCAGATGCAAAACGTCCACAAGCGGCATAACAACAACCAACCCTAACCAAAGCAAAGTGAAACACAAAACAACAAAAATATGCGCAAAACCAACACAATGACACACAAAGGGTCCAGAGTCGCTTGGCCCAGAGCATGATACTGCCACCCCTGACCACAGAACTGATAATTAAAGCTGCAGTGCGTATACTTACACTTTTAACCCAGCAGAAATTATGTCCAAAATGTGTTAAAAATAACTTTAAAAAACTGTCCAAAATGACTGAAAACTTGTTACAAATATCTCAAAACATGTCCACAATGACTTGAAATCTGTTTAAAACACAATAAAATGTGTCCAAAATGACTGACAACTTGTCCCTAAACCCAAAAATACCCATACATCAGTTCTAACATTTGGTTAAAAGTCTCTCGACTCCAGAGCATGATACTGCCACCACCATGCTTGATGGTAGGTTTGGTGTTCTTGGGGTTAAAGGCCTCACCTTCTCTCCTCCAAACAGATTTCTGATCAGTTTTTGCTCCGCCTGACCACAGGATTGATAATTAAAGCTGCAGTACGTATACTTTTAACTCAGAAGAATTTAGGTCCAAAAAGACTCAAACCTAACGGTGAGTAAAGGTTGTGTACTTTTGTCTTCTATGTACACATAAATCCAGTAATGTCCATTTAAAGTCGTATAAAGTATTGCCATTTGACAGATATTTAGTCTGCAGCGGAGATAAGCCTTTCTGGCGTACAGCTGATAGAACAGGAATGCTCGATTTATTGATACGAGGCAGCCTGAAGGAAACATTTGATAGTGATTCTGGGTTTTTGGTGTCATGAGGATAAACAGTTTTCCTTTTCCTGATAAAGAGGAGGCTCAGGAATCTTGTGACGTTGTGTTTCTGCCTCCAGGAGTTTATGGACAGCGATATCTCTGCAGCTCTTTTACGAGGAGGAATCTGTTTTGCTGAAGCTCAGCCGGTTGAGACGCCATCGATCAACTCTTTTAATGTCTGAGCTCATCGATCAGGACTCCTGAATCTGCAGAAATCTCCTCCAGCCCGACGTGACGAACGAGGTTTTAAGTTTATGAGGCCTCAGATGAAGGTTCAGGGTCGAGGCCGATGACACTCGCTTTAGATTTACACTTTATTTACGGGGTATTTTTTATTCGCACTTCTGTTTTTGGCACTTTTATCTGTTTCAAATTAAACCTCTGAATTCCAAACACTTTCTGGGAGGTTTTATTTCAGATCCGGTCACATTTTTCACTGGAATCTAAAGTCTGCAGCTCAGTGGAAACAGAATAAATATGAAGAAGACAAAAATCAGAAATTCAAAACCATGATGCTGCCACCACGCTTCACATTGTGATGCTGCCACCTCCATGCTTCACATCATAATGATGCTGCCACCACCATGCTTCACATCATGATGCTGCCACCTCCATGCTTCACATCATAATGATGCTGCCACCACCATGCTTCACATCATGATGCTGCCACCTCCATGCTTCACATCATAATGATGCTGCCACCACCGTGCTTCACATAATTCTGTGTCATTTTTCTTCGCTGTGGTTTGTTTTTCTCTGCCATCCAAAGTCCTGCAGCTATGTGGAAGCAGAACAAACAGGAAAAAGGAGAGAGTACTCAGAAATGCCTTCTGTTAGTAGGAAGACAAAATTTTCCCACTGACAAAATCAAAAAAATTGTCGAAAGTGACTTAAAGCTTGTCTAAAATGACACAAAATTTGTCTGAAAATGACTTAAACTGACCCAGAATGCACTCACAATGACTGAAAATTCATCCAAAATGACTCCCTGACGTTACTGGAATTATGTTTATAATGACCTAAACCTATCTGTAATGACTCATAACCTGTTAAGTGACTCAAAACGTGTTGAAAACGACTGAAATTCAATTCAACATTTTTTTGAGTGCCCACAGGTAATAAAGATGGAAGATCTGAATATGAGACTTTTCTGAAGAAAACACCATGCATGAGAGAGAACAGTTTAACAAGTAAAAACAGTTACATTCTCCTTAAAACAGCCTCACAGGCCTCAGAGGGTTAAAATGAATCACATGCCGCTTTAGATTTGTCGAACTTGATATTTGTGGACTGAGTAATGTCTCAGTAAAATGCAGCTTTTTCCAAAAATACGCCTGAAACTCCGAAACCCCTGCTGCAAACATGAAAAGCTGTAAAAAGCAGCTTAGAGGGAAGGCAGGAAATGCTGAGAGAACCGTTTCCCTGCAGGACGAACTGACAGAGTTTGTTAAAATCATCAGCTTCATCTGCAGACTGAAAACTTCCAACTGCAGGAAGAAAAAGCTCAACGTTCACCACAAACCGGCAGAAAACCGGCAGCAGCCGGGAGTTAAAACCAAATAAAACCCAACAGACTGATCAGAGCTGCAGAATATTTAAGCTGAGTAATAAAAAAACATCGGCACTGAAGAGTGACGCAAAACAGTCAAACACAACATCTCACAACTTTCTGCTGCCTAAAACAGAAAGAAAATCTCATCTGCACTGTAAAAAATAAATAAAAATTAAAGCTGCAAGCAGCATTGGTCAGGTCTTCACGTCTTTGTGGCTTAGCTATCCCACACATGTCCAACAGGTGGCGCTGCAACTGAGAGGGTATTTCAACCTATGGATGTGATGAGGGCTGGACTCTGATCACACATGTAAAGTTTACGGCAGATTGGAGCATGTTCAGGCCAGTTAGTCAACACTTCCTGTTTGATGGCGAAACATCTAAAATGGCCGCATTCTGCTGGTCGTCATTTCCACGCCCTCAGACTTTTGTGGAGCATTTTGCTAAGTTTTGATCATCCATGCCAGGGGTACATCCTGGTAAAATTTTAGCTCTCTCGGGGTTACCCTGTTTGAGTTCATAGCTTTTGAACATGTCCAAAAATTACACAAAAATTGTCCAAAAATGTGAATTATAATTCAAAATGGCTGACTTCCTGTTGGGTTTTGGGTATTGGTGCAGGAGGCTTTTTTGTGCGTCCCAATGAGTTACATATGCGCACCGAACTTCACAGCTCTAGGTGAAACGCGGTTTGGGGGCTGACTTTTCATAATATTCCAGGGGGCGCTATTGAGCCATTCCCCTAAAATATCACATTTTTCACTGGTCCTGATGTGTGTGCAAACTTTGATGCGTTTTCGAGTATGTTTAAGTCATCAAAATTGCGTTTCTTCCGTCCAACAAATAGCAATAATAATTCCTTGCATTCCATTAGGGTCCTCGCATAAATTAAAACATCTGGCAGAAAGGGAGTCAGAAAAACATATTTTAAAAACTGTAAAAATCAGAGACTTTGACAGTTGTGTAACTGGAGGTGAATGGAGGACACTCAGGTGTTTAGAGAGGAACCGAGTGGACACTCCATCTACAGACGTTTGGTTCAACTGGAGCCACTTTGGCTCGACTTTAAAGTGTCCGCAGAAGGAAACCGTCGCTGTGACTGACTGAAGAATAAGCAGAGCTGCTGTGAACAGGAGATTAAACGGCTGCAGCCCTGAAGGCATCTCCAGTGTTTAACGCAGACCTGGATGAGCTGACGTCAACATGGTTTTATGAAACACCTAACTATAAACCTGTTATATAAGAAAAAAATACAGTTTTCTTTTGGGAAAAACCAAAAAAAGCCAACAGCTACTCATGAAGCTCCATTAGCTACTGCTGAGGCTTGTTGAAACATCCAGCTGTGGCCAAGATCAAGCTTCTGATGGTGGTTTAGGTTTTCCTGAAGAACATCTTCATTATTCGATTTACTTTGTGGAAAGCACCCAGAGCATGATACTGCCACCACCATGCTTGATGGTCAGTCAAGCATGGCAGTGTTGAGTTTACAGCAACTGCTACAAATGTAAATATTTGGTTAAATTTATCCCTTTCCACTTCAGTTCAGTTCTTCTGGTTTTGATCTTCTGGTTTATGTTTGATTCCTCTGGAAATTATACCTACCATCAAGCATGGAGGTGGCAGTATCATTATACTATCAATTTAATTGACTCAGACTTGTTTCTTCATCAGGTTCTTGACGGGTTTAAGTCAGGACTTTGGGGAGACCAGTCTAGAACCTTCATTCTAGCCCGATTGAACCATTTCTTTACTACGTCTGACGTGTGTTTGGACTCATTTTCTGGTTGAAACATCCAACTGTGTCCAAATAGTGTCGGGGGTCATAATAGGGATTAGGATGTGGAGGTCAACATGAATTGGGGATGACGCCAGAAGAGCCGTTAGCAGAAACCATCAGCAGAAGGTTGATCTTGGACACAGCTGGATGTTTCAACAAGACAATGAGCCCAAACACACATCAGACGTGGTAAACAAATGGTTTAATCAGGCTAATGAAGAATAAAGGTTTTAGACTGGTCTCTCCAAAGTCCTGACTTAAACCCATCAAGAACTTGTGGACTGATGAAGAAACAAGTCTGAAAGACAATACATTTAGGGGAACGGCACCAATTCCTAAATTTGTCTGCATCAGACTTGAGTCCGTTAACTTGATAGTATAATGATACTGCCACCTCCATACTTGACAGGCATAGAGTCCAGATGAGTTAAAGATAAACCAGAAGCTAGAAACCAAAAGAATCAAACTGAAGTTAAAAAAATTGACAAATATTACCAGATATTGGCATTTGTAGCAGTTGCTGTAAACTCAACACTGACATGGTCTTTCCATGTGGATGTAAACTTTAGTTCACAACCATACATACTGGATTGTTGCCGTCTAAGTTGGAATTAGATGCTTTCATGAGCCACCATTATCATAGTAATAGTCCCACCACCATGCTTGGCCGACCATCAAGCATGGAGGGGGCAGTATCATGTGGAACTGGAGCTTAACACAAAGGTGCCGGGCGTCCAGATCTACAGCTTAAGTCTTGTTCTGTTTCAAAGCAAATTCAAGGTCTTTTCCAGAGTGAATAAATCCAATTTACAGGTCAACAAAACAATTTCAAGCTGGAAACCTCTGTGAGAAACGAACCTGGTCCAGTTTAAGCCAGAATCTCGTCAAACTGCACCACATGTCTGCATTTGACTGAGAAAGTGATGAATCCAAATCATGCATGAGTCATTTTTACGTACATTTAATAAAGATGCAGAAAAACTGAAATGTAGGGTAACTGCATCTTGTCAATATTTTCGGCCTTCCAAAAATTCACAAATCATGCCTCCAGATGAGCTCATGTTCTATTTAAGGCTCTAAACATTTTATCATATTTTACTTTTCCACTTGAAATGCAGCTTTTCTCCCCGGTTCTGCTTTAACTTCCATTTTTCTTGTTGCACTTTTAGGAACAATCCACAGGAAAACACAAAACTCTGATGTAGTTCTTGGAGTTGCAACGATATAATGAAGGTTCGACTCTTTGTCCTCCACCTCCAGAGTTTTGTGTTGTAAAAACCTTCGGTTTGTGTGTTTCATTGTGTTCTCTGTACAGAGTAGGAAGTTGAACAGAAGCCATAGATGCTGGACTATCGTTGTGCCTTAACACTGTTGTTGGGGTTCGTTTTCTTATTTTTCCATCATTGACAATGGTTTTATTCGCCACAATTCTCTGCAATAAAAGTTGAAATACAGTCATTATTGGATTCAATGCAGTTTTCTTTGGGGAAATTGTAGAAAGAGAAGCTTGAGGCTGCTTTTGTGTTGAGAAAAAGTCAAGGAAAGGACGTCCAATTGTGCTGTTGATATCAATTTTTAAAGAATCAGCTCCAGCAACTTCAACAAACCCAAAGAAAAAGAGCTAAAGGTGTTTACATTTTTGAAAGACTGCACGCTTATGATACATTTAAACAGCATCTCTATACAAATCATCCATGAAAATTGTTAATTGTTTAAAAATGACTAGATTTTAATGTATTTAAATGATATTTAGTCAAAGTGAGAGCGTTTTTCTTGTACAAGGATTAAAACAGAGTTGTTATTCCTCTGTTGGACTAGAGGTTAAATGCATTAACAGACTGACGCTATATATTTTGGAGGTTTTCTGAGGTCACGGCTGTTTTTAAAACTGAACTCCCACCAGGAAATCTACATAAGCTGCCTGCTCTCAGGTCCAACCTTCTCCGCTGCTTCTGATTTTAAAGTTCAACATGCAAATCAGCTTCATTTGTGAAGTCTGTGGGGCTGCCAGATAATCTGCCATTTAAACTTCAGTTTTCCATCTCGTTGTGAAAAGACAAGACAATGTCAGCTACGTTTGATGTTGTATAATCTGTATTTTTGCCATTTAGTTTTCGTTTTGTTTGGAGATAACCTTAAAACAGTTAAAACTGACCCATGTCAGGGGAAAATTATAATAAATAAACAACAAAACAAAGTTAGTGCTTTCTGCAACTTTCGAGATGCTACTATTGATCCTGCTGCTGTTTAATAAACTTCTAAAGCAACAGACTAAACCGCTGCTCCTGCTTTTAAATCTTCAACATGCAAAAAACTTTCAGCTTAATTTGGTCTGTCACCTTAAACAAATCTGGAATTGAAACTTCAGTTTTTTGTCTTCCTGTGAAATGACAAAAGACAATTTTAACTACATTTTTGGTTGTATACAGGCAGTCCTCGGTTTACGACGTCCTCGACCTATGGCGTTTCGTCGTTCATATTTATAGTCAGGTCTTCGGTTTATGATGTAAGACCTTTTGTCCTTACGTCGGAACTGATTACGTGGAACTAGTTGGAGAGCAGAGTGGAAGAATATGTCGTCACATGGCGCTATACAACGGCTTTGTTTACATTGTACACCACCTTACATTGTGCTACATTCACTTCAACATCAACTTTTTGTCCTTCATTATGACTCCCAAGCGTGATCAAGTAGATCAAGTTGTCGAACAGTGCAACATATTCTGTTATCTTTATGTAAAATGATTCATGTACATACATGCATGAAAGATGAAAGTCGTTGGTATTCATGACTTTTCCAAAGAACTGATCGATATCATGATGCATGTAACGGCTTTGTTTACGTTTTCTCAGAGTTCGGACTTAAGGCGATAATCGATTTATGTCGATCCGTAAGAACGGAACTCCGACAGAAGTCGAATACCTCTTGTAATCGGTGTATTTGCTCTTTAGTATTTGGAGATCATCATGATACAGTTACAGCTGATCCACTGGTCTGGATGTCGAGGGCAAATTATAGCTATAAAAATAAATTTCATGCTGTTGTGTGACTTATGAGACACTAATATTGATCCTGCTGCTGTTGAATAAACTCAGAGGAAAAAATCCTAAACATCCGGAAGCAACAAATGGCGCTTTTCCACTAGCCCCTCCTCGGCTCGAATACTCTTGTGAGGTTTTCCATTAGGATGTAGTACCTGGTACCAGAGACTATTTTAGTACCTACTGGGCCGGGGTCCCTTGAGAGCCGAGTCAAGCCGATACGTGACATCTACAGAGTGCAGGCCACTGATTGGACAGGGAGTGACGACACACAAGCGCGACTCCTTCACGAAAACCAAACTGCAAACCCTGAAAACCGCATCGCTCTTCACGGAACTTGGCAAGATTTGAATATGGCAACCAGACCTGTGCCGTGGGCGAATGAAGAGGTCGAGACTTTTCCATCTTTGGTGGCGGACCAAAGAATCCAGAGGGAGCTGGACGGTGCGACTCGCAACGAGGACGTATATCAGGAGGTCTCCGAGTGGATAGCCGCCCACGGATACAGTAGGACAATGAAGCAGTGTCAGGAGAAGCTGAAAAAGCTCAAAAGTGTATCATGGGCTTGCTGTTTCGTACGTTTTGCCGCCGTGCCATGACGACTCCACCCACGATGAGGTGGTACTCAACTGTAATGGAAAATGACCTAAACCGAGTTGAGCTGAGTGGATGTTAATGGAAAAGAACCTAAGCTGCTGCTCCTGAAAGTAGAAACCTTCATCTGACCTGTTTCAAAGTTTTGTTTTGATCTCAGTCAAGTTTATTCTTTAAATCGATGTCAACTCGTAACAGATTTTGAATAGAAACTGTCTCACAAAGGTATTGAGGAATGTTTTTTGACCAATAATGGTTCTGAAATGTGGGTAAAAGTTTCCCAAAATCAAGTCACACAACTCACTGTTTCACATCGTTTCCACATCATTTAGTTTCATGCCTGTAAATCTGTAAATTTACGGTCTACGCCCCCTGGTGTTCAACCTGAGGAATTACATTTCATTACAGTTTTAAATGTGCAGCTTTAGCTGTATCAGATAGATTCTGTAGTTCTAAAAACTGCCTTTTTACGGTAATTTACAAACACATTTATGGGTATTTTTTTTGCAAACGGGCGCCAGTGTTGATCAGAAAACAGCAACTACAAATGAAGTGATTTAGCTGGAGGCAGATTTGGTTCAAATAAGTCAGAAAACCTGTATTCAGAGCTTCTACAAATCATTAACAAGCCATTGCAAGAAAACATCACAAGAAAATGCAGAAACTTTTGGTTTGCAGAAGAAAAAAAGGTCAACTTTTCTCATAGAAAGTTCCGAGAGGAGTGAAAAATATGAATAAGCACCTGAGGGCGTCTGGATAACTGCCTCGGCTGCATCATGACAGGATGTCATGGCAGCTTCGGGATTCCGTGGAAACACACCGGAGGGTCCCTACTGGTTGGAGACGTCTGTCAGACCTCCAGGCCGCCGGCTAAACTCTGCTCTGCCAGTGACTAAACTGTCGGACTGAGAGGCTTCAGCAGCGTCACTCAAAACACTCGACTCCAGCTAATTAAACAGCTTCACCCTGAAATCCAATTAAAGGCTTTAAATTCTTCTCAGGCAAAAAGAAAAGTGTTCAGGTGAGACTTTAAATCGATCCAGTCAAGGTGAACACGATGAGAGGCCTTTAGAAACAGCAGCATGTTTGATCTGAACTCATCGACCTTCTCTCAGTCTCGGCCTCATCGTTCTTTATGACTCTCATCTTTCTGTTTGAGATTAAAACCAGTCGGGTTCTGAGTCGCTGCTGTGACTTGTTTCTTATTCCGATAATATCAGAGGAAGTCCTCAGAGGTCACGCTGTTCCCATTCATCCACCCCAACAATCACTGCTCCGCCCTCCGGCTGCTCCAGAGGCCATTTATATTTCTGATTCATTCTTTCAATGCGATGCAGGAAAGTTTCAGAGCTGCTGGAAGAACAAGGACAAAGAGCTCTGAAAGTTCCAAACAAATGTAGTACAAATGTTTCACAGAAAAAAAGTTTACGCTACTTCTGACCATAACTTTATTATTCCAACACCAGAGCTCCAGACGTTTAACGGCTGGTGTGTCACATACAGAAAGATCACTCAGGTTCAGGTGCATCTAATGCTACAAATCTTTTCCAATTCAATATTTGGTCTCAAAGCTGCTTTAGCTGCTGCAGCATCTGATGGAGACTAGAAGCTTACTGTGCATTAGCCACTAAAGCCTCACCCAAACATCTGGAGATTGTAGTTTTGGAAACAGTGAAATGATGAAACATGATAAGAGCAAATAACTGGTTCCCTTTACATTAGCTAGCTAACAAAACAAGATATGTTTGGCATAGTAGCATATGTTAGTTTATATGTTGAACTTATATGAACTTATACGTTTGCGCATGTTGTTCAAACTTTATTTACAGTTGTGACAAGTTTAATGGAAAAGTTAGCCATCCTAGAAGGCGGATTAACAAGATGCCTTTTAAATATCATTAGCTAGCCAACATGAAGTATTTTACGTTTAGCGCAGTAGCATACTTTAGCAGCATTATTCAAACTGTAATTACAGCTGTGACAAGGCTAACAGAAAGGTTAGCAAGCCTAGAAGGTGGAATAAAATGATGTCAATTGTTTTAAAAAAAAACAGATAAATTACAAAAAGCATATCAAGTTTAGCATCATAGCATACTTTAGTCTATGGTACATTGTTCGAACTCTAATTATAGTCATGACAAGGCTAACAGAAAGGGTTAGCCATCCTGGAAAGTGGAATAAAATGATGCCTTCTTTAAAAAAAAAAACATTAGCTAGCCAACATAAAGCATGTTACATTTAGCATAGTAGTATATGCTAGCTTATGTCATGTTGTTCAAACTGTAATTACAGTTGTGACAAAGCTAACGGAAAAGTTAGCTTTCCTAGAAGAAGGAGAAAAATGATATCACCTTTTAAAAAGAAAAGTTTAGCTTAGTAGCATATGCTAGCTGATGTCATGTTGTTCAAACTCTGTCACAAGGCTACTGGAAACGCTAGCTATCGTAGAAGGTGGATTAACAAGATGCCTTTTTTTAACTTTTTTAACTATACTTTAGCTTATGTCACATTGTTCAAGCTGTAATTACAATCACGACAAGGCTAACAGAAAGCTCGCCATCCTGGAAGGTGGAATAAAACAATCCATATTTTAAAAATAATTAGCTAATTAACAAGTAGTGAACAAGTATGTTACATTTAGCACAGTAGGATATGCTAGCTTATGTAATATCCTTTAAACAGTTTTTACAGTTGTGACAACACAATGGTTAATCATCTGAGTAGGTAGAATAACAGGATGCCTCCTTTAAATAACATTAGCTAGCCAACATGAAGCATGTTATGTTTAGGATTTAGCATACATTAGCCTATATGGCATAATTCAAACTGGAAGTACAGTAATGAGAAGGCAAACAGAAACCTCGCCATCCAAGAAGATGGAATAAAATGATCCACTTTTTAAAAATCAATAGCTAATTAACATAAAGCATGTTACGTTTAGCATAGTAGCAAATGCTAGCTTATTTCATGTTGTTCAAAATCTAATTGTTGTAATACAGCTAACAGGAAGTGTATATAAAGTATGCCACCTTTAAAAGAAATTGCTTGGTAACAAAAGGCATGCCAAGTTCAGCAAAGTAGCATATGTTAGCTTATGTGATGTTCAAACTGTGACTACAGTTGTGACAAGGCTAACAGAGATGTTCCTAAAACGATCCAACTTTTAAAACTCATTACCTACCTCACATAAAGCATGTTAAGCTTTGCATAGTAGCATACGTTGGCTTACGTCAGGTCATTCAAACTGAGAACGTAGGATAACAGGATGTCTCCTTTGAAGTAACATTAGCCAGCCAACATAAAGAACGTCTAATTTAGTGTCGTAGCAAATGCTAACTTCCGTCACGTCATTCAAACTAACAGAAACATAAGATTCGTTTAATGATTTAAAAAAAAAAAAACGAAATTATGATGTATTATTACAGAACCAGCTTCAACATTAAAGTGACGAACATCTTAATGCCTGAATAATTAAAATCCCAGCACTTTCACTTTGGTATTCTGAGTATATTTTAACACTCCAGTGCTTCTATGTGAGCATAACTCCAAATACAGGGTTAGAACTTGTATAAAAACCTACATCTACACCCTGGTGTTGCTACTTTTACTTGAGATCTTCCACCTCTTGTCATGCTAATCACACCAACATCGAGGTGCATGAACCTCAGCTGCACATACTAACACGTTGCATATAGCATTAGCATGTTAGCATGCTGCAGAGGCTACCTCGGTCAGCATGTGGTTAGAAGTCTCGAGGAATGAGGTCACCACATTTTTACTGTCACACTTTGTCCTGCAGTTTTGTTTTTAGTGCCTCAAACTTTCCCCCGAGATGAAGTATGAGCACGAGCAGCACATAAATTTAGGTTTTCCTCCGCAGACAGCCTAATCGGAACAGTGAAATGGAAGAAAAAGGATCTTTTAATGACCGCATTTGTTTCTGGCTGAAACGCGACGATGACAAAAACTAATTCCTCTCATTTTCACAAAGCGAAATTGCATAAAATCACTCCACAGAGTCTCCACAGGGCCGAGGCCTTCGATGCCTCCCTGGAGGGAAAATCCAAACACAAAGAGACTCGTGTCCGTTGTAAAGTCCCGGAGCGTTCAAGTCCAGTTTCTAAAAATTCAGAGGGAAAAGAGGCTCCACTTCAAAGCAGAGTTGGGTTTGTAACAGAGAAACTGCAACGTTGCCTCCCCAGGGACTCGTGTCTCCGGGGAACATCTCAGATTTGGATTAATTGAAGCAGATCGGCTGTGATTTAAATCCTGTGTAAATGTGCCACATCAGATTTGTACAGTAAGGACTCGAGCACTAACTAATCCCAATGCTCCTTTCTTCTTCTGCTGCCAGGACACCTGGAGTCCACAGAGGAGCTTCTTAGCAGCAAAGTTCGGAAGGCGATTAAATTAGAGCAGCGAATCGGTGATGCTCATTAAATCTGTCTCGAGAACCAGTTAAGAGTCGGCACACTTTCTGTTCACTCTTTTTTCCCTTTCACAGTTCATGTTTCGACAGACCAAGAGGAAGACGTGCTGAAATAAGAAAAGTGTTCACAAAATGATAGTGATAAAGAAAAGTAAGGAAATCTAAAGGAAAATCAAATTTAAACTATACACAGGGAACATAAGAACAACTTCAAATTAACATCAGATAAAGGTGGAATATTGAGGTGTACAAACCTAATTTATGATTTTTATTGGTAAATCAAAAAGTACCCTGCTAAGTTTTTAATCAGGGACGGCCTGATAATGGGAATTTTTTAGTAATCGGTATCGGAACAAATGTTTGAAACATGAACCAGAAGCCACAAAAATGGCCATCACATCTCCAGTGGGATGTAGGATCAATGTTCTGCTTTATTCTAGTTTAACTTAGCACTCATTCACTGGTCAGAGGTCATTAACCCTCATCATCGTCTCTGTCATGATGCTCCTTTACTTACTAAACTCACTACAGAGCTGAAACAGTGCAAGAGTCGACCAGGTACTACAGCTAATCTACAAAATCTGAAAAGAATGTATAAATTAGGAAAATAAGGTCGTTAAGCCTCATCAAAGTCTCTGTCATGGAGCTCCTTTACCAGCTAAACAGTAACAGGTACTACAGCTACTTTACTTAGTTTAGACTTCTTAAAACTTAGAGCAAAGTAAAAGATTTATAACAGCTAATTTTCTAAGGATTCCCTACACTCCTGACTCAAAGTCTCCATCCTGGTGCTCCTTTATTACTAAACACTATACTAAATGTCTCCAACCATAAGCTTATTAAAAAACCAAGCAAAAAATATCACAATATCAACGGGTAGACACGACTGCAAAATTAACTCCTGGCATTCTGTTATTTACTTTAACACTCATTTGCTGGCCAGTGGTCATTAAACCTCATCAGAGTCTCTGTGATGGCGAACCTTTACTAGCTAAACATCCACTAGTATTGAGGGAAAAGGGTTGAATTTAGTTTAGACTTACAGGGGGTCCTCGGTATACAACGTCCTCGACCTACGCCGTTTCATCGTTACATTGTAACTGGTTACGTGGAACTAATTGGCGAGCGGAATGGACAAATACGTCGTCACACGGCGCTATCAGACGGCTTTTCTTTACATTCGTCGGTTGTACACCACCTTGGATTGTGCTACATTCCCTAACTTTTTGCCCTTCAAGTGTAAGTCAGACTCTTTTGATGGCAGTGCTTCGAAGAAAAGGAAAGCCGTCTCCATGGAACTGAAATTAGACAATAAAATGCTCGGAACAGGGCGAAACACTGACGAACATCGGTGTTGTTTACATTTTCGCTGGAGTTCTGACTCGGTGAAAATTGACATACGTTGGATCGAAGGAATAGAACTATGACGTAAGCCGAGGACCTCCTGTATTAAAACTCAGAGCAAACTACGAGACTGATAAGAGCTAATTATCTAAGGAATCCCTACACTCTTGACTCAAAGTCTCCATCATGGCCAAGCGCCGTCCTTTACAAGCTAAACAGTACTAAAGAGCAAACAAACAACGACGACTGTAAAATGAACTCCCAGCGTTGCCGGAAGCACAGACGAGAAAATAGTGGAAGGCGGCAGGAAACGAAGCTCAGACTTGGGGATGATTGTTTTTGTGCTGACGGAGAAACAAAGCGTGGCGGCGCTATAAAGAGCAGAGGAGGAGGAGGAGGAGGAAGAGGAGGAGGAAGAGGAGGAGGAAGAGGAGGATCACATTAAACATTAACTGTGTCGACTCGGATGTATTTGTTCCCTCCTGCTGATAATCACACAGTCTTCTCATCTCCTAATTAGAGCCACAAATATCCCACCGTCGTCCCTCCTGCTGTTTTCGTTTTTCATAATCCCATCTGCTTAACTTCTGTGCCTCCTCCTCCTCCTCCTTCCTTCATCCTCCATCATCCTCCTCCTCCCTTTTCAGCTCAACTGGTGCAGAAAAACAACATTGGTTTCGTTCCTCCTCCCTCATTTTTTTCCCATTATAAAGCAAGTTGCAGGAGGAGGAGGAAACATGAGGCTGAAAGTGAAGCTATAATATATTACCTCCTTTTTCTCCTCCTCCTGTCTCCATCACCTCCTTTCTTATTTATCATCATCTTCTTCTACCACGCCTCGAATGATCTGAAGGAAGACAAAAGGACAGAAAATAGGAAATGTCAAATGTGGATGAAGAGGAGAAAGAAAAAGGAGGACAAGAATGATGGAGGAAATCCTCCTTTTTCTGTTTTCTTGTGGAAGAAAAAGGAGGTGAGAGAAATGATTGTGAGAGGAAGAAGAAAACTAGGAGGAGAAGGAGGAGAGGAAGGATATGTGGATGAAGAGGAGGAAAACTGGAAGGAAAACAAGGAGGAGATGAAGGAGAAAGTGAAAGTAGGAGGAAAATAAAGAAAAGGAGAAGAAGAGGAAGGATTATCTGTTGAGGAGAAAGGAAGAAGGTGAAGACAGAGGAGGAGAAAAAGAAAAAAGGAGAAGATGAGAGGGAGGAAAATGAGAAGAGAAAGCAAGGGAGAAATGAGGAGAGGTGAAAAAGGGGTGAAAAGAAAAAAGAAGGATTACAAGAAGGAGAAGACGAGGAAGAAAAATGAAGAGATGAGGGAGAAAGAAAGAAAGAAATAAAGAGAAGTCGAGGGAAAAACAAGTGGAGACAAGGAGGAAAAACATAGAGGGAGGAGATGAAGAAAAACTAAAATAAACAGAGTTGAAGTGAATCAGCAGCTTTTCTTCACAAAGAGGAAAATAAAACCAGTCCAATTATGTTCAGTGGAGCAGGTCGAGTCATTTCACTAGAAACTGCTGCATGATGGGAAAAAATAGAAGAGTTTAGATCCAACTTGCTCATATAAATACACATTTAATTATACACCAGGGTGAAGAAGACCAGGAGAGGAAAACAAGGAGAAGAAAAAAGATGAAGGAGTGAAAACGAGGAAGAGAAAAAAGAATAATTAAAGCTGCAAGCAGCGTTGGTTGGGTCCTCGCATCCTTGCTGGTCAGCGAATCCCAGCATGTCCACCAGGTGGCGCTGCGACTGAGAATGTATGTTGGTCTATGCAATTAATCAGGGCTGGACTCTGATCACATGTAAAGTTGTACAGGCTAGTTAGACTGCACTCAAAACTGTGATTTTAGATGCGACAAGAAATAAAAACAAATCCATGGGTTTCAATACGGTCATCACAGCATTTGGTGGAGAAGGAAAAGAATAAAGGAGGTGAAGAAGAAAAGCAGCGACCTCTGAAAGACAGAATAAACTGATGAGGCACAAATATTTCATCTCTGTCTGGAAAACGACAGAAAGAAACAGGAGGAAGTAAGAAAAATGTGATAAAATAGAGAATAAATCCTCCCAGTGGAGCAGCAGCATCTCCCAAACATACCTCAAGTTTGTTGTTCTGTATATATATATATATAAATAAGTATCCATCCAGGTGTTTCAGCAGTTTTCTCCGTTTAAAAGCAGCAGCTCCTCATTTTTCTACATCAGCAGCTAAAAGAAAGACTTTGATGTCTGTTAAAAACTACGCTGCAAAAAAACAAAACAACACAGCAACAAGCTGCTGAAAACACCTCGAGACTCACTTTTCTCACAACACACACACACAGACGCACACAAAAAACACTAAAATAGGCACAGACCCACACTAAAACACACACAAAGACGCTGACAAACACAGAGACACACTCAGATAGACACAAACGTACACAGAAACCCACTGAAACACACACAGGGATGCACACAAATGCACTGAGACACAAACACACAGACACACAAACAAGCTAAAATACGGACTCCAACACACCCAGAAACACACACAAAACCACACTGAAATACACAAAGAAACACACAAACACACTGCGAAACACTAAAATAGACACAAACTCACACATCAGCACCAACCGCGTGGATCACGACAAAGCTGACAACAGCTGAGGTGAACAACAACTGCAGAAGGACGGAGGTGAAACAGGTGAACACAACGATGAGGGACAAACAACAACACGGTCAGGAAGAAAACAACTGATGAGATGAAAACCTGAATGTGCTGACAACAAATTCAACGTTTCACACAGAAGATAACAGTGAAGGTGGCCGTAAATAAAGTCTAAACGGGTTGAAGAAGGACAGAAATGATTAAAAACACGCTGAAAGGATGGAAGGATGTTCTGGTTTTACAAGAAAGTGACTGCAGGTCAATCTGGGATCAGTGGAAACACATAAAAGTCACCATTGATAAGAATAATACACAGTCAATCAGCAAGGAAGACACAAAACAACCACGAATAAACGCAAAACGATCACAACGAGATGCAAAACGGCCACAAAGACACACAAATCAACAACAAAGACACACAAAATGTGGATTCGGGCACAAAAACCCTTAAATGTGTAAACTATTTCCTGGGTTATCAGACTAAAAGCAGACGAGCTGAAAATAATCGACTGTGGCAGAGTTTTATTCCAGTTTTTTACACACCAAAAACTACACAAAACTCCTCATGTTGTTCATTTCTGTTTGTAATTTCATGTGGTTTTCATTCAGAATCAAACCTTCATCACTTGCTGTGGAATGTCTCTAATAAATAGGGTCACATCCATAAAAACTAACCATCTAATGCCCTTTTCCTGATTCCTGTTGCTGAATAAATAACTTTGACGGACTCAATTTTAACCAATTCCAGTTTCTAATTTTAAACATGTGGATTTGTGAGTTCACCGAATTAAAAGGATCCGAAATTAGTGAATTCTCTGACACAAAAATTTGCTTTTTTAAACAAAATTACACCTTAAATCCTCTAAAAACATCAATAAAACAGAGAACTGGGAGAACTTTCTGTCAGTAAAACACGAAACATTCACAGTCGGACTCTAAAAATGAGGTTAAACTGCACAAACACTGTATTTATATTTATATTTACGTAACAGAAAACATTTTAAATCCCCACAGAACAATAAACAGAAAAATCCTAAAATAACCATCAATAAAAACTATTTTAAACCAGTGAAACATTTTTAACTTTCTTCGAAAACCTTCTCCAAACTACTATAAAATGTTTTATTATATTTATCAATTTATTTCTCCTGTCGCCTTTAAGTCATCTGCAAAAAATTATTTCTTCTAATTTTTGGGGAGGTTTCCTGCAAAAAAGCAGACAAAAAATGGACTAATATGTGAATTAAATGTAAAAATAAATCAAGTTTAACATTCACAAGCTTACAGAAAACTGATAAATATCCGGTTATGTTGTTTATATTTCAAAAATGATCAATAAATTAACAAAATTAACAAATACAGGGAGTGCTTTTGTGTAATTTGTTCCTATAAAAAGACAAATTATTTTATTCTGGGTCAGCTGAACGGGCAAAAATGTAAAATGAAAGAATAAAAAGCTTCAAAAGACATAAAACTAATGGAGTATTTACTCAGGTTGAAATTAGGCAACTATAAAGCAAAATATGAGCAAATTATAGATGTAAAATAAATGCTTTAATGTGTTTTCTACACTTTGCAGCTACAAATATTGTATAAAACTGGCAGAAACTGAATGTGGTTAAATCTGCTTTTTCTCTTCATTTTTAATAGTTTTTTGCTTCCAATTGCCTTAAAAATCCACAAAAACAAGTAATTAATCATTTAAAATTAATTAATCAAGAGTTTTAGTCGAAATGGTTCCTGAAAAAACAAACATATTTGAAATTTTTGCATATTTAGAGAAGAAAAATGTAAAACAGAGCTCAGAATTTAAACAATATGAAGAAAAAAACATTACTAAAATATAAAAACAATGAAAGAATATTTACTCAGATTGAAATTAAGCAACTAAAAAGTGAAAAATCAGTAAATCACAGCTGTAAAATAAACATTTTACTGTTTTTTTTTACACTTTACAGCAACAAATATTGTATAAAACACTGACTAAATTTGGTTAAAATATGTTTTTTCTTGACATTTTTGGCTTGTTTTTGCTCCAAACTGCCTTAAAATTCTACAAAAATAATTGAAATCAAATAGTCAAGCATTTTAGTTTCTGTAGTTTTTTCTCCTGGAAAAAAATTGCATATTTAGAAAACAATGTTCTATGAAAGAGGTCAGAATTACAACAATATGAAGGAAAAAACTTCCAAAAATATCAGAATAATGAAAGAATATTCACTCAGGTTGGAATTAAGCTGCTATACAGTGAAATATTAGTAAATTGCAGCTGTAAAACAAAGATTTTAAGGTGTTTGAACGCTAAGCAGCTACAAAGTAGCGAGAAACTGACTGAAGATGTAAAAATCTTCAGAAACGAGGCATGAAGTTGGTAGTTTCTGGTTTCAATCAATGAAAAAGGAGAAAAGACAACAACAGAAGGAGCATAAAGTGCCTCGGTTGACTCAGGTGAAATAAATCAGCGGCTGCAGAAGATAAATGAACCGTTTTCTGCAGAGGTGAGCGTCGTAGCGGCGGGATGAAAGGAATGTAAATGAGGCGCTAATGTGGTGGAAAATCTGCTCTTATTGTAGCTCTGCACACCTTTAAAGCCTCAAGTATCACCGAGGAGAGGAAGAAACTGTTGGGCCTGAAAGCTGAAACCAAACGGGGACAAAAACACGAGGAGTTAGCCGTGACATTTAACAGTCGTCTCCTGTTTGTTCTTTTTCTGTTTATCCGAGGCGATAGAGGAGGAGAAGAAGTTAAACACCGTCCTGCTCATCCTCCCTCGCCTCGAACCCAAGATAAAAACACAAACCAGGGCTACAGAAACACTGCGATAGCAAACGTTTAGTCATAATAGAGACGGTCCTGCCTGCTCTTCCTCCTCCTCAGAGTTCTGCCGACTCTCCAGGACTTCCAACGGCACCGGCTGGGTCACATGGAAACACAATTACAGAGCGTCAGGCGCTAAAAACACAACAAGCACAACTGGAAATCAACACAAACTGATGATAATATCTGCTGTAGTGTAAAAAACATCATGATCCCTCCTTTAAAAAAAAAAAAAAAAAAAGTGTCTTAAATTGTTAAATTCACTCAATTTTCGGTGCAACCGCTGTGAATTGTGCAACATCTCCACAAAAATTAACAATAAAAAATACAAATGCATGAATTCAAATTAATGCATCGCCACCTTTTAAGTAGATATGAACAACTTTTTAACAAATAGCTGCTTATTTTCACATCTAGTGGACCCATTTATCCCACAATACTCTCTTTTAGCTCCGTTTTTGGTCTCCACCACCTCCTGAGGGAATTATCTGTTGAAAAACAACCAAACAACCACAAAACAACAACAGAACAGAACCACAAAGATACACAAAATGACCACAAAATGACCAAAAAGAGACATAAAACAACTGCAGACACAAAACGACCACTAAGAGGCACAAAACAACCACAAAGAGGCAGAAAACAACCACACAGAGGAAGCCAAAAAGTGAAATACTAGGAAATTCTAGGTGTAAATAAAAGTTTTAACATATTTGAACACTTTACAGCTACAAGTGTGACATAAAAATGTAAAAATGGGGTTTAAAAGCGACTTTATTTTTATCCCAGTAGTTTTCTTCCTGTTAACTGCATTAAAAATCAGTTAATGAGCTTTTATGATGCAGATCTGATGGCGTTTTCATACCGTTACTAAACAGGCCTATGTGTTAACATAGATAAATAAAATCCGACCTATTAAGATCAACATAAGAACAACCAGGTGGCTGGAAAACAAATCAGTGACTCCTGGGACAAAAGTTTGGAATCTTTAACTGAAAACAAGTGGATGTTTCAGCGTCTCACCGTCAGTAAAAAGGCGACGGCGGGCTGATGTAGAGCCTCTGGATCTGGGAGGAGGTGGGCAGCGAGGGCATGGGGAATGGAGACGGAGCTGGAGGAGGAGGAGAGGTGAGGCAGGAGGCCAAGGCTCGGCCTCCACAGGTCAGAACTTCTGGACTGGTGACCGGCGGCGGAGACATGGCCAGAGGAGAGGAAGGACTGCTGGGAGATTCACAGGAAGCTGCACTCAGGAAGGACGAGTCTGGAGGGACGAGAACATCTCAATATTATTTCAAAATAAGCAGCGATATTAAACATTAAAACAGCTGCAGCTTGAAGTGCTGAAGATCCACACATGCAGCTTGTTGAATTATAAAACTAGAAGAACAACTTATGGTGGAAAGGGTGAAGGAACGGGAGGTAAAGCTGATCTTCTACAGCCTCACTCGTATTCTTTTTCTTCAATGTGGTTGATTTTCACTGCAACATGAAGTCCTGCAGCTCTACGCAAACAGAACAACATGAAGGAGAGAAGATTTGTTGTTTTATGTCCCAACAGTATGGAAAGAACTGTGTGAGCTGCAACCAATCAATCACGTTTCTCAAAGTTTAGGGGTTCAAAAATAAACAGACGAACAAGGAGCCTCATGTTTAACCCCTCAGTGAAGCACGTTTTATTTTTAAAAATGCCAGAAATGACGCCGTTTGTCAGAACCAGAAACTGCAAAAACTGGAATATTTGTCATGTTTTCACCTTTCGGACAGCTCTTGAAGCACATTTCCTCTATTTATTCTACATGTCACATTTAAGAATTCATTAAAAAGAAACCGTTTGCACCTGATTTTGTAAAAGAAAAAAACTGAAATTCTCCAGAGCTCCTCAGTGAAACACAGACGCTGGCAAAAAAATGTCTCCACATGCTACAGTTTGGTGGGTTTTTTTTGTCTAGTTTGTGTCATTTTCTGTCTCATTCTTTGTCTCATTTGCGATTTCTGTAACTTTGTTGTGGTTTTTTTGCAGTTTTATGTAAAGCTTTTGTGTAGTTTTTTTCATTATGTGGCTATTTTTTGTAATTCTGTGTAAGTTTTGTCTCGTTTGCCATTTTGTGTAACTTTGTCTTGTTATTTTTTGTCTAGTATTTGTCATTTTGCGTCTAATTTGGGTTGTTTTTTGTCATTTTCTCTCATCCTCTGTCTCGTTTGTCATTTTGTTTTGTTTTTTAGCCATTTTATGTAGATTTTTTTGTGTAGCTTTTGTCATTATGTGGCTATTTTTTTGTAATTTTGCATCTCATTCTGTCTTGTTTGCCATTTGTCATTTTTTTTTGCTGTTTTATGTTGTTTTCTTGTCATTTCCCTCAGGATTAATAAAGTATCTATCTATAATCTATCTATCTATCTATAGTCTATCTATCTATAGTCTATCTATCTATCTATCTATCTATCTATCTATCTATCTATCTATCTATCTATCTATCTATCTATCTATCTATCTATCTATCTATCTATAGTCTATCTATCTATCTATAGTCTATCTATCTATCGTCTCATTTCTGTTGTTTTGTCTCCACATATTTAATTATTTCCATGTTTCCTCTCTAGCCTTTTCCTCTCTACTCTGCTCATCATCAGTAGACAGATGTTTCACCATGCTGAATGGATCTTAAACAACCTGCTCCTCTCCTACTCTGAATTTTTGAATTTTGGTTACTCATGGCTTCTCGGTTGACAGGATCAGCGGCAAAAGCTTTACTTTTGCTGAATCCTTGAATCCAATGTGTAATAACGTGATTTTGATAAAATTTCACAATTTTAATTTTAATTCTTTGTTCTTACTGACAGCAGACCACACAGGATTTGTTGGAAGACCGTTGGAAAGACAAAAATCTAACTATAGTTTCTGTTTTTACAGTTTCTGGCAGATAAATTGTGGATTTTTTTGGTTGATTTTCATTAATGAAAACACACCCTTCAAAGCCAAATGGTGTGTTTTAGGTTTCTAACTGTCCAAGGTTTGAACATATCATGTAGAACCAACAAGGGCAAAATAAACAATATTTGTTATGATATCCTTCTATTTATAAGCTGTTAATCAAAATATAATATTAGAAGAAAGATGGACAAACTCGAAAGCGTAAAACATACTCTTTGTTTTTGCAATAATACATCAAAACATGGTGAAACATGAATTACTTCAACTGTTTTTCAAGCAAATAAAGTGAAAAAAACTGCTGGTTCAGTACTGACTTTAAAGATTTTTGGACTAAATGTAATAAAACAGCAGCAACAACAGAAATAAATCTAACACTGGACCTATTGGCTTCTACTTGTGACGCTTCATCGCTCTCATCAAGCTCCTCTGAATAGCTGTTCTTAAAGGACTGAACCAGGTCCAATCTAAAACTAACTCTAAATGATCAGCTCCTTGTTGGCAGGAAACACCGAGACGACGTTACAGATTCAATTAGGGAGAAAGAATCGCCTCCGCTGACAGCTAATTCCTGAGCTCCTCGGAGATTTCTAAACTAATTCAAGTCTCTGATCGTGTTAGAAAGTTACCGCATGGATGGTGATGGGGTCAGTCTTCTGTCAAAACAAACGGCGGTTTGTTCAGCATAAAAGATGCCTTTGTTCTAAATAAATGTTTCTGTTCTGAAGGTTTGAAAGGTTTCACCGTGGATGTTTTCTCCGATGTGAACCATTTATTAACCCTGTCAACGCTGATTTAAAAACACTTTTGTTTCTGCGGTGTTCTTCGAGTTAAATGTAGGATCTTTTGATTGCCGCGTAGACTACGGTACACGGATCAAAAAGTGACAGAAACAATCACCAGCAGGTCAATGTGTGGTTTCCACGGCGACCAGAAGAGGGTCTGCGGCTACCATCCAGAGAAGAAACAGCACTTTTAACAGTGGAAATGTCTCCAGAACTGGAGAAGAGTTCGGGTCCATCCATTTGGTTGTGCAACGTGAATTCTTCCCCTCAAGTCGGACTGTCAACACAAAGTTCTAACGTATCGTCCTGAATTTTGTCATAATGGCATCTTGGCGCTCGTATTTTCGTCACTCACGATCTGCCCTTTCGACAGATTTCACTCCTTGAGACTTGTTCCTCTTCCAAAACTAAATTCAAGCTGAAGCGTCATCGTTTGGACACACTTTAGGAGAGTCTTGGGTGCTGAACAGGAGCACTTGGAGCAGTGTATCGCTGCACTTCAATGAGGATGGCAACCAAATTTAAATCAGGTATGGCATAGTACGGGTTTGAAGGTCATACCATCCAAAGCAGGAAAAAATAGTTAAATTTATACAACTTATGTGACATTTTAGAAGCTTCGACGGTTAACCCACGTAACCCCAAAATCCATGACTGAGATGCATGTTATGTTTTGAAAAAAAAAATTTCAACCATCAACATTACACCATTTATCATATGGAAAATGTAAAAACAGAATGAAGAAACTGTGACTGCTCTCTCAGAAGGATTACCAAATCTAATCTTCAAAACATAACATTTTATCATAATCACTAGATCCTGTAAGAAACAAACATCTGTATCAGTGTCTGATTTTCTGCATTGGAAAACTGGCACAACACTGCCACCATCAGTTCAAACTGGGGTGTGGGGGTCAGGATTAATTACATATTTTATATATTTTTATATATTTATATATTTTTCCCATACTTTGAGTGCAATAAATTTTGGCTGTCGCCACAACTTTTACCAATACTAGAAACAAACTATAGATATTGTAATACTTACATTTTTAAACTCCATCCCTATATGTCCTCTTTGCTCCGAGGAAACACTGCCTGCAGTTATGCTGAACTTTAAATCATGACTTGACAGTTACACCAACTAGTGTAGATTTTGGGTTCGGGTTACCTTGCTGGTTCTACACCATATGTTCAAACTTTGGACAGTTCGAACCCAACAACACACTGCTTGGCTTTGAAAGGTACGTTTTCTTTCTTTTTTTTTTTACAAAATAGCCCCTCAGCTGCCTCGTTCCTGCTATTAGAAACACACCAGTATTTTTTTACAGGACAAATTTGCAGCTCGAGAAGCCAGAAAATCTGACAAACTCTACCGAACAAACTTCAACTACTGAAAAGGAAAGAGGAGCGATAACTTCCTAAAGCTGCTGGAGGCTCTAAAAGTCTGTAGCTTGTCCAGAATCAGAACAACTTCGCCCACGAGACAAACGCTGAAGACGCCTCATCTGTCAAGTTTAGCCATAACAACGAGCATGGGACTCAGAAATACTTTATTGATCCCTGAGGGTTGACTTGTCTAGAAATGATACATGACAAAAACTTACGTTTGTTTTTCATAAAACTATGCAAAAAACATGAACATGCAGCTGAATCTGCCTTGTATAAATAGTCTGTAGTAGTGTTAGAAAAACAACCCATGCATTTAAGGGTCAAGTAGCAATTTTAATCAATACTGGTTAGAGTAAAATAACAATCAATAAACCACAGGTCTGAGACGAACACATAAAGAAGAGTTCAAGGAGAAGATATGCGTAAGGAGGAAGGAGCCACATTTTGCATTTTATGGGCTGAGCTCTGACTAGCAGAGATATTCGGCTCCCTGTGGAGCTGCGAGCGCAATAAAAAATGGATGCAGTATAAGAGAGTTTGATTAAAAGCGTCCACCACAGGGTGGACTTGCAGTAGTCGGGGCGCTCCCAGCCTTCCTCTTCAAAATAACACTAAAAAACATTTTAATTGCATTGGGTTGGCAGCTGGTCGGTGCTTCAGACCGGAGGGAAACAAACCTGCTTCCTGCAGATCAATTAAGTAAACTCTGAATCGCATTTCAGCCCCTTCGTGCTCTGAAGTGACCCATTTTCTGACTCCTTCTCTTTCCTTTTCACACTGTGTCAAGATCTCTTCATGTCCCACTTCTAACAGCATGGATGCTGAATTAATGCTGCACTTAAGCTCCTTCTCACAAGAGACACGTTCAGCAAAACCTCGAGTTCTACTGTATTTTCAAAGGGGACAGGAATCTGAGGGACTCAGCTGCAATAAAGCTGGCAGACTGAAGACTGTCTACCAGAACGGTTGTCGTTTGTGTTGCAGCATGAAGGCAGTCCCAACAGTAGAGGCTTTTTGGGAAACATTCTGAAATTAAAACATTTCAAAGGTTCAGCTTCCCAGCGTGTCTGCTGTCAAAAGATCTGTCATCTACTGCAGCGAGCTTCATATCAAAGTCTCTCTTTTCTGAAAACTAACATAAATGTGGAATTTGAGTTGATGTAAAACATGAAATTCCTGTACAAAAGATGGATCAACAAAATGTAAGCACGAATACACTTTTTAGGGTCAAATACAAACCCCTGACTACTGGTACCAAGAAAGACTATGAATATGTAGAATAGAAAAATAAGTGGCGTCACGTCAATTAATTGTTTTAGCGGTTATGTGTTTATAAAAACTAAACTAAAAGTTGAGAAAAATGTCGGCCCCAAGAATCACTTGATCCCTACCCACCATTAAACATGGAGGTGGCAGCATCATGATGTGAAGCATGGTGGTAGTATAATGATGTGAAGCACGGCAGTAGCATCATGATGTGAAGCACGGTGGTGGCAGCATCATGATGTGAAGCACGGTGGTGGCAGCATCATGATGTGAAGCATGGAGGTGGCAGCATCATGATGTGAAGCATGGAGGTGGCAGCATCATGATGTGAAGCATGGAGGTGGCAGCATCATGATGTGAAGCATGGTGGAGGCAGCATCATGATGTGAAACATGACGGTGGCAGCATCATGATGTGAAGCATGGTGGTGGCAGCATCATGATGTGAAGCATGGTGGTGGCAGCATCATGATGTGAAGCATGGTGGAGGCAGCATCATGATGTGAAGCATGGAGGTGGCAGCATCATGATGTGAAGCATGGAGGTGGCAGCATCATGATGTGAAGCATGGAGGTGGCAGCATCATGATGTGAAGCATGGTGGAGGCAGCATCATGATGTGAAACATGACGGTGGCAGCATCATGATGTGAAGCATGGTGGTGGCAGCATCATGATGTGAAGCATGGTGGTGGCAGCATCATGATGTGAAACATGACGGTGGCAGCATCATGATGTGAAGCATGGTGGTGGCAGCATCATGAGGTGAAGCATGGTGGCGGTGACCTGCTCAGGGGTCATTTTATGATATTGTATTTAAAATTATGAGAAAAATGCTAGTTTAGCTTGGAAGAGAAGAAAAAAACAGTGAAAAAGACGTGTTTTTGGATTCACTTTCTGTCAGAAGCTTCTTTTCTGTCCTCCATGAGACTGCGGTGCTTTAAAGGTGAAAAGCAGTCGAACATCTTTCAGGAAGCACAGCATAAAAACAGTTATTGTCTCGTGGTGTTCCTCACTCAGCCTGCCAGCTGCTACAAGCGGCTACTTTGTCGTTCTCCCAGCACAGATTAAACATTTCATGGACCGCTCGTCGTTGATTTGTTAACGGCATCAACGTTTTTCTGCCAGTAATCTGTCAGCTTTTGTAGTGAGCGGGACTCCTCAAAGCTCCGACATGTTGTTCCATTGGCACCGGCAGGGATTTAATTAACTCGGCGGTAGGCTCCAGGTGGACTGAATTCAGACTCCACAGCATCATGAAGCTGCCAAACACTTCCTGTTGCTTTCTCTGGAAATGGAGTTTTCCTTCGGTTTCAGGTGACCCAGTATTTAATTCAGCTGCGGCCCCTTTAGGGTCCTGAACTGCCAATCAGCAGCTCGTCTGAACTGGTTCTACTCTGAGTTTAATTTCCTTTATCTGCAAAATGCTTTAGAGAACCATAATGTGAATGTGAATAAATGATGGAGGTGTAGAAGTGAGCTGCTGAGGCTCCAGGCTGCTGAAGTAAGTCCAGCTCTGAGGTCTGTCGTCTGAATACTAATAAAGTGTGTCAACCTCGTTTCTGAGCTTCAGATTATTATCGCCTCATAAAAAATGTGATTAAAAGTGACAGCACTTTTGATTTATGATGCAACGTGGGCTTGGTTCTGTCTCTGCAGCAGAGAGGTCCAAATGAATCCGATAAAATCTCATTCTTCTGGTATGTTTGGTTACATGGTGCTGCAGGAAAAGGAATGACGGAGGCGACATTTGTTATTTTCTCTGGGGAGGAGAAACCTGTGATTGTTGCAGCTACTCCAGCAGTTATATGATATTTGTGAGTTGTTAGTCCCTAAACCTGCTGCTGGGGTTGAAAAGGTTCCAAAATAAAACCCATTTTAACTTTCCACAGGTCCTTGAATTACTCATGTGATGTGCAAAATGAATGGTGAAATACTCAAAACCGTTTGCATCAGATCCTGTTAAAAAATAATTAAAAATCTGAGCTTTTCAGCAAAACCGAGTCTTAATGACTGATAAAGAAAGAACTGTTAGAGATGAACTGCAGGCAGTGTTCAAAAATACTGGATCAATAAAATAAATGCAGCAAGTTGCTGGAGATACATTCAGCATGGGGAAACATCTTTCTACAGCTGATGAGCAGAAAACTGTACATGTGTGGTTTCCATTGAGGTTTGAGTTTACGCTGCACTGACGAATGACATTTCAGGTTAAACCGTGGAAACTCTGGAAAGAAGATGTCCTGAAGAACCCGTCTACTCTGAATAAGTCATCTAATCTGCATTCTGTTGAGGACTTGTGTTCCTGGCTACAGGAACGAGACTTCCCTTAGAGCTGTGGAGTCTAATTATCAGCCAAAAACCCCGACTGTTGCCGGCTTCATCACTGTGAAACGCACCGCCGACTACACGCCTGCAGGAAGCTAAGCGTGTTCCAGCCAGCAGAGCCAAGCCACACGGAGCAGCAGGTTTCATGTTGATGCTTTAACCACCGCTGAAGGCCAGCTTTCTAAAACGCTGTCTGGGCAAGAGGGGGGATAATAACGTCCACGACGCTTAGAGGAACAGCAAACTGAATGTTTGTGACCCGAGTGACACATTAAAGCACATTCAGGTCCATTAAAGCTCAGCAACTCCCTTCAGTCTGATCCACACTGAACTTCTAGTGTTTTACTGAAAAAACCCATTTCTCCAGATACGTCCTCAACACATAATCACAGAGCAGAGAGCAGCTGTGAAACCCACTTTAAAGGTCCCATATGGTGGAAATACATTTAAATACGTGTTTGTGGAGCTCCTAAAAACATGGAGGTGGAGATTAAAAGCTGTTAAGATACGAACAAGCTTACATCTGTCATTACTCACTGAACTAGTCACACTCCAATTTATGTTGTTTACATCTGTCCTGGTCATTTTATGTCTCTTTGTGGTCATTTCGTGTCTTTTAGTGGTCATTTTGTGTCTCTTTTGTGGTTGTTTTCCATCTCTTTATGGTAAGTTCTCGCCTCTTTCGGTCATTTTCAATCTTTTCTTGGTCAGTTTCCGTCTCTTTGTAATTGTGTTACGTCTCTTTTGGTCATTTTCTGTCTCTGTCATCATTTTTTGTTTCTTTAGGGTCATCTTCTATGTCTTTGTGGTCGTTTTGTGTCTCGTAGTAGTCATTTTCTGTCTCTTTATGGTCATTTTCCATCTTTTTATGGTTGTTTTCTCTCTTCATGGTCATTTTGCATCTCTATGATCGTTTTCTTTGTCTTTGTGGTCATTCTGCCTCTTTGTGGACCTTGTATCTCTCTTCATGGTCATTTCTGTCTCTTTATTGTCATTTTCTGTCTCTTTATATTCATTTTTTGTCTCTTTATGGCAATTTTTTGCCTCTATTATTATTTTGCATCTCTTTATGGTCGTTTCAGTCTCTTTGCGGCCGTGTTGCATCTCTTGTGGTTGTTTTTCTGTATCTTTATGGTCACTGCCATCTCCTGGCAGCCATTAATGTTCTTTGTGGTTGCTTTCTGTCTCTTTGTTGCCATAAATAAGACAAAAAGTGTAGATTTTGTATTTGTTGGAGGAATTCCAACCTTGGGAACCAGGCGAGCAAACTAATCCGCTTTCACTCCAGATTCAAAATGTAAAATTATGCGTTGGTTTGTTTAACGTCACACGAAGCCGCCCGTGGATTTACATAACAGCATGTTTACACAGGCAGCCAGTAGATCCCAGCCCAAGCCTCATGACATATTTACATGTGTGGCGTCTCAGCACATGCTAAGCTGGATTTATGCCTGCCGTGTTCTGTGAATATTGAACAGTACCCAGGTTCCAGAGGGCGGTCCGGGCAGCCAGCTCCTTGGCGTCGTCCAGCAGCACACACAGCTTGTCGGGCATGCAGGTGCTCCGTGTGGACGGCATTACCACCTAGACAGACACACACAAGCAGCTTTGAACTCCTCACTCTGGGTGTTTGAAGGGATCAAGCAAGCAAATGTGGACGTGTTTATTAAGTGGCTTCTGTGTTGTTTGTTTTGGTGTGACTGTGGCGAGTTTCCCTGACAGAAATGTCAAGTGTTGAAGTGTGGTCATTTAATTGCGTGTTTGTGGTCGTTTTTTGGTCCATATATGGTAGTTTTACATCTCTTCATTGACTGTTTTTGTGGTCATTTAACATGTCTTTGTGGTAGCTTTGTGTCTCTTTGTGGTAGCTTTGTTTCTATTAGTGGTTGTTTTATGTGTTTGTAGTCGCTTTGTGTCTCCTTGAAGTCATTTTGCTTCTGTTTTCCATTCTTGTGGTTGTTTTGCATCTTTTTGTAGACGTTTTTTAGTTTTAGTGGTCATTTTGTGTCTCTTTTTGTTTCTATTTGTGGTTGTTTTGTGTCCCTTTGTGGTCATTTTGTTTCTATTTGTGGTAGTTTTGTTTTTGTTTGTGGTCGTTTCACGTCTATTTGTGTTCGTTTTGTGTCTGCGGTTGTTTTGTTTCTATTTGTGGTCATTTTGTGCCTTGTGGTCATTTTGCTTCTCTTCGTGGTTGTTTTGTGTCTCTTCGTGGTCGATTTGTGTCTCTTTGTGGTCGATTTGTGTCTCTTTGTGATTGTTCTATTTTTCTTTGTGGTCTTTATTATGTGTTTTTGTGGTAATTTTGTTTCTCCGTTGTAGTTTTGTGTCTTTTTGCAATCGTTTTCTGTCTCTTTTTGGTCGTATTGCGTCTTTTGTGGTGTTCTATGTCTCTTTGTGGTCGTTTTATGTTTGTTTGTGGTCATTATTTTGTGTTTTTCTAGCAGTTTTGTGTCTCTGTGGTAGCTCTGCATGTTTTTGCAATCGTTCTATGTCTCTTTTTGGTAGTTTTGCGTCTCTTTGTGGTTATTTTATGTCTTTTTGCAATCACTTTGTGTCTGAGGTCGTTTAATTTTTTCTTTGTGGTCATTATTTTGTGTTTTTCTAGCAGTTTTGTGTCTCTGTGGTCGTACTGTGTCTCCTTATAGCACCTCTACATACAGCAGGATGTGAGGTGAGGTAATCTTTGTGTTGTTGTACATGAGCAGCAGACTGTGCAGACCTTGTAGACCAGCAGCTGCTTCCCGTCCGGTCCAGGTGTGGCGTACAGGTGGTACTCTGGCGGTGACCAGTAGTGTTTGCGGCAGTAGAACTCCAGCAGGCTGACGGAGGAACCGATCTGACTCTGTTTGAGCGACAGCAGGGTGGTGGGAGACAGAGGAGTCCCGGGCATCAGGGGCAACACACATCTGTCCAGCTCTTCTGATGGGACAAACACACAGAGGGACACAGCTTGGTTTGTCCACTGTTCAATAAAGGTTATTCAAACAAGATGGCTGCTACCAGAGTGTTGACAGAAAGAGAGAACTAATTAGAAACACGTTGACTTTAAATAACATTCTACTGGATTTGTTTTAGTCTGCAGTCACAGCTGGAAGAATTATTCAACTCTCCGCCTCATCTGAAGACAACTCATAATTACTCTACTAAACACAGAAACATACATTTAGGATTCCTGATTTACTCAACGTTTACGTACGTTGTTGAAAAGTTGTCATTTGGGACCTGATTTGATTTGATGTTCAAACTAGGAATGTTGATGTTTTGTCTTTCTTTGTGGTCGCTTTGTGTGTTTTTGTGGTCATTTTGTTTGGGGTTTTTTTTGGTCGATTTGTGAGATTTTGGTTATTTTCTGTGTTTTAGTGGTCATTTAGTGTGCTTTGTGGTCAGTTTCTGTGTTTTTGTGGTCATTTTACATCTTTGTGGTCATTTTGTGTCTCTTTGTGGTAATTTTCTGTGGATGTTGTTTTGTGTCTCTGCGTTTGCGGTTATATTTTGGTCTTTTTGCATCTCTTTGTGGTTGTTTTGTGCCATTTCATGTGTCTTTCTCTAGCAAACGATCAACTTTGTTTAGATTTAGAAGTTCAAACCAGGGAGGAAATGATTGTTAATCAACCAACAGCATTAATAACTAAAGGATTACAACCAGATCAACTGACCATGAATACAGTATTTTGAAATTAAAAGTTTACATCTCCACTTTACAACCAGATTTAGTCAAATATTCTTCATTAATAAGACACAGTTCGGTTGGTGATAAACCAGATAAACTATAAATTATCTAGAAATGAATGAGTAACAAACTAACACTAGACTTTTTACAGTTTACTTAAGTTGTATTTTTTATTTATTTTTCCTCTGATGAACTTACAATGTTATTCTAACTGTCTAATAGTTTCCACTGACACTGAACTAAATTAAAAACAGCTCCAGAACTCAGAAGTTGTGATTGAAACGGAGCTCCGGACTCGCCGGTTATCTCCTCATTAAAGCAGCAATCATGGAATGTGACTGAGTCAGCTCGGCTCCATCCTCCCGACTTTACATCTCAATTATTGCCTCCCTAAATCTCCCTTCTCTCTCTTTATCTTCCTCCATATCTCCATCCAGTAATAATAAGTCTAATTGCTTTCTATCAGCAAAGTTCCTTCAATTATAGAACAGTAAAAAAACCCCATCCATAAATAAATAAGCTCAGGAACCAGTGCAGCAGCAAAGACTTCTGCATGAAGCGCTGCAGACATTAGGATCAATGGAACGTATCGGGTTCTGCTAATTGTTGGGATATTCATTAGTACATACATCTGTGTCAACAAGCTCCGTGCAGCTTGTTTGTGTTGAATGTAAATGAACGCAGCTCTGGTTCAGCATATGGAACTAATTAATGTTCCAGCTGAGCAACGTATCGGCTTCAGGAAAAGCTTCACAGACCACTGGCTTTAATATTACCGCCTGCCGTTTCTTTGATTTTATTGTCTGAAATCTGTGGGGGAAAAAAAAAAACGCACAAAGAGAATTTTAAAAAAAGAGAGACGCAAAATCATTGCTGTGGTACACAAAATGACCAGAAAGACACCAAGAGATGGAGAAAGAACACAAACAGATGTGAAACCAATGAAAACAGACATAAAACAACATAAAAATATGCAAACTGAGTGAAAAGGAATGCCAACAACCACAAAACTGAGAAAAAAAGACACACAAAAAACAGAAAGAGATGCAAATGCATCACAAAATCACCTTTTATACAATCAAAAAGACAAATAAATGCAAAATAACCGCTAAGAGACATAAATATCCACAGAAAGATGTAAAATAAATGGAAAACTGTCACGTAGACACAGAAAATGACCAGAAAGAGAATAAAACTGACCGAAAAATGTGCAAACTAAATGCAAAACAGCTGCAAAGAGATGCAAAAATACAGCAGAGATACAAAAACACTGTAAAGCGAAACAAAAGTACTGCAAAGAGAAACAAAAATACTGCAAAGCAAAACAAAAATACCGCAAAGAGATGCAAAAATACCACAAAGATGCAAAAGTATCAAAATTGACAGAGTAGAAAACAACCAAATCAAAATGCTTTAATATGCTGAAAATAGCAGCTTTTTATGTTGATTTAAACCGATAATGTGAAGAATTTGATTCGTTAAAGATCAGCTACAATTCCAGTCAACTCAGATTCTCTCTGGCTAAAATAAAAGCTACATAACGTTCGTTAAACGACAGGAGAGACTCGTTCTGGTTGCAAACACCGAGCCGGCTTTTTTAGATTCACAGCAGCTTCATTCAGGGCAGAAAAACCTCGTCTTCATTCTGAATCTCAAAGCAGATGTGTTTTTCTTTCACCAGGCATCTATTTTCCAGAGTGAGGCGTCTTCCCAGGAGTGTCTCCTCATCACCACTTCATCTCTCCACATCCACATCTTCGTCTCGGTGTCATCTTCCCTCATAAATATTTCACAGCCCATTTGTGGGAGAGTTAACTCGAAAAACTTTTCTCATTTTCACTAAATGTCCGCGGGCGTCGAGGGAAATTGGCAGTTTTGCTTCGTCACCAGATAATTGTCTCGGCTGTATGGATGCAACGGGAGAGGTTTGATGAATGTGGTTTGTAATGGATGAGGCCAAAGCTGCTCAAAGTTACAGGAGGAAAAGAAATCAAACACAAACTGAAGGGAGACGGTGTGGATAAAAGAAAAGCAGGTGCAGGAGTTCATTAGAAGGTCCAGCAGAGAATGTTTCCTACTCCTCTGAGTGACGTTCTATTGATTGTTTGGTTCCGGAGGACCTTTTCTATCCGAGTCACGGAGATGATTTCAGAAACAAAAGGTTAGGGCTGCTCAGGGAGAAGTCATCGGCTCACAACAAGCACAACTGGACGGCTGATCAGTGCACGGTACCGCATTCTGCTGTCAGTTTTTATAGGAAGAAAACGACACAAAAACACACACAAAGACCAGAAACAGAGAAAAGGCATCCATAAGACACACAGACAGACAACAATATGCAAACTAGCTAGTAAGAGACAAAAAACAAACACCACAAAAAGATGCAAAATGAAGACAAATGAACGTAAAATGAGCACAATGTGAAAAGACTGAATAAAAGAGACGCAAAACAAAAATCAGGAGCCACGAAACGGCGACCACACACACACAACAAACAAAAAGAGAAAAAAGTAATATAAAAAGACGCAAAACGAACAAAAATAGTTCTTAATTTCTTGTGAACAGACATGAAAATCACCTCTTAGGCATAAAAAAAGGATTACTAGATATAAAACAGCAGTAAAGACACGCAAAAAACACCACAAAGAGACGCAAAGTAATAAAATAAAGATGCAAAATGACTGCAAAGAAACAAAGTCATCAAGAAGAGGTTAAAATCGACTAAAACAGAAGCAAAATGTGCATAAACAGATGCAAAACTAATGCAAACTGAGACAAAACAACCCCAAAGGCACACAAAATGACTTAAAAGAAACACCAAGAGCCAAAAAATGACCGCAAAAAGACCAGAAACAGAGATAAAACTAATTATAAGACGTAAAAAAAGATGATAAAATGCAAAATAGCTACTATAGGAGTAAAAAACAACCACAAACAGATGCAAACCATTAAAAAAAACAAATGCACAATGAAGACAAATGAATGTAAAATGACCATAAGGAGAATAAAACTGACTAAAAGAGAAGCAAAATGAGAACGGACAGATGCAAAACCAGAGCAAACCGAAATAAAACCATCAAAAAGACACACAAAATTACTAAAATATGAACATCAGGAGCCACAAAACGGCACCAAAAACACAAAACCAGGGAGAGATGCAAAGAGATGCAAAATGAACTAAAACTCATCCTAATTCCTTGTGAACAGACATGAAAATCTCTTAGGCACACAAAAGATACCAAATGGCAGCAAAGTGATGCAAAACACCGCAAAGAGACACAAACCAAAAAAAATAAGAGACGCAAAATGACTGACAAGAGACAAAATGATTAGAAAGAGATTAGAACTGATTAAAACACAAGCAAAATGAGCATAAACAGATGCAAAACCAGCGCAAACTGAGACAAAACAACCCCAAAGAGCAGAAAGAGAACACAACTGACGAAAGAGATTCAAACCAAATGCTAAACAACTCTAAAGAAACACAAAAATACCACCCAGATAACGTAACTTTAAAAAGAGATGCAAAATCCATGAAATGGCACCCAAAATAACCTGAAAGACATTAAAAATAAACACAAACAGATGCAAAATCAATTAAAACAAAGAGAAAACCAGCTGTAAGACACACTAAATTAATCAAATATCAAGAGCCACAAAATAATGACAAACACACAAAAAGACCAAAAACATTCATCACAGAAAGACAAAACACAAAAGTATGCAAAACAAGCACAAACAAATGCTAATTCAATACAAACAAAGATAAAAACCACCTGTAAGACGCACAAACAGACGAAAATTAGCACAAAAAGACACAAAACAATAGAAGAGACGTGAAATGAACACAAGTAAATGCAAAATCATCACAAAGACACACACAATGATCAGAAAAAGATTAAAACTGACTTAAAGAGAAGCAAAATGAACATAATACAGCTGCAAAGAGACACAAAAACAGCACAAAGACCCCCTGAGTTGGTGTAAAACCTTTAACTCCAGAGTTTAGTTCCTCCATCTGTCACCTGAGATTCACATTCATCAACACACTGATTGAAAACAGGGCAGGTTTGTTATCAGGTGGAACAATGAGCTGATTTCACTGCATGAAATCTCACTAATGAAGCAGAGAGGATTCAGGCAGCGGATCTAAAACGGAAATAATCGTCCAGACACCATGAAAACCATCAGTCATGGTTAATAGATAGAGACCAGCCTCGGTGTCACACAGTGGACGGAAACATTCCTAAAAACAGACTTATGATGCGGATATTGTTCACGGTTCTGGCTCTTTTTCTAGGGGTTAACATTATCTGAAATTTAACAAAACAAGGAAACTAACAGAAAAATTCTTCAAAATATTACAGCTAGAAACGGTTAAAGACGTAGATTGTTTTTTTAAAGTGTTGCCAAATAAAGGGACGTTCAGCTCTTTCTCTCAGACTTTTCACAGCACTGGGCCACTGTTGAAACTTCAGGTAGAGGATTGTACACTTTCAGGGTTTATGTGTTGAGATTATGGCTAAATTCAGACGCCTGCAGCAGCTGAATGATGTTAATGAACTGTAGTTGAACAGAGACATGAAAAGGACACACAAAAGCACCACAACGGCACACAGGAATATCACAAAGACACACAAAAACACCACAAGGACACACAGGAATATCACAAAGACACACAAAAACACCACAAGGACACACAGGAATATCACAAAGACACACAAAAACACCACAGACACACAGGAATATCACAAAGACACACAAAAACACCACAAGGACACACAGGAATATCACAAAGACACACAAAAACACCACAGACACACAGGAATATCACAAAGACACACAAAAACACCACAAGGACACACAAAAACATCACGACGACACACAATATCACATAGACCCAGAAAACCCCCACGTAGACCCAGAAAACCCCCACGTAGACCCAGAAAACCCCCACGTAGACCCAGAAAACCCCCACGTAGACCCAGAAAACCCCCACGTAGACCCAGAAAACCCCCACGTAGACCCAGAAAACCCCCACGTAGACCCAGAAAACCCCCACATAGACCCAGAAAACCCCCACGTAGACCCAGAAAACCCCCACGTAGACCCAGAAAACCCCCACGTAGACCCAGAAAACCCCCACGTAGACCCAGAAAACCCCCACGTAGACCCAGAAAACCCCCACGTAGACCCAGAAAACCCCCACGTAGACAGAGAAAACCCCCACGTAGACCCAGAAAACCCCCACGTAGACCCAGAAAACCCCCACGTAGACCCAGAAAACCCCCACGTAGACCCAGAAAACCCCCACGTAGACCCAGAAAACCCCCACGTAGACCCCCCTCCACTGCTGCTACTAACTCCTGGAGCTCACCTGCTGTGTAGAAGGCGCTGCCCAGGTGAGGCGGCGGTCTGACGGGCCTCAGAGGAGAACATCCTTCTCTGGTTCCTCCGTCCAGCAGGAACATCCCGTCTCCTGCCCCTCCTGCCCCCAGGTGCCTCCTGCCGCTGTACCTCCTCCCGGCCACGCCTCCGTCCTTGGCGCCCGCCGGCTTGGCCAGCATCACCTCCACGGTGGCGCCGTCGATCTGGGCGCCGTTCATGACGCTGAGCGCGGTGACGGCGTCGCCGCGGCAACGGTAGTGGATGAAGGCGTAGTCCGTCAGCTTCTTGACTCGCTCCACGGAGCCCGGCTTGAAGTAGGAGAACTCCTGACGCAGAGTCTCCTCCGTGGTGTCCAGCATCAGGTTACGAACCTGAGAGGAGAGAAAACAGTCTGGATGCCGTGAACGAACGCAGTAAACTAGTTTATTTACAGCTGACAGCTAGATCATTTATTCAGACCAAAACAATCGATCACAGAGAGACGGAAAAGATGCTAACAGACATAAAAACGTCTGGACTAGATGACTAGATGCAAAACAACTACAAAAACCTGCAAACCTGGAAAAAAATAACAAACTTAACACAAACAATTAACCACATAAACACACAAGATTAAAACTGAAACAAGTGCACAAGTTTTTCTGGGTCAATATGAAAATTCATACTTTTATTTGAGGATTTTAAAAGTTATTATCTTAAAAATAACTATTTACCTAAATATACTAAACATACTGATATTTGTTGTGGACGTTGTTTACAGTTTTATCCAACTTTTGTTGTGTTTAATACGTAAATGTAAAATTCTGTTTTGTGATTTTTACTAGTTATTGTATTTAATTTAACAAAACATGGAGAATCTGTAAAACAGCATAAAAATAACTGTTTACCACTTTCACTGATATTTTTCTCTCAAAAAACAGCAAATATCTGTAAAATAAAACTTGTTTTACGCTGATTGTAATACGAATAATTGTACAGTAGAATGGTATTTTAAAAATATATTTGTTGTGGAGATAATTTACAGTTTTAGCCGTTTTTTTTGTGGTTAACCCATAAATTATTAGTTTTATTTAGGGATTTTTTTTATTAGTTATCTCTAATTTAACAAAACAGGGGAAAAAAATAATTATTTACACTTTCATTCATCATTTTTCTTTAAAAAAAAAACAGCAAATAATTGTAAAATAACATTTATTTTATGCTGATTTTAAGACGAATGATTTTACAATAGAATGTTATTGAAAAAAGCAGATATTTGTCGTGGAGGTTTTTTACAGTTTTAGTCTGTTTTTTTTATGGTTAACGTGTAAATTATTACTTTTTCTCTATGATTTGACTCGTTTAAACACCGAAAATGTGTAAAATAACTTAAAAACAATTTATCATTTTTAAAATCTTATTTTTGACCACTTTTCTTGCAAATAGTAAAAAATAAAATAGAGCAGAATTTTTTTTTCAATGGCTGCAAGGTGCCAGATAAAATGTGCCACATTATCTGACATGAAATATTCTTTTTTCAACCACAACACGCACTGAATCATGTATGAACGCCGGGTTCATCATCGGTTTTATCAAACTCCTGTCAGACTTTAGTGAAGCTGGGACTTTTCATCTCTTTAAATAAAGTCAAAATGACGACTTCCAGTTCTTCTCAGCTCGATGACTGGAGCTTATAGAATAATTTACAGCCTTAAATGTGAAAAACTGCCAGATTTAGTCGCGCTAAAACTGGTGCGTAACAGAATTTCTAACCTACTGGATAATACATCAATGAATGATGGATGAAAATGTCTGAAGAGCTCAAGAAGACAAACGCATTAAAAAGCAGCTGATTTTAGCTCCCTGCTAGACTTTTCCAGCTGATCTGGAAGGCAAACTGGACCCTGCAGCCACAGAGAACTCTTACTGAACCGAACATCTGACAGAAAAAGTAAACCGTCCTCTGAGAATTAACGGGATTTCATAACGCCTCCACCCTAGACTCCCTTCAAAGTGGAAACGGAGCAGAGTTTGGGTGAAGTACGGAGCTTTTAGGCAGTAATTGATCCCCCGGAGGCTTCCTGCTGCTTCTTCACCTTTGATCTGAACGAGGCAGCCGAACGTTTCACCTGCTGAACCACCAACTGTGACCTGGAAAAGGCCAGCAGTCGACCTCCTGACTCCCAGTCGTCCCAGATTAGAGGACCTAAAAAGGCTGAGGTTCAGGAGCTATTCTGGGATTGAAAGAACTGCCTCTGGAATTCTCCTGCATCTACTTTCCCTCGTTTCTGACCAATAAACGTTCGTTAAATCAACCTAAACTCAACCTTTCACATCTATTAGAACATATTAACACGTAAAATCAGGTTTTTTCATCATCTTTAACTGTACAAGCAATAAAAAACATGCATAACTGTCCAGAAAAGTAAATGCAATGAGTCTCCTTGTTATTTCCCAGAAAGCTGTATTTTACTGTCATTTGTGAGGAACAGAAAGATGCATCACGCTTCAGGAAATGTAAAATTTTATGTTCTATATTTGCTACAAAGCTTCAAATCTACGTCTTCCTTCAATTAAATGTTAATATTTTCATGAAAAACCCCAAGACGTGCAGGTTATCTTATCTATTTATCTCTCTTCAGATAATTACCTGAGAAGTCATGCTGCTGTTTTGGTATTTTATGCTAATTTATTGCATTTAAAATTAGATTTAAGAGTCTTATCTGTGTAGATGTTTTGCACAGATTTTTATGAGAACATCCGTAGCATTTTGGTCAACTGAGGGTGTTATAAAGCTGCTATATGAATACATTTAAGCTGACATGTTTAGACCAGCAGAGAATAGATTTATTTTGAATTTAACCCTCTGAACTCCAAAAGACAACAGCAAGATATGAAAGGAGTGCAATGTTCTCAAACAAAAACTTCTGAGCTCCTCCAGTTTTCAGCTGAACTGCAGCCAAATATTACTTTATTTACATTTGTATGATGGACATGTTGATTCCATGTTGTTTTTTCTATTATTTGCAAAATGAATCGTCAATTTTTTAGCAATTTTGGACAGGTTTCAAATCATTTTTGGACAAACTGAGTCGGCTTTGACATATTTGGCACCAGTTTGGGCAAATTTCTCATCATTCTGTAAAAGGTTTGAAATATTTTGGAATAGTTTTGTAAAAATTTTTTCTGACTTGTGTCATTCTACCTGCACAGAAGACAAATTGAGCAAAAAATATGAAAAGCCTGACGTTAAAGATCCAGAGTGGCCACCTGGACCAAACACCTTGCTCCTGCGATAAAATGTTCCTCGTCCATTTTTATGAAAAATCTCAAAACGTGCAGGTTTTCAACGTGATTTGGTCGCTCTTATTCGTCTTACGTTGGAAATTTAACTGTGAGATTTCCAGATTTAGTAAATTTAATTCCAGATTTTATCAATTTTGCACATTTAATTCCAGATTTAGTAAATTTAATTCCAGATTTTATCAATTTTGCACATTTAATTCCAGATTTAGTAAATTTAATTCCAGATTTAGTAAATTTGTCAATTTAATTCCAGATTTTGTACATTTAATACCAGATTTTGTCAATTTTGCAAATTCCAGATTTTGTAAATTTAATTCCAGGTTTTGCAAATTTTGTAAACTTATGCGAGATTTTAAATTTAATATTTTTTTTTACAGTTTTGATCACTCTTGGTTGGTCTTCATATTTGATATTTATATTTAGGTTTCTTTATAGAATTGAACAGTTTGCTTCTGATGCTTTCTAGTAAAACTATTAAACTACTTCCTTCCTGCCACTGATCAAGCGTCTATTGCTGCTATTATTTAACCACCCAGATCGGTATTTACTTACATAAAGCACTCGGACTCGCTGCATCACCTCCTCATCCACGTCTTTCTCTGGTTCGGCCCAGTCCACCTGGATAGAGTGGCCCCACAGCTGGAAGGTTCCTGTTCAGGATCAAGAGGTTTTATCAGCTACAAGTTCATCAGGATGACAACGACGACAACAACAACAACAGCAGCAATCCTGAAAAAATAGAAGAATAAAAGAGATGTTGAAGGTAAAGTTCAGGAGATGCAGTCGTGTGTTTGTTCTGTTAATGTATTCAATAGAATAGAATAGAATAGAATAGAATAGAATAGAATAGAACAGAACAGAATAGAATAGAATGTAGTTTCTTTATTGTCATGTGATGACGTTTACTAGGGGTATTAATAGTATAAAAACAGTGAAGCTGGTGTTGAATTTCTGGATACGGCACCATAAAGCAGTGCAGAAATTACATAGCAGATGGAGTTGCAGATGTAAACATACATAAATGTAACATTTTAGTAAATAAATACAAAACACATGACCTAGTAGGTGCAAAGAGGTCCAGATTTCTAGATTTTGTAAATTTGCTAATTCAACAGTGAGATTTTTATAAATTTAACGATTAGTTTTCCAGATGTTGGAAATGTAACTGTTTTTTTTGCAAATTTAAGAGTGAGTTTGCCAAATTTGGTAAATTTAAAGATCACCTCTCCACATTTTATACATTTACCAGTGAGATTTCCATATTTTCTAAATTTAAATATTAGTTTTACAGATTTTGTAATTTTTATAAACTTAATTCTAGATTTTGTATATTTAACAGCAAAATTATCTAGATTTTGTAAATTTGGTGAATTTAACTGACATTTCCAGATTTTCTGTATTTTGTAAATTGAACTTTGAGATTTTTCTATTCAGTAAATTTGGTGCAATTAACAGGTCATAAAGATTCTGTACACTTATGAAACTAGACTGAGATTTCCAGATTTTGTCAATTCAATTATTAGTTTTCCAGATATTATCAATTTTGAAAACCCAACAGTCAGATTTCCAGATTTTGGAAATTTAATTCCAGATTTTGTACATTTTGTAAATTTAACAGTGAGATTCCCAGATACTGATTTTTTTTTTTTTTTAAGTTATTTTTTGGCTATTATTGGCTTTATTTGAGAAGTTAGTGAAGAGGCAGACAGGGATAGATATTGTAAATTTGTAATTTTAACAGTGAAATTGTCCATATTTTGTAAATATAATTCCTCATTTTGTAAATTTAACATTGAGATGTGACATTTCAGATTTTGTGAATTTAACAGTACTTACATTGTGCCAGTTTGTACTAAGACTCAGCAGCTGTACAGTTTCATACTTCACAACAACCACATCCTGACTGTCACATTTCAATGTACGGACAAATAAACAATTTCACACATGACTGAACACTGTCTCTGGTTTCTCTGCAGCCAAACACACAGGAACTAAATAATCTTGTTACTACAAGTAAATCCTCAACTTTCAGTCAATCCAGAGCTTCCAGCGCTGTGGTACAGAGATTAGAAAGTAATAAATCAAAGGGAACTGAGTGCTTGTGGGCGATCTACATGAATGTATTGAACATTTAACATCAATGTGCTGCTCTGCAGGAGTCCAGGGAGAACATTGATATTTCAGTACAGAAGCTTTAGAGCAGACATGTCAAACTCAAGGATCAATTGTATCCGGGTCACAATGTAATATTTTATATCTTTGAGAATTGGACCTCATTGACACTACAAATCCCAGACTGCATTGTAACAGCTGGAGGTGGTGCTCTGGTCCACACCCCAACATAGTAGGTGATGCACCTTTATGCTGGATGCCAACTGCCAATAGAAGAAGAAGAGCTCCTACGCTACGCCCAACTTTACTGACAAACTTTAAGTTAACGCTTAAGTCTAAAACATGTCCAAACGAAAGGTGGACAGATGGAAGATGAGTATTCGTTCACTAGCATAATGGGAAAACCTGTTTGGCTTTTATGCAGAGCTGACATGGCCGTCTTCACAGAGTATAACCACGAGGATCTGAACACAGCAGAAGCTTCACAAGGTAGAGGAGCGAAAAAGAAACCTGGCGTCACAACAGATGACGTTCAAAAAAGCTAAATCTGAAAGAGAGGCTCCCGTCTAAGCTAGTTTTATAATGACAAAAGAAATCACTACATCAGCCTGGACATTTACACAGGGGGAGTTTCCATGACTGAAGTGTCTGAGGTCGTCTGTCCAGATAAAAATCAAGCATTTTTAAACATAAGCCTGAGCAGAAACACCGTTACAGACCGGACATGTGAGCTTGAAAAGACTTCACTGCTCATTCCCTTGCTGTGGCTGAAAGCAGTGACATAACGGATATTGCTCAGCTGTCAGTCTTCATCCATGCACTGAACTCTGATTTACGCATCAGAGGAGCAGTTGGGAATTAAAGCGATGCACGGCACAACCACATGAAAGACACATTTGAACAAGCATCTTATTGTGTGAATGACATGAAGCTGCCTGGGAACACACAGGTGGGACTACTGACAGACGGGGCGCCTGCAGATTAGTGGGCAGCATGCAGGAGAAGCTGACATCTACCAGCAAACACCAACAAACACTGTGTGGCAAAGCACTGGAAATGGAGCACCGTGATACAGACGGTTAACTTTATCAGAGCCAGAGGTGTCAACCAGCCAGTTTAAGGCTTTTGTTGAGGAGGTATGCGCTGAAAATGGTGACGTGCCGTACCACACACCACAACCTCAACAGACTCTGAGCTGCGTGAAGAAATCTGTAAATCTATGCAGCGCAAATGAAATTCACTGCAGACTTAGCAGCTGAAAAGTGGCTGTGTGAACCAGTGTTTCTTTGTGATGTATCAAACCGTGTCGATGCGTTAAACCTCCAGCTTCAAGGACAGGATCATGACAGACGTACGCTGCAGTGAGAGCTTTCAAAGCCAAGCGGTGTCTGTGGGAGATGCACATGATGCAAGGAAACTTCGCTCACGTTCCGTGTTGCCAGGCTATGGTGCTCCAAGTGTCAGCCACTGTTTCCAAGCACACATCTCACTGAAAAACTGGACGTAATGAGCACCGAGTTCACACAGCGATTTACTGACTTTGAAGCCCTAAAACTAAGTTTGATCTTTCCAGCAATCCGTCTGTGTTGTGATGTTGGAAAGGGTGATGTGGATATTCAGATGGAGCTGCTGGACCTCCAATGCTTCAATGCACTTAACCCTTAACCCTGTAAAAGCCACTGTTGCAGAAAGGTTTATTAAGCTCAGAACTGTAATCAGACGCTGCAGTATTCAGTGCTGTGGCTCCCTCTGCTGGACACTGACCGCATTTTCCTGTTATTTCTCACCATAAATGAATAAAAATGTGTTTTGTGCTTCAGTAAATGCAACCACAGTTAATATGTTTTATATTTACAGCAGCTTTGGATCAACCTTCAAATGATTCTCCTTTGTTGTTTTCAAGAAAAACCTCAAGAAGCTCATGTTTTCAGAAGCTTTCGACTGTTTTAAATGGTCTTAATATTTCATATCTAATTCATATTTATTGTTTTACAAACTAATGCTAAAAGTATTTCATTGTATTCTAGTTTGTGTTAAAATTTGATGTACTACTTTTATCCTGTTTTGATGTATTCCACGATTTTTTTGCAGCACTTTGGTCAATTCAGGCTGATTTAAATGTGTCATATTATACAAATTATTCTCATTTAGTTTATTTCATGAAATGGGTACCATGATTAAATGTCATTTTAAAATGTAAAAGTTGCATTTATTAGCCAGAAACAGTAAAAACAGAACAATTTGTCATATTTTTAATGTCTGAAGTGCAGCTCGGTGAAGAAAAATAATCAGATATGAGCTTAAAATTGTGACATTTGGTCAAATTTACTTTACTGTGCACGTCTTACTTTAAAATCCACCGAAAATTCAAACAGATTCTGTGAAAAATAAGAAATTCTGCACAACTGATTTTCTGAAACGGACTCAGATAGGAAACAAGTGTGGAAACAAATCAAAAATGTAAATATTTACAGACAACTTCTTGTTGATTCCATGTTTTTTTCATATTTTGCTAATATATTTTGTCAAATAAATTATTTCAGGTGTTTATGATTTCAGAAGACATTTTTCCTGTCCTTCTAGTCATTATTCTGTCTGACTTTAGATTGCAGTGAATATGAGGCGCAGTGAATAAAAGTGAAAGTTACCAGGTATGAGCTTCCTCCTGGCCATGGCAGCAGCTTTGTGCGATTCGTACTCGACGAAGGCGAAGCCTCGATTCCGGCTCTTGTCGGTGGAGCTCGGATACACAATCACATCCGTCACGCCTTCTGTCACCTGGACACAAACACACAGGAAGGGAAAGGTGAGGAGATTACAGCGAATACAGGAAAACATGGAGAAAATGTGTGTTTTATGGCCAGAAGTATTCATGGTTTAGGCTCCTGAAGTCTGACAGTTCTCATTTATTTAACATTTACTGAATGCTTGTGTGTCTTTAAAATATCTGACAACATGTCAAATAGATAAAATGGCAACAAAGAGACAAAAATGTACCCAGAACAAACAGCAACAGATACAAAATAGCGACAGAGAGACATAAATTGATCACAGAGACGGAACCAAATACAAACATATATAAAATGAAGAAAAACAAATACTAAATGAGTAAGAGATTAAAAAAAAGAGAGATTAAAACTGACTAAAAGAGACACAAATGAACAGAAGCTGAAGCAAAACTAACACAAACCAAAACTACCAGACAGACACACAAAAAGACCAGAAACAGACACAAATCCATCAGTGAGACAAAACAAAATATAAAGAGATGAAAAATGAACAAAAACAAGAGCTAAATAAGTACGAAGAGACACAAAAATCAGGACTTATAGATGCAAAATGGCTGTAAAGAGACACAAATATAGCTCAATTAGGAAAAAAGAAGATTCAAAATGACCAAAAGATGCACAAGATGACCAGAAAGAGATTAAAACTGACTAAAAAAGAAGCAAAATGAACACAAAACCAAAGCAAACAGACAAAACAACTTTGTTTTATTTGAGCTACAAGGTGACATTTCAGATTAGCATTTAATCGCCTACATGTCTTGACTTTTGGAGTTTTACACGTCTATTTATATTGGTGCCGTCTTCGTCTTCACACATGAACCTCAGGAGGAGGAAACACTGAGCTTCATTTCCATATCTGTCACTTTGTGCTGAATTCAATGTGACAGCGACTCGCTGCACAGCAGCCTGTTGTAAATAACCACAGCGCTGTCACAGGAAACACAACAGCTGACAGCCGACTGACACATCACAGAACAAATCCTTCTACAATGTACATGAGCTGCTGCTTTGATAGCTAAAAAACAAGCTGTACTGTGATGTAGTCAGAAAAAAAAGCACATTTAAATATGTTTAATCCTTTATATTCATGTAAATTAAGGCTGCAGACTCATTCAGACTTTTAAAATGATGCAATTTAGAGGAGACAACCTATTCTTTGATTTTAAAACTTGCATTAGCGGTCCAAAGCCAAAACAACACTTTTAGAGAATAAAAATTTATTCATCAATTAGTGAATTTATCAACACAAAGTCAATTAATCATTTAATTCATCATTACTTGCAGCTTTAATTATTGCTTCTGTACATTAAGATAAAATCCCACAGCTGCACCTAAAATAACTGTACAATTTATCCATATTTAAACATATTAAATGCATTAAAATCAAGTAAATTAAGGCTGCTGATCTGACGCTCTGATATTCAGCACCAAATGTCAGAAACAAACTTTTAGGACATTAACACTTTAATGAAACAGCAGCACCTCAAGCTCAATATACTCTAATAATTTACATTTTCATAACTTCTGCTACGTTTACTGCCATATTATTCCATTTAGCTGCATTATATTCCGGTAAACGGCACAAAACATGATGTAAACAAAAAGTTTAAATGCAAAAACTGCAAGTTTAAAGAGGCAACATGAGAGAAATAAACAGTCAACAGCAAATAAATGAGAGTTTCTGTTAAACGCCTGAACAAATTAAAATGTGCGAAGGGTTTTTGCCTTTAAGACAAATACTGGAATCAAAAATGTGCTCAGAAATGAAATAACTGTTAGACAACGATACAGTTCCTGCCTAAATAAACTGCAACAAAAACCTAAAGCATCAGGGACAGTAGCGTAGTAATACATGAAACATAAAGTTCAGTTTGTTATTAATTAATGCACATTTTAATGACTTTTTTTTGTCTTTTTGTGCTCCAACACAATCACATTAACTACATTTATTATGACCATAAACATTTACTACTAAATATAATTTGATTAGTAGAATCCAAGCTGAAATTCCTGGTTTAAGCCGGTACATGAGTGTGTTTTTCACAACAAATGAGCACATTTATGCCACTAATGTTGGATTATTATGTGATTATTATGTATTTCCTTCATCCTGCAGGTTAAACTGAAGAGATGCACTAGAAACTCGCTGTAATTAGTTGTTTTCTTCCTTCAAACGTCTATTAAAGCCAACAAAGAAGAAGTGAAGCCATTTTACTCCGTGTGTTTGCAGATTATTTCTATACATTTGCATGTTTGTTACCTTCTTCATCTCCTCCAGGATCTCGTCCTTCTTCTTGTCTTTGGGAATAGATCCAACGAAGAGCCGGCAGTTGTCCAGACTCACGCAGACGCCGATGAACTTCCCCGGCCGGACCTCGTAGTTGTCCAGCATCTGGATGGACCGCTGGGCTGCTTCTCTGCACCAGAACCACACCACAGTCACCACTTTACCCACAATGCATCACATTTTAAATCAAAGTCACACTGTGGTAGAATAAATGTGGGTGTTTAATCTAGATTTTCACATCCGTGAGGCTTTAATATCAGTGATTCAGCTCTGTTTACGATGCTACGGTTCAAATAGTGGAAAAATGTAAAACTTTGCTGTCATTTAAACTCATAATTAATGGGTTTAAAACAACAAAATCCACCTGCTGAGACATTTTCAGCTGATTTCTGACACGTTTATTATACTCAGGTGTAACTATTGTCTGAATATAAAGCTTTGCTGTAATTTAAACTGATAATTAGTGTCATTAATAAAGAAATTCACCTGCTAAGACTTTTTCAGGTTGATATTTTACGTGTTTATCACATGCAGATAAAGCGAATACAATATTTTTAGGGTGTTTTGTCATTTAAGCTGATGATTGATGATCCGCAGACACATTTTTAAGTAGATTTCTGACATGTTTATCACACTCTGGTGAAACTAATCTAATATTGTAAGGTGTTCTCTCATTTAAACTGATAATTACCTAGTTTTAAAGAAGAAAATCCACTTTCTTCAGTAATTAGTGTATGAATTTAAAGCTCTTGTGTCATTTAAACTCGTAATTACGATGTTTTAAATACAGAAATTCACCTGTTACAGTTTTTAAGCTGATTTTTGATGTATTTAAGAACTTCAGTGACATTCTTTCAGGGCTTAAAGTGAAAAACAATCCTAATGCTGAATTGTTTTGCTTTTGGGTGGGGGTCGGGGTACAATCCATCTAACTAATAAGAAATTAAGATGTCTGCCTTGGCAAACTCAGGCTGCAGATGATAGTAATACCAAGAAAGTTCAGTAGGTGGTGGTAATACTCCATCTGATACAACATGGTGCAAATATCTTGATTAGCAATCAATCAGTTAAAGACATGGAAAAGGACATTGATTAGATTTTTACAATACGTCCACCATTTGCACTATTTATTCTGAAATACAACTATGTAAACAGTTACAGTGCAAAAAATAATAGAATTACAACCATCTATTTAATTAAATGATGGGAAAAGGTCCTTGAATTTCTTTTTGACACCATCTTTAGTGTCAACAGCTGTAAACACTAAAGACGCAAACATGTTTTGTTATTGTGGTACACATCCACAGGGAACATAAAAGATTGCTTTCCAGCACTGGATGCTTGATGGATATACAACTCAGCAGACAGATGATTTACAGGCTGCATCTGACAAAATAAATGCTTCACTGGTGGCTCCTTGACTTCAGAACATACGACCATGAAACTTCTCCTATATGCTGAACGTGGTTCACCGAAACACGTTAGATGAGCACAACAACAACTGAAGCCTTGTTCACTTTAAGCCACGTTCTCTGGCTGTAATTTAAGAGGAGTTTAGTAGTATTGGGCTTCTAGAACACATGCAGATGACTTTCTGAGTCAGTAAAATGCGCTTTAACGTTACCTGTTAGTGTACATGACGAAGGCGTAGCCGCGGTTCTCTCCGCTGAACTCCATCATCAGCCTGAACTCGTAGATCTTGCCGGCTCCCTCAAACAGAGGGACCAGGTGGTCTTCGTACATGTCTCTGGGAATCTTCCCCACGAAAACCTCACAGCCCCGAGGAGGAGGCTGGCCTTCCCAACCTGGACCCACAGAACCCAGGTCAGTACAGTTTACAGCCCACTGAGGCCGAACATTTACATTTTACAGTCTAATATTAATCAGAGGTCAACTAGAGTAAATGTCAGAACTGTCCATCTGTTTTTAGACAAGATAAAACTAGTTTGCAGCAGATATTACCCAGAAAGAGACAAACATAACAAAAGCATCGCCTAAAACGGTAGGAAAACAATAACACACAAGTAAGATACATTACTGAAATAAATTACATGAGCTAGAATAAGGCGGGACTAGAACAATATGAAATAAAGCTAATACAGTGAAGTAATAAGTAACATCACACAGAAAAATTAAATATTACACTGTAAAGGAGATAAAAATTAACTACAGCACATTACACTGACATGAAAGTTGAATACTGCATTTGAAAATTTCAAAGAAAATGAAAAACTGCACCTGAAAATGAGATATCGCACCTGAAAAATTCAAAGAAGATGCAGTATTGCACATTACAGGAAATTATAATGAAAAACTGCACATTAAATGGACATTCTAATTAAATACTGCACCAGAAAAGAGCATGAAAATGAAATATTGCACATTATTGATATTATAAATATTGTACTTGAAAAATTTGATTTAAATGAAATATTTCACATTATATTGACATGAAAATGAAAGACAGCACATGAAAAGTAAATAAAAATGAAAGATTGCAAATGAAAATTTGATGAAAATGAAATACTGCACATTAGTTTTACATTAACATGAAATACTTCACATTATACCGACACAATAATGAAATACTGCACCTGAAAATTACATGAAAATGAAATACTGCGCATTACATTGACATAATTAAATATTTCACATCACACTAACATTATAATTAAATACTGCACCTAAAAATAAATGATCGTGCATTATATTATCATGAAAATGAAATATTGCACCTGAAAACTACATTAGCATGATAATGAAAAAGTACATGGTATTATTTTAATTTCTATCTCAAACTATATTTAGATTTTTTATTTTTGTAAATACCAACAATTTTCATACCTTATTTCCTCCACCAGCAGGATTTGCAGGTTTTTATTTTTCTTAAATGTAACACATGAGCTACTGAACAGGTTGAGTTTCGTAGGATAACATTATTCCTTTTACACCGACAAATCAAAGAAAGGATGGTTTCACCTTAGCTGACATGTTTCAACTGCAGTCTTCTTCAGAGCATCATCTGATGTGTCCTTTTATCATGTGACCGGTCTGACAGATCTGTCAGACCTTTATTTCTTCTTCGTGCGTGAATTGTATATTTCCTGTGTCTACAATCAAGTCAATCTCCGATGCAGAGACGAGGACGTAACACAGAAAAGCCTCAACATCAGGAACCTCATCCCAACAAAAAATGCAGAAAACATAATAAACAAAGCAAAGAAGGCTCTGATCAGAGAGAGGATAAGGACTACGGTAAATAAACTGGAAAAAAAAAAAATCAACACACTTATACAGGATTATTCAAACAAACGCCTCACTTCGGAGCCAGACATACACAAAGAAATAAGTTCACATTTAAAACGCACACACGAAGAAGAATTCATTACAACATCGCCACATCCAAAAACTGAGCAAAGTAAGAGAAAGAAAACACACACACACACACACACACACACACACACACACCTACACACACAATTCAATAACAAATGGGTACGAAACTTACCACAACGCACCCTCACAGAACATGAACAAACTGTTTTGACAAGAGGCCTCAATTTGGCCATCACACCCACCACAATACCACATGAAGAATTCATACTAGCAACAGAATTAGCATGCCAGAAACTACAGGATCAGGGACACAAATCGGAGCTCCGAAACGCAATAGCAGGCATTTTAAAATCAGCAAAACTTCCACACAGCAACATCACCAAGCAAGAAACAAAAGCAATAAAATTATTTATAGTCAAAAACAAGGTTTTGCAATGGGAGATCCACTATCTGCAATAATGAGTAATTTCTTCATGGAGGACCTAGAAGCCAAAGCCATCCACACAGCAGACCCACACACTGCAGACCCACACACTGCAGACCCACACACTGCAGACCCACACACTGCAGACCCACACTCTGGAAACGTTAAGTTGATGACATCCTGGAAATAATAAAATCTGGACACACACAAGAACTTACCAATCATCTGAACAACATGGACGACACAGGAAATATACAGTTCACTCATGAAGAAGAAATAAACGGGACCATTTCATTTTTGGACTTAAACAGAGAAGACGGCAGCATTAAGATCACAGTTTACAGGAAACCTACACATACAGACCAGAACCTCCTCTGGACATCAGAACATCCACAGAACACAAACTATCAGCAGTTAGAACACTTTATGAACGGACCAGCAGCATAACAGATGATAAAGACAGACAGGAGGAGGAAAAACACATCAAGAACGCACTCACACACTGCCAACACCCGATATGGGCCATCAACAAAGGAAAACAACAAGCTAAAAACAAAGTAAACAAACAAAAGGAAAGACAAACAAAACACACACAACCACCGGACAATAAAAACAAAGACATAATCACCATCCCATATATCCATGGGATAACAGAACCCATACAGCGCATAATGAAAAAACACATCCTCAATACAGCAGTAAAACTACATACAAAACTCCGGCAGCTATTAGTCCATCCCAAAGACAAAATAGAATCGGACAATAAATGCAACATCATTTATGAAATTCCGTGCAAATCTTACGAGAAAACATACATTGGAGAAACAGGCAGACCATTCACCACAAGAAGAAAAGAACACCAGACAGAATGCGAAAAGGAAACAACTGGACGACTCACAAGAACACAAAAAGAAAAAGCAGAACAAGAAAACAAAAAATCAGCCATCAGGGATCACTGCAAAAGAAATAATCATATCATGGACTATGGCAGGGGGAGGATTGTAACATCAGAGACCAACAAACATAAACGATGGATCAAGGAGGCCATCGAGATCAGGAAGCGGGACGAGGCCTACACCCTCTAATACCTGGGACTCCATCCTCCAGAGACCACCTGACGGCAGGGGGCGTGGCCTATCTGACAGATTCTGACAGATCTGTCAGACCGGTCACATGATAAAAAGGACACGTCAGATGACGCTCTGAAGAAGACTGCAGCTGAAACATGTCAGCTAAGGTAAAACCATCTTATCTTTGATTTGTCGGTATAAAAGGAATAACGTTGACCTATGAAAGTTAACGACAAAATGAACATCATCCAAAAAAACATAGGGTTGAGTTTCCCCAGAGGGATGAATAAAGCCTCTACCTGCCTACCTATGTATCTACCTGACTGATTCTCCAGGTGTTTTACGTACCTGGCGGCGGTCCTCCATACTTCCTCTGACCGTTCACCTGCACCATGTTGTACCCCGTCTTCTCCATCAGAGCCAGCAGAGCCATTTCTTTAGGACAGGAGGCGCTGAAGTCGTCCCTCCCCTGGAGATGAACCCCCGAGTCTCCATCCACGTCTCCAACCGACTCCCGGTCAGAATCTGTCCGACAAACACCACAGTTAGCGTCTGCAATCTGGCTACTGGTGTTTGCTCAGATCTAAAATCAGCTCAGAACATTAAATATCAGCTTTAAAACTTGAACTTTTACACTGATTTCCTGCTCCGACTCAGCTTCTGAACTCACTGAAATGAAACCAATTATCTGTGACACTTCTGTCTTTGAGATTTAGTAAATAATAATCACTTGCAGCTCCAGTTGCTACTTCCGACTCTTGTTAAACTTTAAAACTTCCATTATCCATGTTAAATTTCAACTAGAACCTGAAGACTGACTAAATAAAATCTGTTTAAATTACTGTTAAGAAAAAACAGCACAAGAAGACCTAAACTAACTTCAACATTTAACTACATTTAAACCATTAAAATCATTTAAATAAAGAATACATACTTATTTAGACTTTCAAAATGCGACTTTACTTCTTGTTGTTAGATCAGATGTAAATCTAAGTCAGTACATTAAGCACAAAATGTGAAATAGAAATAAAAACTTAACTTTTACTACAATATGTTGCTTTGACAGAGCTTTTGAAGATCCTGAAATGACCAGTTTATTAACATATTAGTGGATTTAACGATACAACAGTCAGTTAATCATTTAATTCATCAGTACTTTCAGCTTTAGTTAGTACTCCTGAATCTTGCTCAACTTTAAAATGTATTTTTAAGACCAGGAGGTTTCAGCAGAAACATCTTAAATTAAATTATTCAAATTAAAGTCAAGTTATTTCAGAGAAAAAACACGTTTAACTATATTTAACTCACACTTACTCTGAACCCTGTAACTAACTCAATACATTAGGCATAAAATGTAAAGTAGAAATAAGAAAATGCTATTTTTACTGTAATTTCTTGTTCTGGGCTTCTACAGGTCCTAAAACTACAATTCCATTAATAGATAGTTTGACTTTTAATACAGTTCATTAAATGCTATTTTATTACTTGGTGAGTCTAACATTTGGTCTCTTTTTCACTTATATTTATTATATAGTTTAACTATACTAGTTTAGCTAATTTACTAATTTCCTACTAGAAACCATTTTTATGACCTTCCAGGAGTTTCTATTAGCAACTGTAAGCACCATTGAGCGCCATTAAGCAATAATAAGAAAAAGTTAATTTTTTAACTAGATTTATTTAAGTTTAAAATTTAAAAATATGCCGGAGCAGCCGCGGTGAAGCTAGCTAAGTTAGCTACGTTAGCTAGCCTGTATGCTAGCGGCTCTCCAATGGTAACTTCAGCTTCCCCAAAAAACTTCCTCCAGGTGAAAGTTAGTTCGTTAAAAGCAAACTCTGCAGCATCAATTAAAGTCTTACCGCTCCGGTCCAGAGCCATTTCTCCTCCCGGCGAAATGTTTTTTCCTCAAACGGCGACAAACGGCGTCAAATACCGTCTAACTTCTGCACTTCGGTAACGACTTCACCGGGAAAAGAGGGAGTCAAACTTGATGACTGCTTCTCCAATCAGCAGGCCGAGATTCTGAGTGACGTGACGTTGATCACGTTTCAGTCAATCAGTACGTTCAGAAGTCCAGAAGGCGGGACAAAATAAATGAGTAAATACCTTTCCCTTGCAAAAAAAAAAAAAAATGTAATAAAATAAGAATAAATTACTAATAAATAAACAAATAAAATGCATTAAATATTACCAAAATAATCTTTTTAAAAAAAGCCTGCGATGCTCCTCTTGTAAAATAAAATAAAAACATTCTACAAATTAAGAAAATATACTTTTAAAAAAAAGGTGTAATGCAACCAAAAACTATGCAAGAAACAATAATAAAATGAAATTAAAAATTGAAGTAAAGTCATTGAAAATTAACTAAACAAACCAGAAAAAAAAATGCAGGGTTTTACTTGTAAGATAAAATAAATTAAATTAAAATAAAATGTATTACAAATTATTGAACTGAACAGAAAAAGGTACACTGTTCCTCTTGTAAAAATAAAAATAAATATGAATAAAATATTTGAAGAATTTATAATAAAAACTACAAAAAGTGCATTTTTTTCTCCTAAATACAAAATAAAATAAGATGAATTACAAATTAATAAAATGTACTAGAAAATAACTGCAACGTTATCTGATTCAGAATAAAATAAAATGTACTGTAAATGCATAAAACATGATTTAAAAAATAAGTGTAATAAAACTAATAAACCAATGGAATCAAAATTAAATTTAAAATGAATGTGATTAATCAAAAAAATTAGACTGAATGAAATGTACTTAAAATTACATTTAAAGACAAAAAACAAATAAACTAATAAAACAAAACAAAGATATGAAACAAAACAAATGAAATGTAAACAAAATGAAAAAAGTATTTTGATAAATATCTACAATTAAAGTCATGAAACTAAATAAATAAATATATATAATAAAATAAAATAAAATTTAAAAAGTTTATACAACAGAACAAGTTCATATATTAAAATAAAATGTAAATAATAAAATAAAGCAAATACAGTGCCAAATGCCAAAATAAAATATATAAAATATAATGAAATTTTAAAAATTCATAAAATAAAAACTCTATCAAAATAAATTGCAAACTGAATGTAATAGAAAAAAATAAATCAATTAAATATAAAGACATTTTTTTTCTAGATTTGTACACAGACACGCAGTGAGATTAAAAATGTGCATAAAGGCATTTTATTTAAAGTGATTTATTGAGTCTTTACAGAATGAGTTGAGCTGTTTTCCTCTGATTAAATGACTAGTTTCAGTTTTTCCTTCCTGGTGATGGATGGTTTGCTTCATGCAGCCATCCAGATGATGAACGGCAGCAGAGCAGTCAGCAGGACCAAACCCACACTAGCAGCTCCTAGATACAGCAGCAAACACAACAACAACAACGCCGTCGCCTTGGCAACACCACGACTCAGCAGCAGCTTCCTCACCGTCTTACAGAACTACAGGAGGAGAAGAAGAAAGAGGAGGAGGAGGAGAAGAAGAAGGAAGAGAAGGAGGAGAAAGGAGGAGGAGAAGAAGAAGAAGAAAATGAAAAAGAAAAAGAAGTGAATGAAAATTCCAGCTACATGTCAGATGTTTCTTCTTATTGTTTGTTTCTGGTCAGTTTAGATTTCTCTGTGGTCATTTTTAAATCTGTGATTTTCCCTTTGGAGTCATTTTGTCTCTTTGTGGTTGTTTTATGTCCACTGTACCTTCTTTGTGGTTCTGAGTCTCTTTGTGGTCATTTTTTATCCATTTGCAGTGGTTCCATGTTCTGTTCTGTGTCTTTAATGACAACTTTTGTAACATTTATTATTTGTGCATCAGATTTTAAGGATAGTTTCATCAGAAAACAGTCAAAATGTGCCTTCAGCCGTGAAACCAGCATGTAGTTTTTAAATCTGCCACAGTGACTCATTGAATCAGAGTTTCTACAGCAGAGCAGGAACAATAGAGCCTTCAGCTGGTTGCTGCAACTCAGAAGATTAACCCAATTAGAACCTGGTCTGATTCATGATCACACATAATCTGTAGCCACAAATAAACTGAAGTCTGGAGGTCAGACTGGAAGCAGGAGAAAACACCACAATATGTAGTATTTACTGGAGGACAAGAGTACTGAGGGTTAGATAGTACTGATGGTTAGATAGTACTGATGGTTGGATAGTACTGATGGTTGGATAGTACTGATGGTTAGATAGTACTGATGGTTGGATAGTACTGATGGTTGGATAGTACTGATGGTTAGATAGTACTGATGGTTAGATAGTACTGATGGTTGGATAGTACTGATGGTTGGATAGTACTGATGGTTGGATAGTACTGATGGTTGGATAGTACTGATGGTTGGATAGTACTGATGGTTGGATAGTACTAATGGTTAGGTAGTACTGATGGTTGGATGGTACTGATGGTTGGATAGTACTGATGGTTGGATAGTACTGATGGTTAGATAGTACTGATGGTTAGATAGTACTGATGGTTGGATAGTACTGATGGTTGGATAGTACTGATGGTTGGATAGTACTGATGGTTGGATAGTACTGATGGTTAGATAGTACTGATGGTTAGATAGTACTGATGGTTGGATAGTACTGATGGTTGGATAGTACTGATGGTTGGATAGTACTGATGGTTGGATAGTACTGATGGTTAGATAGTACTGATGGTTAGATAGTACTGATGGTTGGATAGTACTGATGGTTGGATAGTACTGATGGTTAGATAGTACTGATGGTTGGATAGTACTGATGGTTAGATAGTACTGATGGTTGGATAGTACTGATGGTTAGATAGTACTGATGGTTGGATAGTCCTGATGGTTAGGTAGTACTGATGGTTGGATAGTACTGATGGTTAGATAGTACTGATGGTTGGATAGTACTGATGGTTAGATAGTCCTGATGGTTAGGTAGTACTCAGAACTCAGTTCTGGTGTTCCTAGATCTCCATGTTGGTCACCTGGAAGGTCTGGAAGCTCATGACGGTTCCGTATCTGCAGTACATGACGTAGTGTTCACAGTTGTACCACAGCAGGCTGTACTCCACGTTTCCCAGCAGCTTCTCGGCCCGACAGGCCACATCTTCCTCCTGCAGCGCTGCACGGCTGCACATCTGCAAACACAGGCCGTCGTTAGGGCTTTTATTTTGAAGGAAACACGTCTGCGAGTTTATTTTCCTGTTTTCACTTTTTTTTATCCAGCAGTTGAACCACAAAATAAAATAATATGAAAGTTATTTTACAAAACAACACATTCAGATTTTTATGAATATTTTAAGATCATCTCAGTATTTTTTCCTTTTAGTTGAGGATATTTACTGTTCATTGCAAACTAACCACATCAACATATATTTAAATACACTAAAAGCTAATATAAAGTATGTTTTCTGCTTTGTCTCTGGTTTTTGTTGTTTTTTTTTAAATAAATACAAATTTTAAAGTACATTCCTCTCTAGATACCACTTCAGTGTCATTACAGTAAGTACACTAATGCAGTAGTGTATATATTACTGTTCAGTATGTTCATTTGATGTATGCTAAAAAATATAAATATCTCAATGCTAATATATTAGGTGAATTCAAAAAGATGCAGTAAACTGCAACAAAACAGTCCAGTTAAAATATTTTCTTTTTCATATTTAAATCATCAATTTTTTATTATTTTGCTTTGAATTTGAATGTTTTCTTTCTTTTTAAACATTATAATGCATGTGATACATGGAAAATTCATCTTTTACTGTAACTTATTAGATATTATTCATAAATATACATCCAAGTACACTGTTAGTATGTTGAAAATGAGCAGCTTTAAGTTGCCAAGAGGCTTCGTGAAACAAACGTTGGTGATCATGAACATTAAATATGATTGATTTAAGAGCTGAATTAGTTTTTGCTCACCCGGTCCATTGGGTTCACCAGAATCTCTGATCCGTAGGCGAAGTCCTCCACCGAGTCCACCCTGATGCTGCCACACTGACGACACAACACCACATTTACAACCCAGTCTAGTAGTGTTGTGATCGATTAAACAGCTAAATAAAAACCTACAATATCAAAGAAAAATGACGTTCTGCACAAAACGTGTAGCTCAGGTGCTGCAGTATGAAAAACAGCCAAAAAAACAACTACAAACAGACACAAAACAACCAAAAAGAAACACAAAATGTAAAGAATGAGACAAAACACACACACACACAAAATAACCACGAGACACAAAATAAGCAGAAATAGACACAAAATGATTATAAAGACACAACATAATGACCAACAAGAAACATAAAATGACCACAAATAGATATAGAATGACCAAACATGGACACTAAAACACCACAAAGACCCAACAAAAGACTACAAATAGACACACAACAGTCAAAAAGAAACACAACGTGACCAGAACAAGAAAAAAAACAACCATAAAATTACCAAGAAGACACACAAAACGACCAAAGAGACACAAAATATGCAGAAACGGACACAAGATGAGTATAAAGACAAAAAAAAGACTACAAATAGACACAAAACAATCAGGAAGAAACATAAAACGACCAAAAATACACAAAATGACAGTAGAGACACAAAATAAGCAGAAAAAGACACAAAATTACACAAATGAGACACAAAACTACCAAAACAACCCAAAAAATAACAATAAATATACAAAATAATGTTGTCAGAGAAACACAAAACAACCACAGAGGCATAAAACCACCACAAAGAGATGAAACTACCAAACAGAAACACAAAACCAGCACAAACACACAGAAAAATGAGCCCAAAGAGACACAGAATGAGCCCAAATCTAAAGAGACAAACTTGTGTGTGGGTGTGTTGGGTTCAGACTACCTTGGCCAGTACTCCCAGTATGAGTCTGGTGTTGGTCACCACCTGCTTGATCCTGAACTGGTCACTGGAGACGACGGGCAAAATGTCCGGGATGAAGTGAGCAACTCTGGAGGAAAACAAGAAGAGACAACATTTAAATCAACAACATTTACTCTAACTGATACACAAGAGACAAAATAATTATAGAACTGACACAAAACAATCATTAAAAATAAACAAAACAACCTCAAGGAGACACAAAATAACTATACAACTGATAAAAAACAATTACAAAGACTGAAAACAACCACAAACAGCCAGAAAATAACCACAAAACACAAAAAACAACCACAAAGACACACAAAACAACCATAAAAGACACAAAACAGCCACATAGAAACACAAAACAACCAAAGACACACAAAACAACCACAAAGAGACACAAAACGACCACAAACACACTCAAAACAATCACAAAGCTACACAAAACAACCACAAAGAGACAAAAAATGACCACAAATAGAAGCAAAACAAACACAACACAAACTGAATCTCATCTTCTCCTTCTTCTCCTTTTTCTCTCAGGACGTCCGACCAATCAGGAGGCAGCGTTCTGACTCACCTGTCTCCTCCCAGGTAGATCCCAAAGTGGGTGAAGAGAGTTCGAGGGACTTCCAGTAGATCTCCTCTCCTGAACATCACGTCATACCTGCTCTTCTCCACTTCCTGCTTCTTCTTCTTCTCCACTTCCTGCTTCTTCTTCTTCTTCTCCTGCTCTTCCTGCAGCGGTGTGAGCGTTGCCGTGGAGACGGCTGTCAGCGCGAGGAGCTGCAGAGGAAACATGTTGAAGGACTGAAGGAGAGAACAGGAGCTGAACTTTATAGAGCTGCTGATCCAGGAGGATTACTGTAACACAACTACTCACTGTAACACAACTACACACACTGTAACACAACTACACACACTTAACACAACTATACACTAACACAACTACTCACTGTAACACAACACACACACTGTAACACAACTACACACACTGTAACACAACTACACACTGTAACACAACACACACTGTAACACAACACACACTGTAACACAACTACACACACTGTAACACAACTACAGACTGTAACACAACTACACACTAACACAACTACTCACTGTAACACAACACACACACTGTAACACAACTACACACACTGTAACACAACTACACACTAACACAACTACTCACTGTAACACAACACACACACTGTAACACAACTACACACTCTAACACAACACACATACCATAACACAACACACACAACAAGATTACACACTGTAACACAGCACACACACAACTACAGGGCTACAGACTGTAACACAAAAGACACACAACTAGCAAAAAATTATGAAACAGTCACACAAAAAACAGACAGACGCAAAATTATAAAAAACAGACACAAAACCCCCACAAAGACGACAAAATCATGCACAACGAAACACAAAACAAACACAAGGAGACACAAACTGACCACCGACACACAAAATAGCAAAACAAAGCAGACACAAATGACTGCTCAGTGTGTAGTTGTGTTACATTTTGTGTGTCTTTGTGTTCGTGTAGTGTGTCTTTGTGTTCGTGTAGTGTGTCTTTGTGTCGTTGTGTGTCTGAATCTGAACTCTCCTGAGTTCAGCAGCTCAACATTCAGGATTATTTCCATGAATCGACTTCAGTCTGTTTCTCAACTTGTTCACACATTGTGTGTTCAGCAACACAACGTGGTTACACAACAGCTGCTGTGTGTTACTGCATCACAACGGCAAAAGTGTAAACCTGCCACAGAATGACACAAAATGATGAAGAAATCACAAAAAATGACCACAAATAACACACAACCGCCACAAAACACACAAAATGACAAAGAACACACAAAGAAACAAACACACAAACATACAAAACGTACACAATGTCAGTTTGTAGTCATTCAGTGAAACACAAAACAACCACAAAGAGACACAAAATGATAAAAACACAATGACTACACAAAGAGGGAAGACACTAAAGTCAGTTCTGTTCAACGTAGTCGTTTTATTTTCACATTCATGTCTGTAATTTAAAATTCATCTAAAACATACCTAAAATCTAAACACATTTCTTTTTATTTATTATGAGATTTTATGACCAGGAAAAACATTTAGAGCAACTAAAAAATATCAGATTTAAGTTTTCATGGCTCTAAAGTGAAAATGAACTGGACTCAGCTGGATATTTAGTCCACAATTTCATTTTTTAAAACTTTCTGAGGCCTGACAAGTTGCGATTTGTAAGATTTGATGTTATTTTCTACCCATAAATGAGTGGAGCCGCTGTTTGTGTTGCTGTAGTTCCCTCACATCACCAGCAGGTGGAGACAAAACACAAAGAGCAGCAGCTGATGTTTACCTTCATCTGTTGATGTTTATTTTAGGTTTTATTGAGGAATGTAACTTGATCTTCTCAAGTTCATTATCGTCAATCAACAAAGTAGAAAAATAAAATAATTAAAGGAAGTAAAAGTGTTTCAAAATGGAAATAAAATAAATAAATAGTTAATAAAATAAAAATAAACAAAAAAGTTTTTAAAAATACAATTTAAACAGTTTAAACGAGAAAAAAATCTGAACATATTGGATTAGCTGTAGTTTGAAGCAAAGTGTAAAAAAACTGCAAAAAAATATTTAAAGATTTGTGGAATAATAATAATGTTCAACAACTGTGAAAATAACAACAAATATCTGTAAAATAATGATATTTTTATGGGATTAAAATACTGAAAAATTGAGTGATTTTGACACATTGTTAAAAATATATTTAGTAAAAAACAATTTTTTATGATTCACTATTCTTTATATAATATTAATATAATATTTACATATTTTAATAAATCATTAATATACAAATAATATACATGTAATTAATAATAAATTATAATATATTTATTATTATTATTGTTATTATTATTATTCATTTATTTATTTATTTATTTTAAATGGAGATAAAATAAATACATGGTTAATGAAATAAAAATAAATAAAAGCGGTTTTTAAAAAATACAATTTAAACATTTTTTAATTATAAAAATTATGCACATATTGGATTATTTGTGGTTAAAATTAATACGCTTTTGTTGCACACTGCGGAAAAAGTCTGGAAAAAAACAGTTAATATATGTGAAATATTAATGTTCAAAAACTGTGAAAATAACAACAAATATCTGTAAAATATTAAGGTTTTTATGAGATTTAAATACATACAAATTTGCTTAATTTTAAGGCCAAAAACTAAAACAAATCATTATTATAAGAAAATGATTTTTTTATGCTATATTATGATTTTTAATTTTTTTTTGACATTTATTTATATACAAGTTTTCTTGCAGTCAACATATAAATGAATATTTTTTTTGGAGTGAATTTACCAGATTATCTGCAATTTAACAAAACAGTGAAAATCGGTAAAATAATACTTTAAATATTATTCAACATTTTCCAATAATTAATTTTTCGATCAAATAGCAGTGAATATCTGTAAAATAATCCATTTTTTTGCTGATTTAAATACAACAAAATTGTAGCATCTCATGTTTTTGAATGCTGTAAAAAAAAAAAAACATCAGTGTTGGTAAAAGTAGTTTGTTTTATTTCCAATTTTGAGCTGTTATTTTTGGAGTAAATATGTAAATTAAGATTTAATTTCTTCTGAAATTTAACAAAACTGTGAAAATTTTGTAGGATTAAAGAAATGGCTCCATAAATAATAATGTGTTCATTTATTCATTGATTGAATCATATTTTTCACATTTATTGTTTAATTTTCTCAGGTTTTTCTTAAATACAGATTTGTTGATAAATTTAAACAAAACTGTAATTTTTAGTAATATTTTATTATATATTATATAATTATAATTTTCAGCTTGATTTAGCAAAGAACAGCTTCGGAGGATCAAACTAAATAAAATAAAATAATGATTGAAGACCAGAAGTCGAGTCGATCTGCTTCCGTTTTCTTTATTGACACGATAAAAACAGCAGAAAGAGTTACAAGCTGTAAAAATAGATTCTGTACAAAAGTCTGGACTGTTAGGAAACTGTTTATCTACATATTTACAGGAGGACCGGAGCCTCGGCCTGTTTCCTGGATGCTAACACTGCTAATGCTAACCACCCAGAGCTAGCGTTAGCATCCCCCTTAGCTGGCCATCCACAGGGTGAACGGGACCAGGATGGTGGGGAGGACGGTGCTGGACGAGAACCCCGAACACATGATGGACAGCAAACCAAGCAGGACCGCCAGGACCACGTTCCGCTGGTCCCGGATCAGAGACTTGAGCCACTCGCAGAACTGCAGACACCAAAGAGAGAAGGTTTCATTAGTGCAGCTGCAACATGAAGTCCAGATTAACAGAGAACTCCAAGCAGAGCGAAGTCAAGACTGAACCAGAACCAGACCCGGAACCAACACCTATACCAGGACTAGAACCAGAACCAAAACCTGTACCAGGACCAGGACCAGAACCAGAACCAGCTGTGGACTTTGAACATCTCAGAGAACTGGGATTGGTTCTGGTCTAGTCTGGTTTTCTATTTAGTCTTGGATTTGCCTTCGATTGGTGTTTAACATTGTTCTGGACTATTTTAGGCTGGTACCAGACCCAGTGGTAGACTGGTGCAAGACCCAGTGGTAGACTGGTACCAGACCCAGTGGTAGACTGGTACCTGACCCAGTGGTAGGCTGGTATTGGACCTGGTTTTAGGCTTGATTTTTTTTACTGGTTAGACTGAAGTTGGACCTGGTTTTTTACTTGCCTTAAACTATCGTTAGACTGCTTTTGAATGATGTTTAGGACTATTTTAGACTGGTACCAGACCTGGTTTTAGTCTGGTTTTGGACCACTGCAGATGGAGGCGGTCTTGGACTACTTTTGGACTGGTCTCAGACTGGCTTTGCATTTTATTTTAGACTGAAGTTGGAAATAGTTTTAGACTGGTATTGGACCTGGTTTTAGATGTGCTTTTGGACTTGTTTTGTTTTACTGGTTAACCTGAAATTGCATGATTTAGGACTTGACTTATCTTTAGACTGGTTTTGAACGATGTTTAGGACTGTTTTAGCCTGGTTTTGAGCTTTTATTGGGTTTGTTTTGGACTTGATCTTAGAATGATTTGGTTCAGGTTTTGCACTAGGTTTTGAACTGATCTGGGACCAGGTTTTTAGCCAGTTTTGAGCTTTGTTTTAGGCCTGTTTCGAACTTGATTTAAGACCACTTTGGACGTGGTTTTGGACTAGTTTTATGTTGTTTTGGATCTGGTTTTGGACTAGTTTTATGTTGTTTTGGATCTGGTTTTGGACTAGTTTTATGTTGTTTTGGATCTGGTTTTGGACTAGTTCTATGTTGTTTTGGATCTGGTTTTGGACTAGTTCTATGTTGTTTTGGATCTGGTTTTGGACAGAGTTAGGATGTGGGGTTTGGACCTGGTTTTGGACTAGTTTCAGACCACCTTTGAACTGTTTTGTGATCAGGTGTTGGACTTTGTGTTGGACTTGGTTCTGGACATTTCTGACATTTCCTTCACTGAAAAGCTTCCTGGAACAAAGAAACCAGCTGCAGCCTGAAACAGAATCAGACAAACTCCAGATAAACCAAAATAAATGAAGCCTAAAGAGCTTTAGAGCTGCGTTGTGTCCAGAAGCAGGAGGATCTCTGAGCTGCTGTTTGTTTAACTGGAGCCTCTGAGGCCTTTAAAAGCTCCACTAATGAACTCGAGCGTTTAGGTCCAAATGACAGGAAGTGAAACTGGATCAGGGAAAGTCTGAGAGCTGCAGGAGGAAAAAAAAACTAAGTCTGGTCTTCACCTGAACCGCCCCGTTTAGATCCTGGAATTGGAGAGTTTAACGTAAATATACAAATAATTAGTGCTGGTTTGTGTTTCTACCAGAAAGATTGAACATTAAAACACGGGGAACTTTGCAAAATGACCGAGGGGTCGAGTTTCAGACTGGTTTTGGAACTGGTTTTGGAACTGGTACCGTGTTTTATACTGGATCTGGATTTTGACTTGTTTGAAGGTGGTGTTGGACTGTCTAAGGACTGGTATTGGACTTGGTTTATGACTGGTTTTTTTGCAGTTATAAACTGGGATTAAACTTATTTAGGATTGGTTTTAGGCCAGTTTTGGATGGTTTTAGACTGTTATGGACTTGGCTTAGTTTTAAACTGGTTATAGATTTATTTAAACTGGTTTTAAGCAGGTTGTGGACTTGATTCTTTTACTGGTTTTAGATTGATTTTGAGTTTGATTTTAGACTGTTTTTAAACTGATTTTAAACTTATTTTGTATTGATTTCAGGCAAATTTCCAACTGGTTTAAAACTGGTTTTTGACCTGGCTTTACGCTGATTTCAGGCAGGTTCTGGACTGTCAGGTTTTTATGATGTGTGGTTCTGTTTTATGGAGTTGTGATATTTCAATAGGAATCATTTTATACTATGTCTTACTAAAATTTTTTATCAAAAATAAACATTTTGCTCAAACCAGATTCTGTAATAAACAAAAAAATGAGCATAATTATAAAGCCATGACTCACTGAGCTGTATTGTAAAATTCAGAGAGTTTTGAGGTTAAAGGAAAATCAAAGCTACTGGATGAATAAAATAAATGCAGCTCGGCTCAGAAACAGTGAACAGAGGAGCAAGTTGTTGGAGATACTTTCAGCATGGAGAAACATCTGTCTACTGATGATGGAGGAAATAGTTAAATATCTACAGTATGTGGAAACAAAACTGTCAGAAAGAGACATGAAATGTTACACGAGACAGAAAATAACACAAAGGAGATGCAGAACAACTAAAACAAGGCAGACAAGGACACAAAACAAGTAAACTGAGAGACACAGGCGACAGAAACAAGAAAGAACACGATGAAAATGACAAAAAAGTAATAGTGTGATACAAAATGATTAAAAGAGACCAAAAACAAACACAACTACACACAAAAAAAACCAAATCAAGGCACAAAGTGACACAAAACAAGAAAATGAAACACAAATAAATCCCATTGTGATGCAAAACTCTGAAGAGACCCATAAAAGATAAAAACTGAAACAAAAACATCCAAAGCAACACACAAAATGACCAAAACAAACCAAAAACAACCAAAAAGAGACACAAAATAACACAAAACAAGAAAATAGGACACAAATAAACCAAAATGCAATACAAAACTCCAAAAGAGAGACACACAGATGACAAAACTGAGACACAAAATGACACAACACAAGAAAATGAGACACAAAAAAAGCCCAAATTGTGGTACAATATGATGAAAAAGAGACATAAAATGAGACAAAACAAGAAAATGAGAAAAAAGTAAATGTGGTACAAAATGCCAAGAAATGGACAGAAAATGACCAAAATGAGACACAAAACAAGAAAATGAGACAAAAAAACTACAAAAATGAAACAAAACAACCAAATGACAAAACTGAGACACAAAAAGACTGAAACGAGGTGTGCTACAAAATGACAAAAAAATGGACAGAAAATCACCAAAAGAAGAAAATGAGACACAAATAAACAACACTGTGATACAAAGCTCCAAAAAGGAGACACACAAATGACAAAAACGAAAACAAAAATGACCAAAACGAGACACAAAACAACACAAAGCAAGAAAATGAGACACAAATAAACCAAACTGAGAAAGAAAAATGACAAAAACTAGACATAAGTGACAGAAAATCAAGATTAAAGAGACTAAACTTTTCTTTTCCGCTGCTGGTTTCACCAAATGTTGTCGATCCTATTAATTGTTGTTGTTGTTGTTTGTTTGCACTGAGCTGCAGGACTTTATATTAGAGTAAAGAATGAGCTGGGAGTTAAACTGTTTGCCGTTCTGAGGGTTAAACGTGACTTTCTGGTCCGGTGCTGGTCTGAACCTTTACTCTGCAGATGTTTGTTGGTTTTCTGCTGTTAACGGAGTCTCTGCTGCTCTCTGGCAGCTCTCAATGCAGCTCTTGTTCTCAGGACTTTTCCGAGCAGCGACCCAGATTTTCCTCCTTCAGAATCCGTCCCTCTAAACGCTCCGGAGACATTTTCGGACTGAAGATTCAGAAGCCAGAATTAACGAGGACTTCTGCAGTGACGCAATAAAAGAACATTTGTTTTGTGTTCTGACATTTCATCAAAGCGAGACGACGCCTCCTTCATCTGCACTGGAGTTACACAAACTGCTGTGTGAAAGTTTAATAATCATAGCAGGACTTTAAACTCTGTGTGCAGCGAATAAAAACACAACTGTAAGGCAGAAAACAAGCAAACCGAGACACACAAATGACAGAAACGAGAAAGAAAATGAGACAAAATGAGACAAAAGACAACTAAAACCAGCAAAAAAATGACAAAAATGAGGCACAAAATGACAGAAACAAGAAAGAAAATCATGAAAATTACACAAAAAATGACCAAAATGACAAAAACCAGACACAAAATGACACACAATAAAAAAATTGAACAAAAAACCTCCAAAAATGAAACTCAAAATAAGATATAAAATGACAGAGAAAGAAAATAATGAAAATGAGAAACAAAACAAGAAAATGACACAAAACCACACAAATGAACAAATCAAGCAAATTGCGATATAAAGTAACAAAAAATATGACACAAAACCAGACAAAAAAAAACAACTAAAGCAAGACACAAAACGAAACTAAACCAGAAAATGAGACACAATTCACCCAAACTGTTGTCTAGATGACATAAATGAGACATTAAATGGCACAAAAGTAGATAAATGAGACACAAAATCACAAAAATGAGCCACAAAATGCAGGAAAAACAAACAAAAATTGGACAAAACAAGAAAATCTGACAAAAAATTGCAAAAATTACACACAAATCAACTAAATTGAGACAAAAAAGTAAAAAATGAGCTACAAAATAGCAAAAAAGAAGAAAAACGACACACAAAGAGCAAAAACAAGAAAGAAAATGATGAAAAAGAAACACAAAAAAACAAAAATGAGACAAAATGGCAGAAAGGAAGAAGAAAAAAGTTATAAAATAATAGAGAAAGAAAGGGATGAAAATGCAACACAAAATCACACAAAACAAGAAAAAGCAAACTGCGAAACGAAGCTACAAAAATTAGTCACAAAATAGCACAAAACAACACAAAATGGCAACAAAAAAGCAGGAACGAGAAAGAAAATTGGACAAAACAAGTAAATTAGACACAAATCAACTAATTTTGCAATACAAAACTACAAGAATGAGACAAAAAGCTACAAAAATGAGACAAATATACTACAAAAAAGAGACAAAAAACTACAAAAATGACACAAAAAACTACAAAAAGAGAAAAGAACTACAAAATGATGCAAAAAACTACAAAAGCGAGACACAAAACCACAAAAATTAGACAAAAAAAACAACAAAAATGAGACACAAATCAATTAAATTGTGATTTAAAATGACAGAAATGAGGAAGAAAATCACACAACTGATCTACAAAATGGCTCAAACCAAAAAATGAGACAAAAAATTACAAAAACGAAGGAAAATGATAAAAACAAAGTAGAGAGAGGAGACAGAAGATGTTGTTTTCTTCACTTTACACGACTTTAGTTGTGTTAATACTTAATTTTCAGATCAGAACCTTCAAAACTCAACATGTTGAGATTCATAAACATTAATCAGGGACTAGTTTCTAGATTCACTGATTGCTTCTAAAACGTCAGAATATGTTGAACAAAGTTGACCAGAGTTTAATTAAATGTCCAAAAATATTCAGTTTACTGTAAAGAAACTAGAAATATTCACATTTAGGAAGCTTCAGTCACAGTTTAGACAGTTCTAGTCTTTAAAAATGACTCAGATCAGTTTAGAATTAATTAAAGATTTGAGAACTAATTATTTACTGTAGCAGCTTTTATTTTAATTAGAAATTATTCTGATTTTAATTAGAAATGACAGTATCTGCAGCTGTTTAAAATATGTTTCTTTTGGCTTGTCTTTGTTTTACACATTAAAAGTTTTTCTCTGGTCTCTTTCTGTTCCTAAAGAAGCTAAAGTGGATCAGGTACCAGGTCACAAACCTCCAGAACCTCGTCTCCTCCTCGGTGCGTAAAGACGCACACGGCGCGTAAAAGGCGCAGCGGCCGGTTCCGGTTCTGGTTCTCACCTTGTCGGTCTGGCGGCTCTGCGCGGCTCCGTAGCGGCAGTAGGTGACGAAGTGCTCGCAGTTGTTCCACAGCAGGCTGTAGGACACGGAGCCCACCAGCCGCTCCGCCCGCCGGGCCACCTCCTCCCCGGGCAGCGGGCCGCGGGGCACCGCCCGGTCCATGACGTTCAGCAGGATCCCGGCTCCGTACGCGAAGTCCTCCACGGAGTCCACGCGGATGCTGGCGCGCTTGGAGAGGACGCCGAGCAGCAGCCGCGTGTTGGTCACCATCTCCTGGATCTGGCGGCTGTCGGCCGTCAGCGCCGGCAGGATGTCCGGGATGAGGTGCGCCACCCGGTTGTCGCCCAGGTAGATGCCGAAGTGAGTGAAGAGGATCCGGGGCACCTCCAGCAGGTCTCCCCGCTGGAACCGCTGCGGGGCTCCGGCGGGCTGCGGGGCGGACTCATCCCGCTCACAGCGCCTGCTGAGCGGCTGCTCCCGGCGCAGCGGCGGCAGCAGGCTGGAGAGCTTGATGTGGAGGAAGAGCTTCTCCAGGAGGAAGGTGAGCGTGTCCAGCATGGCTGCTCCGGGACTGATGCTCCCCGGAGCCTCCGCGGAGTTTAACTCCTGCAGGAGGTTTGGGGGGGAGGAGGAGGTCACATGACGGCAGAGGGGCGAGTCAGAGGAGAAACCAGAGCAGAAGAACCAAACCTCAGTGACCTTTAATGAACCCAGAGGTGAACATCAGAGCTCCAGTCCAGCAGCAAAAGAAGAACCAAAAGCTTCAGAGCTGTGAGAACTGCAGCCTCAGCGCTGTGTTCAGCTTCCAAAACAACAAGAACATCAGCCTGTTTCCATCAGCTGCTGTAGAGAACAACCAGTAGGTGGCGCTGTAGGCTGCTAGCTGCCATAAACAGAACAAAACCGCTAAAAAAGTGTCTTTAAAGTGGCGTAATAGAAAAAAAACTTGAAACTTATTGCTGAAGTTAACTTTTCTGATGCAGAACTTTTAAATAAAGTATTAAAATGCTGCGTTACGACATCAGTTCAGCTCATTTCTGCAAATAAACAGAGTTCCTTCCACCTCCGGGATGTAAAACCATAAAACAAGAGACTACTGTGGTGTTTCCTTGTCGCTGTAATTTGTCAGGATTTTATTCCTGCTGCAGTCAGAGATTTCCCTTCAGATTAGTCAGACTCAGACACAAATTAACCTGACTGTGATGAAAAAATACAAAAAAAGAGACACAAAACGAGAAAAGTGAACTACAGCATGGCACAAGGCTAATAAAAAAGATGCACAAATGGCAGACAAGTGAGAAAATGATGAAAATGAGACAAAAAAAGACCAGAACGTCTCACAAAATGACACAAAACAAGAAAATGTGACGACAAAAACGAGACACAAAATGAGAAAAAATGAGCTACAAATCAAACAAATTATGAGAAAACACTCCAACAATGAGAAAAATGACAAAAACAAGACATAAAATAAAATAAAATCTGTAAACCAAGACACACAAATGGCAGAAACAAGAAGGAAAATGATGAAAATGGGACACAAAATGAGACAAATCAAGACAATTTGAAAAAAACAACAAAAAAATAGACAGATAGAAACAAGAAGGAAAACGATGAAAACGAGAAACAAAATCAAGAAAATTAGACAGAAAAACTACAAAAATTCCAACCATCCTTCATTCTCAACCTGCTTTTCCTCGAAAGGGAAGAAGAAGAAGAGGATTTTGGGGGATTAAGGATGGATTATGGAGACCCTCACTGGGCCGCCGCCCCCCACAGAGGCGTCCTGAATGAGTGTAGAATGATGAGGTTTGGCTGCTGAATGGATGTGTTGATACGACCCCGACCCAGTGGCAGTGAAAAGGTGAATGAAGCTGAGTGACGGCCTGAGAGGACCCAGTCTGAGTGTGTGTTCTGGTTCAGATGTTTTTATGGGGACCGTCGGCCAGCATGGACCCTGTGAGGACGTTTGTGCCATGTGAGGACACTTCTGTTGTTGCAAATTTTTGAAGTCGTTCATGTGTCTTTGTAGTCGTAGTTTGCTTTAAGTCGCTTTGTGTCTCTATGTTGTCAGCGTCTTTTTCATTTTTTCGCTGCATAGTTCATTAAAAGCTATTTTTGTGTCTCTGTGTAGTTGTGTTTCATTCAGTTTAGTCTCATTGTGGTTGTTTAATTTTGTTATTTCTATCTTTTAAAATAATCTTTTTGTGTTGAATAGTGGTTTTGAGCCATTTTATCTGTTTTTGTAGTCTTTTGTGTTATTGTCATTCGTGTCTTCTCTACTCCTTTAGTTTTTTTAGAGCGATTTTGTGTCTCCTTGTAGTTACTTTGATGCATTTAGCATCTTTTAGTCATTGTTTTATATATATGTACAGAAAGATGAGGCCAGCAATAAAGCTTAAGATATATAAAAACAGCTAACTGCACAGTTTAGGTTATAGAAAACACTAAACACACATTCAGACTCATAGAAAGCAGCTAACTACAAAGCTAGAGCTACAAAAAAACACAACTTATTACATGTCTAGTTACAGAAATAGCTAACTGCACAGTAATTTCCATAGAAATAGCTAACATTACAGTTAAATTTATAGAAAAACAGCTAACCATGAAGCTACAGTTACAGAAAGACAGCTAACAACAAAGCTAAAGAAAGAAGCTAACTACACTTGAAAAAATCATAGAAAGACAACTAACTACAGAGCTAAAGGTAAAGAAAGACGTTAACTACATTTCTGAAGTCATAGACAGCAGTTCATTACACAGCTAAAGTCACAGAAATAGTTAACTACACAATACGGACCACTGAAAGAGCTAACTGCACAGCTAAATCTATAGATAATCAGTTAACTCAAAGCTAAAGATTTAGAAAGACAGTTAACTACAGGGTTAAAGTAAAGGAAAGAAGCTAACTACACATCTAACACTGTAAAAAGACAGCTAACTTCATGGCCAAAGTTATAGAAAGAGCTAATTACAAAGCAAAAGTTAAAGAAAGACAGCTAAGTACATAGCTAAAGTCTCAGGAAGATGCTAACTACATACTTAATGTTAATAAAAGACAGCTAACTACAAAGCTAAAGTCATACAAAGAACTAATAACATGGCTAAATTTGTAAAAGGAAGGTAACTACACACTAAATGTCATAGAAAGACAATTACCAACAAAGTTAAGTAAAGACAGCTAACTACACAGCTAAATTTAAATAAAATCAAACTATAAATCTAAAGTTATAGAAAGTGCTAATTACACAGGTAAAATCATTCGATGATGTAAACAACACATCTAAAATTAAAGAAAGACCCTCAATACACATCTAAAGCCACAGACAGACAGCAAACTATGAAGCTAAGGCTATTGAAAGACAGCCAAATACACAGCTGAAGTCACAGAAAGATAACTGCACAGTAATGGCCGTAGACAGAGCTAACTATTCAGCTAAATATGTAGAAAATCAGCTAACTACAAAGATAAAGTTATAGAAAGACAGCTAACTACAAAGCTTAAGTTACAGAAATTGCTAATGATGCAGCTAAATATATAAACAGACAAATACAAAGCAAATTGCAAAAGTTGCAAAAGATGTTAACTATATATCTGATGTTATAGAAAGAAGGGTAACTACAGAAAATATGAATGAATTAACATGTGTCCTAATATGTGTCCTAAACATGACACTGTAAAATAACATAACCAGTAAAATAAATATAGTTTAGTATGGTAAATGGGAGGATGTAAATGCAGTTGGAACCACACAGGCTGGTAATAAAAGTGTAAAATCAAAAGCTCAACTATAAATCAAAGCCTCCTTCATTTTGACCATCGGTCCAAGTCAACCTGGGTCCTCACAAAGGTAGATAAACAAAGGTGTGTGTGTCAGTCAGCATGGCGCTAATGGCCTCCAGCTGTTTGTGGAGCTAAACACAGTCCTCACATTAGCCTAAAATCCTCAAAACAAACAAAAAACTAAGAAACCCAGAACACTTAAATGACCCGTCACGGCCTCCACATCTGTAGAAAGCACAATTTATATAAAATCCAATAGTTATTTAACATTTTTATACACATAAATTATGCAAAAAACACACCTTTGGTGGCGACAGCCAAGTCGGACGTGGCTGATCCAGATGTTGCTCTGCAGATGTTGACTTTTGCGATGAGGCTGCAGGTCAGGTTTCCTTCTGATGACACCGTTTGAGCATCGCAGCTAAATACGGGGATTTAGTTTTGCATTTGAGCTCCGCAGTGTAGTTTTATCTTTCAGATCTCATCTTGACCTCTGACATTTCTTAGAAACATTTCTAAATGAAATTTAAACCCGTTTCCTGCTCTGAAGGCTTCACATCACTTCGACGACCTTATGGTTGTTGCTTATGAAGTTCTGAGTCTTTACAAGTAGTTTCAGTCCCAACAAGTGTAATATAAACTATTTTTTGTCCAACTACAACCACAAACTGAACTGTTTTTAAGTGACTGTTGGGGATCCTGAATGAAGAAAGTTAAAGAAACACAGCTAAATACACAGCTAAAGTCTCAGAAATAGCTAACTACAGCCACTTTCATAGAAATAGGTAACTGCAGAGCTAAATTTATAGAAAAACAGCTAACTATGAAGCTAAATTTCAAGAAAAACAGCTAACTATGGAGCTAGAGTTACAGATAGACGGCTAACTACAAAGCTCAAGAAAGAAGCTAACAAGACTTAAGAAATCATAGAAAGACAACTAACTACAGAGCTAAAGTTAAACAAAGATGCTAACTACACATCTGAAGTCATAGACAGCACAGCTAAAGTCACAGAAATAGTTAGCTACACAACAAAAACCACTGAAAGAGCTAACTGTACAGCTAAATTTATAGACAATCAGTTAACTACAAAGCTAAAGATTTAGAAGGACAGCTAACTACAGGGCTAAAGTAAAGGAAAGAAGCTAACTACAAATCAAATGTTGTACAAAGACATCTAAGTTCACTGCTAAAGTTATAGGAAGAGCTAATTACACAGCCAAAGTTGAAGAAAGACAGCTAACTACAAAGCTAAAGCTGTTGAAAGGCAGGTAAAGTTACAGAAATTTCATGTAAGTGGCCTGTATTTTAGACTTCACATCACTTCGAGGAGCTTATGGTTGTTGCTTATGAAGTTCTGCGTCTTTACAATTAGCTTCGGTCCCAACAACTGTTTAACAGAAACTAGTTTTCCGTCCAACTACAACCACACAGTGACTTTTAGGGACCTTTAAATATTAATTATGAAGACACTAGAAGAAAAGTAAGAACATTAGATATTGATTGATGTGTCGTTTGCCATAAAGATATCGATATAAAGTTGAATATCACATAGGTTAATGTTCTTATGTTTTCAGGGATTGTGATCTATTGCAGAGAATCTAGCAAAACCATAAAGAAGCTAAAATATATTGACATCCCACTAACTCCAGTGTATTTTATAGTTTACTTTTTAAAAATGTCAACAGCAATGGCGTTCTTGCTCGTAAACAGCTACAGAAAACAATATACAGCACAAATTCTGGTGCTCACAGAAGAAAATATGGAATATCAGAAATTTCAGGCACCTTCATTACCAGTTTTGTGTCTTTGCTTTAAATTTGCAAAATGTCTGCACGCTGCTGGGGTTCTGTTTACTTCCATTTACCCAAAACTTTTGCATACTAATTCAATTACGCTGCCATCCTTTTGTGGAGCAGATCTTTGGGAGTGACAGCGCCAAACAAAAAGCCTCACGGGGTGTCAAATGGAGGCACAAAGAGGAAAGAAAAATGACCAGCGGAATGTGATTTATCTCCTTTTATCTCCTGTGACAGCATAACAGAGAGACATCAACCTCTTGAAACGAGTCTCTACCACTAGCTCCAGCACTATACGAAGCAAACTACTGAACAAAATAGCAATCCATCCATAAAGGAAGTGTACAAGAGGCATACATTCAGCATTAATTCATGGTAAATTCAGTCGCTCCTGTTTCTAATAGTCAATTACTTAATTTAGTTGTGTAGTTAGCTTCTGTCTGTGCCGTTAGCTGTGTTGTTAGCTTATTTTTTGTCTTTATGTTGTTAGCATCTTTCTATGAGTTTAGCTGTGCCGTTAACTTCTTTCTATGACTTTATCTGTGTTACTAGTTTTTTTGTGACTTTAGCAACATATTTAGCTTCTTTCTATTGTGTTACCTGTGAATAGTGCTGTGTAGTTTGTGTTTTTCCTATAATTTATATTGTGTACCTCTCTCTATGACTTTAGCTGTGTAGTTAGCTTATCTTTATGACTTTAGCTTCTTTCTGTGACTTTACCTGTGTAGTTAGTCTCTTTCTACAACTTTAGCTGCATAGTTAATCTTCTTTGTGCGACTTTAACTGCATGATTAGCGTATCACTGTATATAACGCCATTAAATCATAACATTAGAAGTTATTGTCACATACAAATAACTAGTTTTTTTTTGTTTTACCTCCATCTACACACCACCTGCTCTGAAACATGCAGTTAGTTTACAGAAACAGTATTTATTCTGTTCGGCCTGGTGAGTCAATGCAACCAAACAACAAAAAAATGAAACTAAACTCTTCATCCTCAGAGTGTTTGGGCCCCAGAAAAACCTCCCATCCTCCCAGAGAGTCGGAGGCTGAATGTGCTGCTTTACCTCCGTCAGTCTGAGCAGCACAAAGGCCTCGACGGACGACTGAACAACAGAAAACCTGCAGCTCTGACCCTGACTGATGCATAAAGACACACACTGGTTCCCATGACGTCTGCATGTGCTGCATGTTAATCACCATCCTTCATCCTCCACTGTCAGTCTGATGCTCGGCCGGCGCTGTAAAACACAAACAGCTGAGAAAAAAACACATTTAAATGCATCAAACTTCACTAAAATATTATGTTACGTTTATTTCAGGCTTCATTTATTTACTATTTAACCCTCCCTTTATGTTGTTGGTCAAACTGACCCATTTTATAGTGAAAAAATCTAATAAGAAAATTAGTGAAGTATTTTTTTCGCTATGAAATTTCTTCTACTTGGAGTGAAAATGGTTCATGGAGCATAAGACATGTCTTGTGTTAATTTATCAACATCACTCCATTAAAGAGAAAAATTTTAAATGTAAAACTATTGTACTTTATATAGGTCATTCCAATGTACATTTAAAAAAGTGCTTTTTTAATTAAAAAAACATATCCTAATTGAACAATGATCTGAGAGGGGTGAAGAACCCCACTGCACTAAATATTGACAGAAATGTTTATTAATGGAGTTAATAATGAGATATAAACAATGTTTAATGGGAATTTTTTTGCTTCTGACATTTTTGGATATATAAACATCTTTGCTGTTCCTGAGAAATGCACCTAATAGGAGGGTTAACCAAAGTTAACTAAAACCTGTGACTTGAATCAAAAAAATCCTTCCAGTGTCATATTTGTGGTTTAGTGCAACTTATAATGCAAATAACACAAATGAGCTCAAATTCTAGTCAACTGAGGTGAATTTTAAGCTGTGAAAGTGATTATTAAAGAATTGAAACTTACTGAGTAACCCGTTGGTGCAAGGCTAACGTTGGAAACTTCCTTCATGAGTCATGTTTTAAAGTTAAACGTCTAAAATTGACCGTTATTTTTGTGCAATAACGTGTTGACTGAGTGTGACTCAACGTCTTCAAACCGACTCTCCTCCAATCCACATTTCTAACTAAGCTGCTGTTCCTGAAAACAAATGTGTTTGGCTTCTGTTCTGTTGCCGTCGACACCTTTTGCCGCTCGGCTTCCTGTGACAAAGACGAGCCGGTTAACGAGACACACACGAGCAGTAAAGTCAGCTGGAAACGGAAGCTTTGGTAATAAAAATATCTTTAATCTCTTAGGTTTAGTATCTACAAAATCAGTTTTATACAGAAATGCATTTAGAAAGCAAGTGAAGAATCAGACTTCAGTAATGAAAAAGAAGGCAGAAGTTGATTTTTTCCTAAAACGCTCTTTAGAATTTACATTTTCAGTCGCTTAAGATCTTTAATTACAAGAGTTTAATCATTTCAAATGTAAAAATACTGAGTTTAGCCTCAACATGAAGTGATACAAAAAGCACATTTGGTTCCACAATAAGGCCTTGTGTGGAGTTTAAATGCAACCGGTTGAGTTTTTGCATATCAAAAATGTGTTTGTTTGGATTAGTGTAAAAATCCAATAACAGACACTATATTGTTTTGCATCATTCATCTATATGCGAGTTTAAGCTACAAGGCAAAAAAACACCAAATCACACAGTTCAGCCAGAGTACATAATTTCTTTAACAACTTTTCCTCAAACTTAGAGAAGCTTGAACCGTTTATCTGTTCCTGTTGGTTTAATTCATCCTGTTGAAATGAAGGTAAACACTTCTGGTGTTCCACAAGGTTCAATTCTTGGACCCTTGGTTATATCACTTTTAGCACTTTGATTCAGACTACAACTAGTGGATGGATTTCCATAAAATTTGGCACAAACATTTGCTGTCTTCAAAACAATACACTTTGACTGAGAAATCTGGCAGCCGAGTTAGCTTCTTGGACTGCAAGTGAAACATCTTCAAATACCAAAAAGAAGTCCAACTGGAAAATTATACAGGTTTTTCTGGAGATATTCTAGAATCTGACCAGAGTTTAACCAAAGATCAATGTCAAGAAGGCAACTTGCATTGCAGTGTTCCTCAAGGCTCAAAGTGTAGACTTTTGCTTTTTTTTTGGTCAAATTTAGTCCAGAAAAGCGGTTTTCAAGACTTACCAGCTACATTTAAGCTGAAAATCATCCCAATATGTTGTTTTTTTCCCATTTTTTGAGCAGGTCAAACTCAGGAAGTGAGTCTAATTTGAATTTGGCAACTGAAACTGAACAAATGCTGTCTGGTGTTCCACAAGGTTCAATACTTGGACCCTTGCTTCTATCGCTTTCAGTACTTTGATTCAGTCTAAAACTACTGGATGGATTTCCAAGAAATTTGGAACAGACATTCACTGTCTACAAAACAATAAAAACGTACTGTGACTGAGGAACCTGGCAGCAGAGTAAGCTTCTCGGATTGCAGATGAAACTCCTTCAAGAGTCAAAAAGAAGTCCAATTGAAAAATTACACAAGTTTGTCTGGAGATATTTTTGAGTTTGACCAAAGACAAACTTCACCATACTTCAAGAAGGCAGTTTGTATTGGTAGTTTGGAAACTACTTAAATAACATAACATACTGCGGTGTTTATCAAGGCTCAATGTGTGGGCCTTTGCTTTTTTTTGTTGATAAAATTTGGTCCAGAAAAGCGAATCTCAAGACCTACCAGCTACATTTAAGATGAAATTCATCCCAATATGTTGTTTTTTCCTATTCTTTGAGCAGGTGAATCTCAGAAAAGTGCATCTAATTTTAATTTAGCAACTGAAACTGAACAAATGTTCTCTGGTGTTCCACAAGGTTCAATACTTGAGCATTTGCTTTTTGGCCAAATGAATAAGCAACTTTGTGGTCCAAAGTGAAATATTTTAACATTTGGTGGATGAGTTGGTAAATTTTACTCTCATTTACTTTTCTGTCGTCTAACTGTAAACTGAGAAAGAATATATTTACACATCTGCATTTCCATATCTGGAAAAACCCTGTGAAATATCGTTATTTTCCACATTTACAGGAATCTGTGCAATACCTACATTTTCGACATTAATTAAGGAGTCTCATATTTTATGACCTACTTTTTGTCTACTAAATGCTTTTTGTAATGAGTTCATAACACTGCTGATTGATTTCCAGCTGCACAAAGAAACACACCTTGAATAAAGCAAAAGTTTGGTTGGATTTTTGGGGAAATTCTCTGTAAAAAGCATCAATTTCTATCTTAATGTTGGTTCGAGTGGTATGCTGGATCCTCTCGCTCCTAAAAAAAACCTATGTTCCCAACAACCCCTGCTTATTCTTACGTTGTGACTAAAAAATATTGGCTGAAGGAAAGCCAATAATGGCAAAGAGAAGAGCATAAAATGACTAAAACATGCCAGAAAATGAGCAGTGATTGCTGGGAAATCCTCACACGCATGACTTGTTTTGGGAAAACATCGAATGTGTTTCAGGGGAAGCGTTGTTTAACAGTGATGAAGGGTTTCTCCGAGTAATTAAAACAAACGGTTTTTGTGGAGCAATATGCCGGACAGATGTGGATCCAAACTGTTGCAGTTCATCATTGAGATGTGAACATATCTGAGGGTTTACATGCAAAGTGCTGACAGCTGCGGCTTCTTGACAGAAACCAGGATTTAGAGCTTTGATTTTGACACCTCGCTTTGTAAAAATCTGTCTCTAAATCCCAAAGACGGGCTGAGAGACTCGAACTTTTCCCGTGTGACTGAATTAAACTCTGCTTTCAATCGCTGCCTGGAAGAATCTGTCCTGCCAACGTCTCTGAATGTCTGTTTTGAGGACGGCTGTTTATTTATTGTTGCAGGCAGACTCTCTAATGTGGCTCTTTTTCTCTCCATTTGAGGATTTGTCTCTATTTATTCGACAAGACTTAAATCTAGTTCTTGAAAAGAGGTCGAGGGTCGCAGAAGAATTTTCCTGGAAACTGGGAGCTGGAAAAGCGGCGTCAGGAGGAAGGTTTGGTGAAACGGGGGGAGGGATGTGATTCAGACGAGGTGGACTTGATGAGATTTGAGCCCCGACGGAAGCTGCCGAGTGACTGCAGCTTCAGTCTGTTTGCAATTATGACTAAACAGGCTGGAAGCCACAGAGTTGGTTTGGTGGAAGGAGACGAGCATTCCTGCGGGCCGGCCGACATCGGAGTCGGGTCACGCTGAGGTGAACCCGACGGGAGAACCGGGCGTCGGACCTGCAGTCCGAGTCTCTTCCGATATCCGACGGCAGAGACTCTGTTTACCCTCGGAGAGAAACCCAAACCACCGTCCTGGTTCCTGAGGGGTCGGAGGTCAGGGCAGCTCCAGTCTGGATCTAAAGTGTTTCCTACATCACCAACATGTGTGCTTCGAGCAGGAAAAACCTCTCAGACAGTCCGTCGCCAGCTTCCAGCAAAGCTCTGACACACTACAGTCATGGTTTAGTGCACATTTTAACCCCAAAACTAGGAGCTGCACAACTTGGAAACTTTTAGCTTTTCAGGTGCTTTGAGCTGCAGCCATCTTCTAGACTTCCTTCTCCGCACTTGTTGAGATTTAAAATTCATCCTTAACCATGAAAGCAGGAGCCAAGAAAAAAACAACAATTTAAGAAGAACAAGAAATAAATCTACGACGTTCAATGTCATATTTCAGCCAAAAAACAGCAAAAACTATGCTATTTTAGTCATTTTATCTATCCTATTTATATCCTCTGGTTTAGTTTAACCTTCCAATTTGCAGCTTTTCACAGTAAAGCTGCAATTAACCTTCTTATTTTACAGCAGGTGAACTTCACCTCTGAAAGGGCGTCTAATTTGAATCCGGTGCTTGAGAGACGAATGTTCTGTGGTGTTTCACAAGGTTCAATACTTGGACATTTGCTTTTTTGCCAAACAAGAAGCAACACTTTGGTCTAAAGGGAAATATTTCAATGTGTGCTGTATGTTAGGTACAGTTCTGATCCATTAAAATTTACAGTTCAGTTTTTCAGAACTTTTCAGACCTGCTGATATAAACACATCAAGTCTTATTGTTATTTCCAAATTCTTCCGAGTGTTTCTGATCCGTACAGCTGAAACGTTGTTCGGTTTGGGTTTAATAGTTATGGAGCTGCTACTGACTGATTTTGAGGATGTTTTAAATGACGGAAATTCTAAATCAGTCCATTGTTTAGGTGGAAATCAAGGTTTTTTTTTAAGGGTGCGAGAGGGTGAGAAGAGTTCACGTACAGTAAAGACAATTAGTCTAGGTTCCCCTATTTGACAGGATTCTGCATTTTTCTGTTATTTCTGACCATGAGGAGCAAAAATATGTCTTATGCTTGAGTAAATTAAACCAAAATGAAATGGTGATTTTCCCGTGGAGCTGGCTAAGGCCTCTTGGAGGATGGGAAAATGTATTTAGTCAAACCCATGTAGTGAATATGTTCCTCCAAGTTCTACTTAGTGTTTCCGATTTCTTTGGATGTTTCTGTTTGCATTGTGGGCAAAATCCTCTAAATCTGTGCCAAATTTCATGTGCGTTGATGAGAATGTTGTGCTTTTCGAGTGGTTTTTTTCGACCTTGTTTAGGGTGTTGGGATCTTTGTGTTTCTGTTGAGGTAAAACGTCTTTCAAGTCTGGCTCTCTTTCCTCCTTGTGAAGTGCCTTTCATGTCTCCATTTGCCTCCAGCTCTCACCACATCTCTCAGTCCACCAGCGACTTGAGGTCGGGGAGTCCTTTCAGCTTCAGGTCCAGCAGCATCTGACCGAAGGCTTTGCCCTGAGAACACAGAGGAAAACTCCATTACCAGACCGACACTGTGTGTGTTCGAGCTTTACGGCCGCGTGAAGTGAGCATATTAGCACTTTGGGCTGCTTTGATGTGAATTCAGCGAGGAGGGAGGAAAACCTCACAGGAGTGTCGGGGAATAAGCGTTCCAAAGTTTAAACTGCACTTTGGCAAATTTCTGCAAGATCTGTACTTCACAACATCCAAAAATGTGCAAAGTTGTATGTGCAAGTTTCTTCTCCTTCGACCTCTGAGCTTCAAAACATTTAGTTTAAAATAAAATGCATGAAACTGCAAAGCCTCAGCTTAATTTTGAATGTGTTCACGTTAAGATGTAAAGAACTGTGAACACGTTGCTCTAAATTTAGGAGTTTAAAATAAGTGGACAGATGCACATTGAGTCACACACAATCCTTTTGTCTTTTTGTCTTTTAAAAATGTCAACATGACAGAAATTGTAATAATAGAAAAGAAGTAATATTTTCAACTTTCTGAGGGTCCTTGAACTACTCGTGCAGTTCTGTCAGGAAAATTAAGCAAATCTAGGCTTAAAATTGGGGCATCTAATTTCATCACTTTATTCTATGTGTCTAGCTCAAAAATTCACGAAACGGAAACAGTTTGCAACAGATGGTGGGAAAAATAAATAAAATTTTGAGTTTTCAGGGGAAATGCAGGCAGTGTTTCCACAGAGCAGAGAGGAGACAAGAAATTAAAACCTACTGGATCAATAAAATAAATGCAGCATGGCTCAAAAACATGGTGAAACATCTTTCTACAGATGATGAGCAGAGTAGAGAGAAAAGGTCTGGAGAGGCTGGAAACTTTGAAACTGAAAAATATTGGAGAAATGTGACACAAAACAACAACAGACACAAACTTACCCAAACTGGATGTGACATAAAACAACAAACAAGAGCCATAAAACAACCCAAATTAGATACAAAATGACAAAAAAAGAGACAGCAACAAAACAGAGACAGAAAATGACACCAAATGAGAGAACAAGCCACAAAATGACCCAAATTAGACAGAAAAATGACAGTACTAGGAAAAAAGCCAACATCAAATGGCCGAAAACAAGACAACATGACAAAAATGAGACAAAAAAATATACTAAATGACCCAAATGAGACAAAAAAATGACAAAAAACCCCAACAAAAATGAAAAACCAAGACAGAAACAGTGAACAGAGGAGTAAGCTGCTGGAGATACATTCAGCATGGTGAAACATCTTTCTATAGCTAGTAGAGGCTGGAAACATGGAAATAGTTGAATAAAGAGACAAAATGACCACAAAGAGACACAAAACAACATAAATGAGACAGAAAACGAAAAACAAGAGATGCAAAATGACAAAAATGAGATAGAAAATGACGGGAAACAAGCAAACTAAGATACACAACTGACAGAAACAATAAAGAAAATTATTAAAATAAGACACAAAATAAAACAAAAGCAGAAAAATAATACAAAACAACAAAAATGGAAAAATGTTGCAGCAAATAGCACATTTTCTGTGTCAGTCTTGATTTCATGAGGAGCTCAGGAGAATTTCTAGCAGTTTTTATTTTACAAAATGAGGTACAAACACTCGATTTTTGGGGAATTTTTCAAAATAACATAGAATATTTATTCTAAAAACCCTATTTTAATCTCAGATTTGCTTATTTTTCCTGACAGAACTGTTAGTCACACATGAGAGTTTGAAGAGCTGACAGAAAGGTGAAATTCTGGACAATTTTTGGCTTTTAAAAATAGATAAAAACATTTTCTTTTGTACCCCTAAACTTTGACAAACAGGCTGTATCGCATATAGAGTTCTTTCTATAGTAAATGGTCACAAGTTGGACATGACTGAACTTTTTCTTCTAGCCGTGGTTGTTCTGTTTCCATGGAGGTGCAGAAAATGTGCTAAAAAACAAACTGTGTGTTATATTTATGTGGATATGTTTGTTGTGAACAGGGTGAAGAAGAAGGCATTTGGCTGCTGACAGACTGAGGAGGGTTGAGTGGAGGGTTGAGTGGAGGGTTGAGTGGAGGATCTGGTTCGGGTTAGCGTGGAGGTCCGGCTGTTACCTGGGGGTCGCTGCGAAGAGACGCCACTCCTCCCCCGCCCAGCGAGCTCTGCAGGACGAAGTTGAGGCCGTGGATCCCAGGCAGAGTGTATCTGCAGAAACACAGAGCCACGGTAAAAATGAAACCACACCCGTTACCGTAGCAACGCAAAACCCTCCACGCACCTTTTAAAGGGCAAAAAAAAAAAAAACCCCAAAAAACCACAAAGTCGACCAAATGTGTTAAACACACACGCAGAGTCCTGCCAGCACAGCCTGGCAACATGTGTCGGCATGGAGGTTTATTGCACACGTAAATGTGTGTGTTGGCGGTGTGGGTTTTTGATGTGTTAGTGTGTTTGTGTGTGTGTGTGTCACAGTTAAGCACGCTTGATCAGTATGTGTGTTTGTGCACGTTTGTAAATGTGATCATATGCTAAACTGGTGAGCATGTGTGTGTGTTTAAGCAGTTAAAGCAGTTAAATGTGTGTGTTGTGTGTTGCTGTGTGTGTGTTTAGGTGTGTGTGTGTGTGTGTGTGTCGGCCTCCTGCCGGGTTAACAAGCGGTGGAGGTGCACTAATGAAGCGTCTGTGGCGGCGGCGAGGCGTTTCGGGTGCGAGAGGAGACGCAGGTCAGCGAGCTTTACGACCTCCACCGCTTCATTACGCTAATCGCTAACACGCCGCGCGCTGAGTCACCGCTCAAACATGTCCGCTGGTTGCGCACGTGTGCAGCGTCCTCCAGCGTACCTGAAACATTAGCACCTTTAGCATCTCACGTCTCGCTCATGTATAGCTTTGCTTCATGTCCTCTAATCTCTACAACGCCTTATATTGTTTACTACTTACTCTGTTTTTGTGATGCATAGTCCTGACAGTGAAGCACGCTCCCTAGAAAATGTATTCACCCCCCTTAGAAGGTTTCTGTTTTTATTACTTTTCAACACTAAAACGTGGTTAATTTAATTTGGTTTCGTCCAGCAGGTCCTGCAGCTTAAGTGCTACTACTTGTTTTGTGTTTCTGATGCATAGTCCTGACAGTGAAGCACGGAGGCAGGAGTGTGATGATACACTGCTTATAAAAATCTATTCACTCTCCTTAGAAGTTTTCCATTTTTCAACACTAAATCCTGGTCAATTGAATTTGTTTTCGCTAACCAGGTCATGCAGCTTTAGCATCTAACATCTCGCTTCAACATGGTTTTGCTTCATGTCCCGCATTTCTGTATAATATATGAACCGCGCCCCCTGGTGTTCAATACAAAGAAAGAAGTGTTGAGGAAATTTCTGCTAAACAGCAGCTACTCAGGCCAAAAGTGGGAACAATGTTGAAATAAAACTGAACGAATGAAATTGTTTCTTGTTCTGTTTTTCTGATGCATAGTCCTGACAATGAAGCACGGTGGTGGGAGTTTGACGATACACTGCCTATAAAATCTAATTAGAAGTTTTACTTTTTATTCTTTTTCAACAGTAAATCATGGTCAGCATAATTTGGTTCCATCTGGCAGGTCCAGCAGCTGTAGCATCTTATGCCTGACTGACATATAGTTTTGCTTCATGTCCATAATTTCTGTATAATAAACGAACTGTGCCCCTTGGTGTTCAACACAAGGAAAGAAGTTGTTGAGGCAACTTATGCTATACACGGCTACTTTAGTAACAACGCTGAAGTGAAACTGATTTAAATAAATTGTTTACTACTTTAAAAAAAAAAAAAAATTCTGATGCATAGTCCTGACAGTGAAGCACGGTTGGGGGAGTGTAATACCATTGTGCTTATAAAATCTATTCCCCCGCTTTAGAATGTTTTTTCTCCCTTTTATTGCTTTTCGATATTAAATCTTGGTCAATTTAATTTGGTCCTTTCTGACGGGTGGTGCAGCTTTAGCATGTTACACTTCATTTTCATATAGTTTTGCTTTATTTCTGTAAATCTGTATAATAATTTGACTGCACGGGCTGCACAGTGGCGTAGTGGTTAGCGCTTTCGCCTTGCAGCGAGAAGATCCCTGGTTCACGTCCCAGCTCGGACCTGGGATCTTTCTGCATGGAGTTTGCATGTTCTCCCTGTGCATGCGTGGGTTTTCTCCGGGTACTCCGGCTTCCTCCCACAGTCCAAAAACATGCTGAGGGTTAATTGATCATTCTAAATTGCCCGTAGGTGTGAATGTGAGAGTGATTGTTTGTCTATATATGTAGCCCTGCAACAGACTGGCGACCTGTCTAGGGTGTCCCCTGCCTTCGCCCGAGTCAGCTGGGATAGGCTCCAGCCCCCCCGCGACCCTAATGAGGATTAAGCGGTGTATAGAAAGTGGATGGATGGATGGAATTTGACTGCACCCCCTGGTGTTCAGCACATGGAAATACCTTTTATTACATATGGGTGGAAGAAGCTGTCATTTGTTATCATCCAGTTTTATGGAGTATGTGCATGAAGTATTATTTCTTTTTCAGGTAATTATCACTAGTTGTATCTAATGGGCGCAAAGTATGAAACTTGAATTCAACTGTTTCATCTATTAAATTAAAGGATGTTATCTATGAAATCACAATATTATTGTACATTTGAAAAGCAAAAGTAAATATCTGTAATTTCATGGATACTTTCTGTGTATTTCAAAATAACTGTGGAGCCTTTAATTTTATTATAGAACATCTAATCTGCTATCTTCGAATTTTACATGAGAGGAAACACCCTGCTGTTCAACTTAGAAGTGATGCAATTATTGAAAAGTGATGCAATTTGGAAACATTTGCTGTGTAAGCAATACTGCCCAAGGGTGTGTCCACTTCTGTTGTGTACGTACTGTATGTAAAGATAGACTGTCAAATACTGCAGGAAATGAGACTTTCTCAAAGCTTTAACATGCTTTACTGGTTGTCTGTCCTTATTTTGCAAGACAGAAATCAATAAAAAGTCATATTTGCTTCTATTATAGAGAGAAAAATGTAAACAACAACTCTGGACAAGCACTCCTTTCAATTTTTTAAAAATATTTTAGTCTGTACCAGCTGCCTCAACGTCTTTGTTATCTTGCAGAAAGCTCGTCTCTGTGCCGAGTAAATAAAAACACTTTTCTTGTGTTTGTTTGGAGACAACCTGAGCATCCAGGGCCTCCGGCAGTCCAACTGCAAACCCCTGCTTTCTATTATGTCTTCATGCAGGCTGATTACCTTGGAGGAGGGGATGACAGTCAGTAATGTTGTGTCTCGGTTTCAGTGGAAGTTCCTGGTTTTCCTCAGTCTGTTGTGGTTTTCTTCATAAGTCCATTTCTAACCCACAGCCATCCTTCAGTGTCTTCAGTGCTCTGTTACATCTTTGTCCGTCTGGTACTTGTGGGCTTTAAAAATGGAGCCAGCTGTTTGGTTTTGGTGTTTTAAGTAGAATTTTAGATTTCCTCTAATTATCCGGAGGATTCACGATAACAAATGCTGCAAAATGTTATGCATTAAGGGAAAACCGCCCTTTAAGATGTGCAACTAACAGTTTCATTACTGACGAATCAATACCTTTTTCAAATACATTTTGGATTGTTTTTGTCTTTCCTTGTAAAGACCTGAGACTTGACTTGGACTTGAGCTTTGATTTGAACTTGCGCTCTAAAGGGTTAACTCTACACCTGGACCTGCCTTCAAAGACTGAAAGATCTGGCACTTGTAACTTGTCTTTGACTCATCAGGATCCAATAAAATTGTCTTTCAATTACATTTTGTCTATAAAATACCAAAATAATGGTTCATTTGAATTCTTCTTAGTTTTATGTTTTTCAACCAGCTGTTCAAGTTATGAGACATGTCTCAGACCTGAAAATTGAATTAGATCTGTCCTTTCTTTAGACTGTAGACAAGATTTAAAGGCGAGAGACTTGAACACATTTGAGACTTATCTTGGACTGGCCTTGAGAGACTTGGTCTTCAGTGACTAGGACTTACTTTCTAAAGACTTTACTTCAGAGACTGAAAAAGTAGGACTTCTACTCTGTAGGATTTGAAATGTGACTTGGACTCTTCATCGAGTATACTAAAAGCATATTCACTATGGCTTTTGTTAGTTTTTTGCTTTATCCAAATATTCAAAACTTATTTGGACTTTACATCTAAAGACGTGAGACTCAGCTTGGTCTAGTTTAGGTGAAAGATGTGAATGTAGACTTGGAATCCTCTAAGTTGTGACATTTGACTAAGGCCTAATACATTCAAAGACTCAAAGACTTGGCTTAGACGAGTTATATAGTTAAGCCTTGACTTGACTTTTATCTCTAAAGACTTGAACCTTGACTAGTACAGGCATTCAAAGACCTGAGACATGACTTGGTTTTCAGACCTAAAGAACTGACCCTGGACTTGTCCTCAGAAATGTGAGACTTGAATAAGACTAAAGACTTGAGTCCTAACTTGGACAGGCCTTCAGAGACTTCAGACTTGACCAAGACTTAAACACTGAAAATTGTAGAATTTGGACTCTGCACTCAACAGATTTAGAAATTGACTCAGACTTGCCCTTGAAGACTTGAGGTATGACTTGGTCTTCGACTATGATGAATTGAGCCTGGACTTGGACTTGCCTTTGAAGACTCAAAAACCATAGACTTGACTTGGACTTGCCATCTACCGGTTTGAATCGTGACTTAAGATTTGACTGTGAGACTTGACTAAGGCCTAATACATTCAAAGACTCAAAGACTTGGCTTAGACGAGTTATATAGTTAAGCCTTGATTTGACTTTTATCTCTAAATATTTGAACATTGGCTAGGACAGGCTTTCAAAGACCTGAGACATGACCTGTTTTTTAGACCTAAAGAACTGCTCCTCAGAAATGTGAGACCTAAATAAGGCTAAAGACTTGAGTCCTCACTTGGACAGGCCTTCAGAGACTTCAGACTTGACCGGGACTTCAAACACTGAAAAGTGTAGGACTTGAACTCTGCACTCAACAGATTTAGGAACTGATTCAGACTTCGGATGCTACTGAAAACTTGAGGTATGACTTGGTCTTCAACTCTAAAGATGTATACCTGGCCCTGGACTTGCTTTTAAAGACTCGAAGACCTCAGACTTGACTTGGACCTTCCATCCACCGGTTTGAGTCTTGACTTGAACTTTTCTTCTAAAAATCTGACTTGGACTCCTCAACGATGTGAACCCAACTAAGGCCAAATACCTTCAAAGACTAAAGACCTCAGATTTGACTTGGACTTACCATCTACTGGTTTGAGATCTGACTTAAGATGTAACACTTGACTAAGGCCTAATACCTTCAAAGACTAAAGACTTGAGACTTTGCTTGGACTCGATGTTACAGAGTTGAGCCTTGACTTAGACTTCTCCTCTTAAAGACTTGAGCCTTGACCTGTACAGTCCTTCAAAGACTCAGAGACTTCAGACTTGATCAAGTCTTGTCCTTGGATGTCACAGTATGTGTACTTTCCACAGATTTTTGTTCTTATCTGACAAACCTGTACTGTTTGTTACTTGAAAATGGGTTTAGCAGATTAAATATAGATGACTTTGGGGGTTTAAAGCACAATGCACAAAGAAGGTGTTGACATATTTGGGGAAAGGTATAAAAGCAGACTCGAAGAGTGGCAAGAATTCCCTAAAACATGTCAAATAACAGAGATTGTGGCCTTGTAAAGTTCAGTGAGGATTCGTGATCAGCAGATAAACACTCGGGGAGGTTACTGTGATTTTCCTGCGGTTTGAACATCGTGGTTCCTCTGACTGCAGTATCTGACTATTATCCGCTCACCCACCACTCGGTTTCGCTTTGTTTTCTGCATTTTTTTTCCCTTGTCGAATGTCTGACAGCGATTACGCCGACCACAGATCGCTGCCGCTGCGTGTGTTGAAATCTCTGACAGCTGGGTGGAGGAAGCGAAGCGGTCATCGCTTGTCTGGTGAACACTTTCGACTCCTCGACTGCAGATATTAGTCACAACCGAGATGGAAAGATACCGCTGCAGGAAAACCACACTAACATCCTCCATGTTCTTCTGCTTGTTGTCTGTACTATCTGCTGAGCTCAGTCTGAACATTTAAAGGCCAAGTTTATTTACTATAGTTCTATTTCTCAGAGTAGCTTTAGAAATTATTCAGATCCCTTCACCTGAATACACTTTATCTTGTAGATTTAATTTCAAACAAATGGGGTTAGGGTTCTCCTCGGATGAACTGCTTTCAAGGTGTTTATTGCAGTTGAGTTTAGCGCATATCAAATTAAACCACACAACTTGACCTTTTGATAGTGTTGTTAGTGCATTGTTGTGGTCAGTTTGTGTCCTTTGTGATCATCTAGACTGAGATTTAGATGACTTTATTAATCCCTGGTGGGAAATTAAGTAAGTTCTGGTAGGGTTGTGCCTTCCTGATTTCATTTTGCGTCACTTCGTACAGTTTTTGTGCCTCTCTGTGGTCATTTTGTGTCGTTTGTGGCGATTGTAAAGCTTTTTTAGTGGTTTTGTGATAATTTTGTGCCACTTGTGGTCATTCTGCATTCATTTGTAATAGTTTTGTGTCTCTTTGTGGTAATTTTTGCATCATGTGTGGTCATTTAGTGCCAATGGTGGTCATTCTGAACCCCTTTCTAGTATTTTTGTGTATCTTTGAAGGTCATGTTTTGTTGTCTGTTGTCATTTTTTTGACCATTTTGACTCATTTTCAGTCATTTGTGATTAAACTGCATCCCTTTCTTTGTGCCTTCTTGATTTCATTTTGCATCATGTCTGGTCATTTAGTATTGTCTGTATTGATTTTTTTTTACCCTTTTGTAGTGGGTTTGTGCCCTTTTGTGGTCATTTTGTGCCATGTGTAGTCATTTTTCATCCCTTTCTAATAGTTTCGTGCCTGTTTGTGGTCATTGTGCATCATTTGTTATCATGTTGACCATGACTGTCATGTTATCAATGAGAAGATTTTGTCTTTCATGACAACTTTTGCTTCTTTTTCGGTGTGTTTAGAGTCACTTCTTCAACCCGTGCAGCAGATTTTAAAGACAGTTTCATTAGAAAAGAGTCAAACTCAGTCCTAAAACATGCATCTTTTTTAAAATTCTCTTATACTTAGTCTCTGAGTGTGGGTGAGAAATATCATCTTAAATTTACGCCAAATTGAAAGTAATGTGGATCCATTGCATACGTTAACATCATAAAACAAACAAAAAAAAGCCCAAGTAATAGAGTTATGAAGACAAACTTGTGCAAACAACATCTCTATGAATTTCTATTTTCGCACTCCTGATTCTTTGTCGAACAACTCATGGGTGCTCTATCGTTTCATAATGTACGACACGTCAAGATAAACAGCAGAATTTTTTCTTTGTAGTGATACCGGCAGTTTTTCTGTGCAACAAAGTGTTGTAGAGTCTTGGTGTGTTTCTGTCAGCACTCACCTTGTGACAGGGTTCTTCTCTTCCGGCGCGAAGAGGTGGCAGAAGTATTCCTGCACCACAGAAGAAGTCAGGTGTTTCTTCAGGTAGGGGAAGAAGAGGGGATGGCGAGCGATCACACCTGAACACAGGCAGAGAAGATTCGAGTGTATGTTGGCGTTCGATGTTCAAGAATAAAAAACACCTTCCGGTTTGTAACAAATGGAAGGGTGCCTGAAGTTTTTTCACATCAAAAAGTACAAGAATCAGTAAAACATTGTAGCATTGGATGCTAGTAACATTTGCAGGCTCATTTTGTCACAAATTATAAACAAAACACATTTAAAGGCTTACTTCAGCAGGTTACAAAAACATTTCTATTTGCAGTCTTCCTAGGAGCTGCATGACAGGATTGATCCATCAACAGCCAGTAGCCACATAGCTTAGCTTAGCATAAAGACTATGTAAAGTGACCAAAATCTACCTACCTGCACCGATCTCTAACTGTTATACACGCTGGGCTTTTTTTGGCCAAAAAACAAACAAGACGTAACAATTTTATTGACCTCTGATAAAGCCAAGCCAGGTGTTTGAAATCGCTATGCTAAGCTAACAGGCTTATGGTTGGTTGTAGATTTTGTTCGATACCAGACGAAAGTGGTATCAATGTGAAGATGTAACTCTGCAAGATGAGCTAAATGAAGGATATTACTGGAAACGTTGGAACGTAACATCTAAGCTAACCACTGCCAAAGAGAATCCTGCTCTCAGACTGGCTGGTTTTAAATAACCAAACTTTGCTCCTTCTGGTGTAGATGAAGTGAAGGTAAGCTTTAATCTGCTGTATTTTAGCAGTTTAGTAAATGTCGTGTCTGAGGTTTACTTCTTAGTTCTCACCGATGTTAGCCGAGTCGCCTTTGTCGCCGCTCCTTGTATAGGCCAGTTCCTCCAGTCTGTAGCTGTGTGGTCCGCTGGGCAAGTCTGGAAGAAACCGGAAAACCAAAAAACTTGATTGCTTTGCTCAGCTAACGGTGACAAAATACCTTCTTAGGGATAATTTCAGCTGCCACTGAGTCCAAAACCACCAATATTCAAACAGAACTACGTCAAGTAACCCTTGACAAAAACCTTATCAAGAACCATCTGAGCCCTGTCAAAGACACTGTTAACCGAACCTCCATAAAAACCCAGTACGCTTCCACATAAACCTCATCATGACCAACATGAGCCCCCTCAAGCACTATTCAAGCACTCTCAAGCACCTGTCAAGGACATTTTAACCCCTCTCAAGTCAGGTAGACCTTCAGATAATGCTCATCGAGTATCCCATCAACGAAGCCTGGAACACCTTAAGCATGATTTAAGCACCTGTCAAGGGTCTTCAGGCCCTCAGGGATCATTTAATCTGAATTTTAACCTCTCAATTTGTAAAACTGATTAAAAAGTCTGTTTGTATGCAGCTCCTGCCATCAGAAATGAATAATACTGGAATAAATCACAGCTCCAGTCGGTCAATAACTTCGATTCATAAACAAAACCAGGTGAACACATATTAAAAACAGCAGCTCTGTCCTTTCTCATTTAATTTGAGTGTTTTGTACTCTCTGGTTTTGGCCTTTGTGATTGGAGAGGCCTTGTTGTGTTCAGCCAGGAATGTGAAGGTAGGGGAAGCGGCCAGGATTTGGTATGCAAGTGTTTTTCTCTCTGATGTTGTCAGTAAATTTGGTTTCTTAAAGCTGGGTTGAGAGACTCTTAGCAGCTTGTCTGAACTCTGCTGAGTGTTGTGCAGAGCCATGTGAGTAAAGCGCTGGTTTAAAGGGTGAAAGGATGAAAACTGGCACAGCTTGTTATTCTCAGGAATACCACATACACAAAAGATACACAAACACACCCACACTGTGGTAATGCTGTGTAGCTGTGGAGTCCAAACTGTTTCTCACAACCTCTGACTGATCTGAACGTCTGTCTATTGACTTTTTTCAGAATGTTAGTGAACTTTAAAGACATTTTTACTATAATTTTATTTTAAACAGGATTGGTTTCTGATGGGGTGGAATTAAACTGGATCATAGTTCTGGTCAGTCTCTGTAGTTAAATCACCATTTCTGTCCCTTGAGGAGTTCTATAACCTATTAAAACCTATAGAAATCTCATCAAGCATGCCAGGAACTTTCTAAAAATCAATCAAATCTCCTCAAGAACTCTGGAACATCCCTGAGGACAACCCCAGAACCCTTACAAAACCCTGGAACTGGGTAAGCTTGCTAAAGGATTCCTAGAACCTTCTCAAAGAACATCTAATCCTCTCTGAACACCTCAAAGATTACCTGAAGTACTCGCAGACCATTTGAATCCATTGTGGAACTTTGGAAGGCTGTCAAAGATCATCTGAACATCCACAAAGACTAAGAAGGTTTTCCAAAGGGCACCATCAATGGTCCCTGGAACCTTCTCAGGAACCATCAGATTTCTTTGGGACCTGATGTAGCCTTTCAAAGGTTTCCAGGAACTTCTTCAAGGACACCTCCAACCATTACGGGCAGTAATGGTTGGAGGTGTTCTGTAACTTCCCAAAATCATTCATGCCTCTTCAAGAACCCTAGAACTCTCTCAAGGACAAAAATCCTTGAGGACCCCTAGAATTTCCTCAGCTACCAGGTAAGCTTCCTGAAGAACCCCTGGAACCTCCTCAAAGACCATTTGAGCCAACTACAGAACCTATAGACCTCCTCAAAGACTATTGAGGCTCCCTTGAAGACCAAGATGGCTTTAAAAGATCTGTACAGGCATTCAAAAATTCCTGGACCCTCGTGAAGGACCCATGTAACTTCATCAGTTCCCATTTGAATGAAACACCCCCATCAATGACTGTGGAAGTTGCTCCAAGAACCCCCAAAACACCACCAAGAACTGTTTGCACACCCTTAAGAAACTCCTTGAAGACCATTATAGTCTTTTCAAGGACCCCTGGAACTTTCTGAAGCACAGATGGTGTTTCTTCAAGGACCTATGGAACCTATTCAAGGCCCCGTGGAACCTTCTGATGTACCTCCATGTCCTCATTCTCTACAACCAAAAAGTGGTTTTAAGCATGTCTGTAGACACTCAGGTGTTGTAGTTAAACCACCGAGTGCTTCTTTACCTGTGTCAGGTACGTCCTCTGAGGTGGGCGGGGCTTTGTCCTGCTCAGGTGTGTCTGGCCCCGCCTCTGAAAGTGACTCCACCAGTTCTCCACCGGCGTGAATGTCCACCTGCCGTCACATGAACACCTACTGCTGTTAGACTACATTTAAAGATATTTAGCTCTATTTCGACTCCATTTACATCAGAATATTTATATAAACAGACTCATAAGAGAGAATATTTACATATTTTTTATTTTTCTACATTTACAAAAAGTCTATGGATAAAGCCATTTTAATATAAATATTTTAGTTCATACAGTCACTTTTCCAAAAAAAATTACTGCAAACATAATTTCAGATCTGCATCTTTATATACATTCAGGCTACATATGGTTATTTATCATGTAAAAAGATATTTACATAAAGAGATTTGAAATTCATAATCAGAAACACATATTGATCCTCTTATATTACGTCACGTTATTGAGATATATATCCATTTATCCACTTTATATAAAGACATATTTACTTACGTAAATATAATTTTCATGTATGTATTCTTATTTATATAAGCTTTGTATTTGAATATTTATAAAAAATGTATTTTAAGATTTTATATAAAGATAATATTATACACCTTTTTCTTATTTAGATAAAGATATTTTAAGAAATGTGTTGAAAAATATACTGAAAAATGTATATTTATGTTCAATTCTTATCTGTAAAGAAATATATAAAAACATTATGAAAATATATCTTCACGTACAATCACTTTGCACAGAACGTTATTTACAAAGATGTGTTTAAGATATTTAGTTTCATATACACTACAAGATTTTTACCTACATATATAGAGTCTAGGGTTTATACCATAGTTTTCTTTATTTTTTAAGACATTTATTCTGATAAACAGCCACTTTATAGAAGGGTATTTATGTGAAGATAATTTAAAGCTTTCTATCTTCATAAACATTAATTACATTTCAACAAATTCATAAAGAAAATCCTCTTTATATGTAATATGTGACTAAAACTATGGATGAACAGGAGTCAAACACGGGGATTTTCAGTGAAACCTGGACAGACAGTAATTCATGACAAACTTCCTGACACATCAGGTTTCTTCTTAAAATTACTTCATCACAAAAAAATCAAACAAAATAAATTGCTGACAGTTAGTTTTGCCTGTTTCTGACTCACCGTCAGCTCAGATTTGGGATGTAAGAAGAAAAACGGCTTCAGGACGGGGGACCTGAAAATCAAGAGGACAGAGATGATTAAACATTCTCTGATTACTGTGAGGTTTGCATAAAAACCAGCGATGCATCTGTGTTTGAACTCACACTCTGGGTCTCCCGCCCGCGATGCCGGTGAGTCCAGGAGCTGTGGAAAGAGACAAAGTGTGAGTTTTCCAGTGTTGGCCCGAGATCAGCTTGGTGTCCTAGTTTCAGTTCAGAAACTCTGACAGCGTCGAACCTCCCAGCAGCCGCAGAGTTCAAACCGAGTGTCACCGTAAACAACATGAGGTTCAGCAGGTCAGAAGCCTCCTTATCTGCAGCAGGACCAACACTTGGTTTAGGGAGGAACTCAAACCACAGAGTTCAGCTTCGTGAGGTTTTTTAATCCACTTAATTACATAATAAATACTTGGGATTACACTGATAAACCTACATGTTTTAGGAGAAGAATCTGGAGAGGACCCGGTTTCACATCCACAATCTCCAGAGGATGATTAATAACTTCCCCTCCAGAACCCCTGGAACATCCTCAAGGACCCTGGAAACACCTTGGACCACCGTCAAGCACCAGTGTTTTAAATGAATCTTGTTCATCTTTCTGTTTTCGTGATAGCAGTTGACTTTTGTGGACTTGAAATCATGCTTTCTCTTGCTAAAATAGAGTTTTAAATGAGGTTTACTGCTCCTTTAGCAACTGGCACTAACATTTTAAGATTATTGACTACAGAAACATAAAGAACGGGTAAAAAAAATTGGGTAAAGAAAGTTGGAAAACTCGAAAACTTCAAGTTGACTTCACGAATTTGGACAAACTTTATTAATCGTGTGTTACCAAATGAAGCAGTGGATTTAAGTAGATGATGAAATGATGGAACCCTGGAGGATTTGTCCCAGTTTTACTTAAATAATAATCAATCGATTTCACTGCACACAGTGGTGCTCTTATGGATTATGCAAGTCTTCCATGGCTGATCTGCTCGTGGTTTTAACTGTACACATGATTCTCTTATGCACTTATACAACCATCGGAGTTTAACCACCTCGGGTGTTTTCAGCTCATGGATGAGTGGATCAAAAAGGCACTTTTATACCAAACGGGGTTAAAGAGAGTTTGCCGTACCCATGCCGGTCCCCGCAGGAGCCACTTCCCTGGAGAAGATTTCCAGAGCTTTCTTCTGTTTGTGGTGGACGGCCATCCAGATCACCGCCTCCCTGGAGCCCTGCAGGCACAAAAAGCCAACATCAGCCGGAAGCTGTCGAGCAAATGTGTCGTTCAAGAGCAAAAGAAGAGCAGCAAAGGTGGCAAAAAGAGGCTTGAAACAGGCTTAGCTGCGACCCTGGTTGAGGTTGAGGGTGGAGGGCTGAACAGAGCGACCGATGGAAGGGAGTTCAGAGGCGTGAAACGGGATTAACTGCTGCTTTAACACTGGGAGTGATGATGAGTCTGGACAAGGTTAAAACACTGGAGAGAAAGAATGAGAAAAGAAAATACAGAAGAACCAGCAGAGATCCTCTAAATGGAAGCTGGATGAGCCACACAAAAACTACAGTAGTCAGACCATTCTACACCTCAGAATGATCTGATGAACCTCATTATCACTGTGCTTTGAGGGGGGAAAAAAAAGACATATTTACTACAACTAATCAAAATCGTCTTGGGCGTAGCTAACCAGCTAAGACGAGGACGAGGTTCCTTTAAGGGAATCGTTTGAGGGGAACATAGTGACTCAGGCTTGAACAAACCAACTGACCCAAAGTGGAAGGAATCAAATGACGAACCTGAAGGAACCAACTAACCAAGACAGAAGAGAACCAACTGACTCGGCTGGAAGAAACAAACTGACCCAAATAGATAAACCAACTGATCCAGACTGGAAGGAACCAACTGACGAAACTGGAAGGAACCAACTAAGCAAGACTGGAACAAACCAACTCGCCTAAAGTGGAAGGTACCAAGTGAAGAAAATGGAAGGAACCAACTAACCAAGACTGGAATCAACCAACTAACCAAGACAGGAAGGAAAAACTGGCCCAGACTGGAATGAGCCAACTGACTGAACAAACCAGCTGACCAGACTGGAACAAACCAACTAACCGAATGAATTAACTAACCAGACTGGAACAAACCATTTAAACCAGACTAGAACAAACCAAACAAACCAGACTGGAACAAACCATTTAAACCAGATTGGAACAAATCAACTAACAAAAACTGGACCAAACCAGTTGAACCAGATTAGAGAAACAACTGGCCCAGTGTAGATGGAACCAACTGACACAACTGTAAGGAAGCAGATGACCCAGACTGGAAGGAACCAGTTGACCCTGACTGGAACGAACCAACTGACCCAGACTGGAAAAGACCAACTAACAAAGATTGACACAACCAGCTGACCGTTTGGACTGTACCATTAGACCCGGTGTCTGTGAACATGTGTTACCTTGTTGCGAGCGTTGGCGCCATACGTGTCTTCAGCTCCGAGAACCTGGACGTTGACGGAGCTGAAATCTTCCATCCCCAACTGCTTGAACATTCGCTTGGTCCTACAAACCACAGACGACAGAGTTATTCCTGCTAATCTGTAAAGTTCAGAGGATCACTTCCTGTCGCAGTCACCGTTTGATGATGCTGTCTGCGGTTCGTCGGGCCTTTTCTGCCGCTCTCGACCCTCCGACGGGACAAACCGCCGTCGCTCTGAAACCGTCCATGTAAGTCGCACACACCTGGAGGAAGGAGGAACTCATTATTATGGAGATGCAACTTCAAAATAAAGGTCACAAACTAAACGCAAAGATCGGAAAGCAGTTTTACCTTGTAGTCATGAGACGGAGCAAAGCCTTTAGCTCCGGTCACTCTGACAGCACCTCCGTCTACGCCTGAAAACACACAAACACACTTTGTAAACTTTATGGATCAGTAACCTGATCAATAAGATGAGTCACAAAATCAAGTCTGGTGGATCCTAACATAAACACAAACCGTCAGACTGTCCCTGAGTGCTTAAATCTTATTTTGGAAGATAATTTACAATATATTTTGGATTCATCTATTTCCTATATCAGTTAATGATGTCTTTTATTTTGAAAAGCCTCTCTGTGGCAAAGCATACACAACTGAACAATATAAATATATATTTTTTCAAATTTATCATTAACAAAATTTGTATTAATGACATTACAAACAATACTACAAATGCTACTACTACTACTATTAGTAATAATTATTAACATATTATTATTACAATTACATAAAAGTTTAGATTTTTAATCTTTATTCAGTTTTTGCTTTGATGATTTTATATGTTTTTTTAGATTTGTTTTATTGTAATTGTATTTTTATTAGTTTTTATTTCATTAAATGTAATTTTTATTTAACATTTTTTCAAAATTTAATTTGTTTTACTCAGTTTTTAAAAAAATAATTCCATACCTAAAATTCTATTGAAAAAGCTTTGCTTATCATAATAATTTTATTTTTTAAAATTAGTTTTTCTATTAAAGTCGATTTATTATATTTTCAACAATAGTATTTTTAATTATTCAACTTTTGCCAACAGTTTTTTGCTTTGATTATTTTCCTTTCACAGTAGTGAAATTGATGTTATTTTCAAAGATTTTATTCTTAATTTTTAACTTTTGAGAACGATTTTGGAATTTTAGTTTCTTACTATTATTATTATTTACTTCTAAAATTATTTTTTTTAAAAATTATTAAAATTTCTTGAAATTATTTTAAAGTTTATTATTTAATATCATTTAAAATGATGGCATTTGCATGTTTTATTTGAAATACTTTCTAAATTTTTACACTCTTTGTATCCTTTCAGCTCGTCTGTCCTGTACAGTTTCTGAGTTTTCTCAGACCGTCGACATGTTTACATGTTTCGCTTCCTAACTCATGAACTCTAGAAACATCAGCAGCACTTCGTTCACCTCCGACTGAACCGAACTGCCGACTCACAGTTCGTCTTTGGTTCAGTGTCCCGCTGCTCAGGGTCACGAAGATGTCAAACAGAGTTCAGCCGAGGCTCAATTAGACGAAATATTTACATTTTTAGCAACAGCAGCAGCCAAGAGTTCAGGAAATGGGACGTTCTGGTCGAGACTCGACTGATTCTCCGGGTTTAAGTTCACAGATTCTGACCTTTTGTATTTTATGAAGACATTCTGGTGCAAGTTTTATGAGAAAAAATAACTTGTGTAAATCACAGTTTCAACACATCAGTATCTGAACAGAAACAGCAGCAAACTGTGAAAAAGCAGAAAAAAAGCAGAATTTTGTCACTTCTTCTGCTACATGTCTGGGTTTTGTTGCTCAATAGGTCTTTTTCCAGAAATAACCAGGTTCAAATGACTTCATATGCCTCAGATGCAGGATTTTTATGTAGATTTATGGTTTATTAAAACAAACAACTAACTGAAAAATATCAATAAAATTCCAAAAACAGACTGAATTTAACGTCGAACGTAAAATAACGTTAAAAATCATCTGGAAATAATCCCAAAATTAACATTTTTTATAGAGAAAATTTTAATTTCTTGACCAAAGACAAAGATTCTGCTAATACATTTGCAAATTTATCACAATTTCACAAATATTTCCAGACAAAACTGTTCAAATAAGTTCAATACTGTTGGTATTTCTAGAATTAGTGAGTATAGTGTCTGGAATTTTACACAGATTTGTTTATTGTTGTGTGTTTTCATCAGCGTATAATTTCTATAACCACTGGCAATCTGTAAAAAAAAAAAAAAAAAAGAAAGAAAAGCTGTTTATCATTATTTATAATCAATCTATGGATCTATGTCATTATACATATTTAATACTTATTTTAGAGGTAATTTAACTGTTTAAACACATGTAAATGTCCTTTATTAAACAGCCTTAAAATATATAAATTATGTAAAACTAAGACTGAAAAAATGCATTTTAATTATGAAAAATAATAGAGTTTCAATGAGATGGTTGTTTTTTGTTATTTTACTGTATTTTTGTGGTGCAATATTACTGTTTTTCTTTTAAATTTGACAGTTTATAAGGGGGACTGACTTTAGAGATAATGTTGGAATCTCCTTATTCTACATGCCTCGTTTAAAAATGTGGCAAAAATAAACTGTTTAGTTTAAATAGATTCTGTAAAAATCCCAAAATTCTGCACTCATCGGTGCAACCAGGAAGTCATGACCGACTCAGCTGTGACCAACAGTGATGTCACAGAAACATCTGGAAACATGGAGAGAGTTAAAGATCTACAGTATGAGGAGACAGAATGACCAAAGTGAGACACAAAACAGCAAAAATGACACACAAAATGACAAAAAACAATAAATGTGGGACACGAAACAAAAAAAACAAGACAAATTGAGACAAAACGGTCCAAATGACACAAAATGACCAAACCGAGACACAAAACAAGAAGAATTAATCACAAAATAACAAAAAAAGATTAAATTAAGACACAAAACAACAAAAAATCAAGACAAATTGACACAAAATTACAAACTAGACAGAAAACGAGACAAACAGACACAAAACGACCCAAATGACACACAAATTGAATAAACTGAGACACAAAACAAGAAAAAAGACAACTTGAGACAAACAGCCTCCCACTGTGTTTTCTGTTGGAGGATTAAGATAAAAGGGATAAAAACAGACCTGCTCTGTGCTAAAGCAGTGAACTTTCTGAGCTGTCTTCTGGTCTGGGTGCAGAACTGGGTCAGTCTGAACTTGTGCAGGACTTTCCTCTGCATATTTTCCAAATGTAAACACAACATGTATCACTGGTGCGATTATTTACTCTAGGAGAGCAGGAGGAGGCCGAGTGGAACCACACAGCTCTGGGAGAGTTTCCTCCACCAATCAAAAAAACTCCTGAAATAATGAGCCACAAGGAGGCGAAGCGAAGCTGCTTATCAGCAGGTTCAGAACCGGGTCGCTCCGGTCGACAGAACATTTTCTGGTTCAGCCGGAGGTCAGGAGGAAGCTGTAGATAGAAGCTACAGATGGAAGCTGCAGATGGAAGCTACAGATGGAAGCTGCAGATGAAGCTGCAGATAGAAGCTGCAGATGAAGCTGCAGATGGAAGCTGCAGATGAAGCTGCAGATGGAAGCTACAGATGGAAGCTGCAGATGGAAGCTGCAGATGAAGCTGCAGATAGAAGCTGCAGATGAAGCTGCAGATGGAAGCTACAGATGAAGCTGCAGATGAAGCTGCAGATGGAAGCTGCAGATGGAAGCTGCAGATAGAAGCTGCAGATGGAAGCTGCAGATGAAGCTGCAGATAGAAGCTGCAGATGAAGCTACAGATGGAAGCTGCAGATGGAAGCTACAGATGGAAGCTACAGCTAGAAGCTACAGATATAAGCTACAGATGGAAGCTACAGATGGAAGCTACAGCTAGAAGCTACAGATAGAAGCTACAGATGGAAGCTGCAGATGAAGCTGCAGATGGAAGCTGCAGATGGAAGCTGCAGATGGAAGCTACAGATGGAAGCTGCAGATGGAAGCTGCAGATAGAAGCTACAGATGGAAGCTGCAGATGGAAGCTACAGATGGAAGCTGCAGATGGAAGCTGCAGATGAAGCTGCAGATAGAAGCTGCAGATGAAGCTACAGATGGAAGCTGCAGATGGAAGCTACAGATGGAAGCTACAGCTAGAAGCTACAGATATAAGCTACAGATGGAAGCTACAGATGGAAGCTACAGCTAGAAGCTACAGATAGAAGCTACAGATGGAAGCTGCAGATGAAGCTGCAGATGGAAGCTGCAGATGGAAGCTGCAGATGGAAGCTACAGATGGAAGCTGCAGATGGAAGCTGCAGATAGAAGCTACAGATGGAAGCTGCAGATGGAAGCTACAGATGGAAGCTGCAGATGGAAGCTGCAGATGGAAGCTGCAGATGAAGCTGCAGATGGAAGCTGCAGATGGAAGCTGCAGATGGAAGCTGCAGATGGAAGCTGCAGATGGAAGCTGCAGATGGAAGCTGCAGATGAAGCTGCAGATGGAAGCTGCAGATGGAAGCTGCAGATGGAAGCTGCAGATGGAAGCTGCAGATGGAAGCTGCAGATGAAGCTGCAGATGGAAGCTGCAGATGGAAGCTGCAGATGGAAGCTGCAGATGAAGCTGCAGATGAAGCTGCAGATGGAAGCTGCAGATGGAAGCTGCAGATAGAAGCTGCAGATGGAAGCTGCAGATGAAGCTGCAGATAGAAGCTGCAGATGAAGCTACAGATGGAAGCTGCAGATGAAGCTGCAGATGAAGCTGCAGATGAAGCTGCAGATGAAGCTGCAGATGAAGCTGCAGATAGAAGCTGCAGATGAAGCTGCAGATGGAAGCTGCAGATGAAGCTGCAGATGAAGCTGCAGATGGAAGCTGCAGATGGAAGCTGCAGATAGAAGCTGCAGATGGAAGCTACAGATGGAAGCTACAGATGGAAGCTGCAGATGGAAGCTACAGATGGAAGCTACAGCTAGAAGCTACAGATATAAGCTACAGATGGAAGCTACAGATGGAAGCTACAGCTAGAAGCTACAGATAGAAGCTACAGATGGAAGCTGCAGATGAAGCTGCAGATGGAAGCCGCAGATGGAAGCCGCAGATGGAAGCTACAGATGGAAGCTGCAGATGGAAGCTGCAGATAGAAGCTACAGATGGAAGCTGCAGATGGAAGCTACAGATGGAAGCTGCAGATGGAAGCTGCAGATGGAAGCTGCAGATGAAGCTGCAGATGGAAGCTGCAGATGGAAGCTGCAGATGGAAGCTGCAGATGGAAGCTGCAGATGGAAGCTGCAGATGGAAGCTGCAGATGAAGCTGCAGATGGAAGCTGCAGATGGAAGCTGCAGATGGAAGCTGCAGATGGAAGCTGCAGATGGAAGCTGCAGATGAAGCTGCAGATGGAAGCTGCAGATGGAAGCTGCAGATGGAAGCTGCAGATGAAGCTGCAGATGAAGCTGCAGATGGAAGCTGCAGATGGAAGCTGCAGATAGAAGCTGCAGATGGAAGCTGCAGATGAAGCTGCAGATAGAAGCTGCAGATGAAGCTACAGATGGAAGCTGCAGATGGAAGCTACAGATGGAAGCTACAGATGGAAGCTGCAGATGGAAGCTACAGCTAGAAGCTACAGATAGAAGCTACAGATGGAAGCTGCAGATGAAGCTGCAGATGGAAGCTGCAGATGGAAGCTGCAGATGGAAGCTACAGATGGAAGCTGCAGATGGAAGCTGCAGATAGAAGCTACAGATGGAAGCTGCAGATGGAAGCTACAGATGGAAGCTGCAGATGGAAGCTACAGATATAAGCTACAGATGGAAGCTGCAGATGGAAGCTGCAGATGAAGCTGCAGATGGAAGCTGCAGATGGAAGCTGCAGATGGAAGCTGCAGATGGAAGCTGCAGATGGAAGCTGCAGATGAAGCTGCAGATGGAAGCTGCAGATGGAAGCTGCAGATGAAGCTGCAGATGGAAGCTGCAGATGAAGCTGCAGATAGAAGCTGCAGATGAAGCTGCAGATGGAAGCTGCAGATGAAGCTGCAGATGAAGCTGCAGATGGAAGCTGCAGATGGAAGCTGCAGATGAAGCTGCAGATGGAAGCTGCAGATGAAGCTGCAGATGGAAGCTGCAGATGGAAGCTGCAGATGAAGCTGCAGATGGAAGCTGCAGATGGAAGCTGCAGATAGAAGCTGCAGATGGAAGCTGCAGATGAAGCTGCAGATAGAAGCTGCAGATGAAGCTACAGATGGAAGCTGCAGATGGAAGCTACAGATGGAAGCTACAGCTAGAAGCTACAGATAGAAGCTACAGATGGAAGCTACAGATGGAAGCTACAGCTAGAAGCTACAGATAGAAGCTACAGATGGAAGCTACAGATGGAAGCTACAGCTAGAAGCTACAGATAGAAGCTGCAGATGGAAGCTGCAGATGGAAGCTGCAGATGGAAGCTACAGATGGAAGCTGCAGATGGAAGCTGCAGATAGAAGCTACAGATGGAAGCTGCAGATGGAAGCTACAGATGGAAGCTGCAGATGGAAGCTGCAGATGGAAGCTGCAGATGAAGCTGCAGATGGAAGCTACAGATGGAAGCTGCAGATGAAGCTGCAGATGGAAGCTGCAGATGGAAGCTGCAGATGGAAGCTGCAGATAGAAGCTACAGATGGAAGCTGCAGATAGAAGCTACAGATGGAAGCTGCAGATGGAAGCTGCAGATGGAAGCTGCAGATGGAAGCTGCAGATGGAAGCTGCAGATGGAAGCTGCAGATGGAAGCTGCAGATGAAGCTGCAGATGGAAGCTGCAGATGGAAGCTGCAGATGGAAGCTACAGATGGAAGCTGCAGATGGAAGCTGCAGATGGAAGCTACAGATGGAAGCTGCAGATGAAGCTACAGATGGAAGCTGCAGATGGAAGCTACAGATGAAGCTACAGATGGAAGCTACAGATGGAAGCTGCAGATGGAAGCTACAGATGGAAGCTGCAGATGGAAGCTGCAGATGGAAGCTACAGATGGAAGCTGCAGATGGAAGCTGCAGATGGAAGCTACAGATGGAAGCTGCAGATGAAGCTACAGATGGAAGCTACAGATGGAAGCTGCAGATGGAAGCTACAGATAGAAGCTACAGATGGAAGCTACAGATGGAAGCTACAGATGGAAGCTGCAGATGGAAGCTACAGATGGAAGCTACAGATGGAAGCTACAGATGGAAGCTACAGATGGAAGCTGCAGATGAAGCTACAGATGGAAGCTACAGATAGAAGCTACAGATGGAAGCTACAGATGGAAGCTACAGATAGAAGCTACAGATAGAAGCTGCAGATGGAAGCTGCAGATGAAGCTACAGATGGAAGCTGCAGATGGAAGCTGCAGATGGAAGCTGCAGATAGAAGCTGCAGATGGAAGCTACAGATAGAAGCTACAGATAGAAGCTACAGATAGAAGCTGCAGATGGAAGCTGCAGATGAAGCTACAGATGGAAGCTGCAGATGGAAGCTGCAGATGGAAGCTGCAGATAGAAGCTACAGATGGAAGCTACAGATGGAAGCTACAGATAGAAGCTACAGATAGAAGCTGCAGATGGAAGCTGCAGATGAAGCTACAGATGGAAGCTGCAGATGGAAGCTGCAGATGGAAGCTGCAGATAGAAGCTGCAGATGGAAGCTACAGATGGAAGCTGCAGATGGAAGCTGCAGATGGAAGCTACAGATAGAAGCTGCAGATGGAAGCTACAGATAGAAGCTGCAGATGGAAGCTACAGATAGAAGCTGCAGATGGAAGCTGCAGATAGAAGCTGCAGATGGAAGCTACAGATAGAAGCTGCAGATGGAAGCGTACCTGGTAGCTCCTGCAGCAGCACCTGGCTGAAGTCACAGGTGACGTCTGGCAGCAGGTATCTCCGCGGGTCGCCGATCTCGTACACCAGCTGCTCGGCCACCGTACCGAAGGACACCAGGCCGCCGGTTCTGGGCGGTTTGGACAGAACGAAGGAACCGTCGGCAGAGCACTCGACCACCGGGAAACCCATGTTGTCCCTGGAACAGAAGCAGGACAAGAGTGAGCGACACCAGATGCAAAAGATGAGACGAAATGTGATGTAAATGACATAAACTACGAAAACAAGACAAACAATGACCAAAACTAGACACAATTAGACACAGAATTACTAAAACTAGACACAAAGTGAGTACAACTAGACACAAAATGACCAATACTTGACATAAAATGACCAAAACTAGACACGAAACGACCAAACCAAGACACAAAATCACCAATTCTTGATATAAAATGACTGAAATCAGACATAAAATGACCAAAACTAAACACAAAATGACTAAAACTAGACATAAAATAAAAAAATGAGATACAAAAGAACAATAATGACACCGAAAACAACTAAAATTACCTGAAAAGACCAAAATGAGACACAAAACATAATTAAGAGACAAAATGAAAAAAAACGAGACACAAAACAGCACAAATTGGACACAAAACAAGAAAAAATAAGACGCAAACTGACCAAAACTACATAAAAATCAACAAATTGAGACAAAAAAAGAACAAAAAAATAAGTCAAGAAAACAAAAACGAGGCATAAACTAACACAAATGAGACACAAAGCAGCAAAAACGAAAGAATCAATCAACAAGACAGGACACAAAGTGATGATGTCATATTTTGTGACATCACACATGAATTGATGATGTCAGAAACCCACCAGTCGGGGACTTTGTGCCAGTCGGTGAAGATTCCTCCGGTACTCTGAGCTCCACATTCGATCAGGTGACCTGCAAGACTGAGACACGAACTGAAGGTTCAGCATCACAGATAACAGACTTTATTATTCATATTTAACACATTCATCATGGGAGAAAAGCTGCTAACTGCTTTGTAATATATGTTATTTTAGATTTTTATGTTGTATTAGGAAACTTTCAATTTATCTTTACAGTATTATACTGTTTGAAACCTTTAAATAAATTAAGTTTAATTAAGTCTTATTGTATTTTGTTTGCAATCTGTAGATTTAATTAATTAATATTTATTTTTACTGTATTTTGTTGTTTGATTTGAATATTTCAATTTATTAATATTGTTTTTTGTGACATTTTAATTCATTTCTAGTCTTAACATCTCCTTACTGCATTTCATTGTTTGTGTACAATTTTTTATTGAATTTAATTTATCTTTATTGCATTTCCTCATGTTTGCACAAAAAGAAAGAAATTAAAAATATTTTAAATGTCGTTTTTTTTGCATTATATTATTTGTATGTAGTCTTTAAATTTTAATTAATTTAAATGAAATTTAATTGATCCTTATTGTATTTATTTTAACTGAACTTACTTTTAATTTAAATGTATTAAAATGTAATTTTTTGTATTTTGTTGTTTGTTCTCAGCCTGATATTTAATGTTTATTTAAGCTGCTTTAAACAAACTTGTCCTCATAAACAGATGATATTTACATTGTAGGATAATAAACCAGTCGTGTTCTGAGGTTTAATCATTTATTATTAATACAGCAGCAGGTTTGTGTGTTTTTACCTTCCAGCTGCCAGCAGGTCGTAGTCGCTCCTCTGCCATCCAAACTGCAACACAAAACAAACACAACTCAGCCTCTGCTGGACCCACAAACACCCAGAACTCAGTCACTGTTTGATATTATTAATTCTACACACAGAAGATGTGATGAAACAACACAAACATGAGAGAAAACAACACAACCAAGACACAAAACGACACAAATTAAGACAGAAAATGACAAAATGAGACAGAAAATGCAGGATTGAGTTTGATGGTTTCCCCGTCAGACACCAGCACCACAACATTTTGTGTGTCAGTGTGTAGGTCCGTACGGTGTGCATCAGAGGCCCCAGAGCGATGGCGCTGTCTACACAACGACCCGTCACCACGATGTCGGCTCCCAGGTCCAGACAGCGACGGATCGGAGCGGCTCTGAAAGACAACAGCTGGTGGTGGTACACTGAGTCACGCTGTTGTGTTGTTGTTGTTGTGTTGTCGTTACTTCCTACCCCAGATATGCGTTCATGCTGTGGAGGGTTGTTGTGTTGTGTTGTTGTCGTCACTTCCTACCCCAGGTATGCGTTCATGCTGTGGAGGGTTGTTGTGTTGTGTTGTTGTGTTGTCGTCACTTCCTACCCCAGGTATGCGTTCATGCTGTGGAGGGTTGTTGTGTTGTGTTGTTGTGTTGTCGTTACTTCCTACCCCAGGTATGCGTTCATGCTGTGGAGGGTTGTTGTGTTGTTGTGTTGTCGTTACTTCCTGCCCCAGGTATGCGTTCATGCTGTGGAGGGTTGTTGTGTTGTGTTGTGTTGTGTTGTTGTGTTGTCGTTACTTCCTACCCCAGGTATGTGTTCATGCTGTGGAGGGTTGTTGTGTTGTGTTGTGTTGTGTTGTCGTTACTTCCTACCCCAGGTATGCGTTCATGCTGTGGAGGGTTGTTGTGTTGTGTTGTTGTGTTGTCGTTACTTCCTACCCCAGGTATGCGTTCATGCTGTGGAGGGTTGTTGTGTTGTGTTGTGTTGTTGTGTTGTCGTTACTTCCTACCCCAGGTATGCGTTCATGCTGTGGAGGGTTGTTGTGTTGTGTTGTGTTGTTGTCGTTACTTCCTACCCCAGGTATGCGTTCATGCTGTGGAGGGTTGTTGTGTTGTGTTGTGTGTTGTCGTTACTTCCTACCCCAGGTATGCGTTCATGCTGTGGAGGGTTGTTGTGTTGTGTTGTTGTGTTGTCGTTACTTCCTACCCCAGGTATGCGTTCATGCTGTGGAGGGTTGTTGTGTTGTGTTGTGTTGTTGTGTTGTCGTTACTTCCTACCCCAGGTATGCGTTCATGCTGTGGAGGGTTGTTGTGTTGTGTTGTTGTGTTGTCGTTACTTCCTACCCCAGGTATGCGTTCATGCTGTGGAGGGTTGTTGTGTTGTGTTGTGTTGTTGTGTTGTCGTTACTTCCTACCCCAGGTATGCGTTCATGCTGTGGAGGGTTGTTGTGTTGTGTTGTTGTGTTGTCGTTACTTCCTACCCCAGGTATGCGTTCATGCTGTGGAGGGTTGTTGTGTTGTGTTGTGTTGTTGTGTTGTCGTTACTTCCTACCCCAGGTATGCGTTCATGCTGTGGAGGCTTCTGGGCAGCTGCTGTCTTCCGCTGCCGTCGGCCATCTTGACTTCAGACAGGCTGGCCCTCTGACAGGAAGGAGACACGTTTGTGAGAAAACACCAAACAAACGGCGATGATGTCAGAGGAGGGGCTTACGTGGGGCATGAGGTCATCGCCGGTCACCACGGCGACCTTCATGTCCAGGCCGGCCTTCTTGATGACGTCCTGGATGGCGGCGGCGCAGGCCAGAGGGTTGACACCACCAGCATTACTGATGACACGGACACCTGAGGAGGAGGGGCAGCGGTCGCCATGGAAACACACTCTGGGATGTGTGGTGTTGTATTGCTGTGTTGTATTGTGTTCTGCACAGTAATGTTGTGCTGTACTGTACTGTGTCATGTTGTGTCATATTTTGTTGCATTGTTATGTCCTGTTGTGTTGTACTAGGCTGAATTGTGTTGTGTTGTTCAGTTATTGTGTCGTTGTGTTACTGTGATATTGTTTTGTTGTGTTATTGCGTCGTTGTCGTCACCTTTCCTGTGGATGTCGTTGATGAACGGAGCGACGGCGACTTGAACAAAGTCTGGAGCGAATCCCAGGTTCTGCACAGAACACAGTTATTAGAATATTACAGAGCAGCGCCTCCTGCAGGCAGAGAGGTGCACCACACACAACACAGACACAGCAGACACACAACAGACACACAACGCCTCCACACTACAGCAGGAACATTCAGTGGAAATAAAGGGAAAGAAGGAAAAGCAGAAAAATAAATGAAAACATCAACAACAAGTTACTGTTGTAGAGCTGCACTTAGAATTACAATTGATTTACACTTTATTTAATCTTTATTTAATGATCTATCAAAAACATTTATATATATATATATATATATATATATATAATATATATATATATATATATATATATATAAAATAAACAAACAGAAATATAAACATGTATAACATAAAATATTATTATTTTCCTTTTATTTATTCATTTTATTTATAGGACATTATTATATTTGTTTTAATAAAACAAATAAGTGTTCAATAAAAAAAACATCTGAATAAATACAGACATAAAAAAAAAAATAGTAGAAAAAAATCTACTTAGTAACTAAAATGTATTATAAATATAGTTAGATAAATGAGGAAAAAATTAAGCAAAACAAGAATTTAGCACAGATCTGTCTGTATTGATCGATGAATAATGGTAATAATAATAATAATAATAATAATAATAATAATAATAATAATAATAATAATACAAATAAGACATCTAATATATCTGTACCATTTTTTATATTTATATAACATAATTATATAATATAATAATACACTTTTCAAACTGTCAAAAAATCATCAATTTAAATATATAATATTCAAATATGTAATAAATACATACATAGTATCATAAAAATAATGAATAAATTAAATGAAAAAAAATACATACACAAATAAATACATGTAAGTTAAATAAAAAATACAGAAAAATGTTTCAAAGGTTTATTTCTGCTTTAATTCTGGCCTCATTAAATGTGTATAAATATTTAACGATATTTAATGCATCTATAGTATTTCTAATGATATTTAAATAATACCATTATATAATATAATAATACACTTTCCAAATTGTCAAAAAATCATTAATTTGAATATATAACATTAAAATATGCAATAAATGCATATGTTGTATTATAAATGTATTGAATAAATTAAATAAAAAAATACTACATACAAATTTCAATGCAAGTAAAGTAATTAATTTATATAACAATAGATTTTTCATATTGTCAAAAAACAATAAATTTAAATATATAACATTAAAATATATATAGATATAAAATATCATAAATATAATGAATAAAATAAGTGAAAAAATCTAAAATGCGAAACACATGCATAGAAAACGAAATAAAAAATGAAGATAAATGAGGGAAAACGTTTAAAGGCCCTAATGTGTGCGTATTGATGGCTAGTTTTGGGACCTGATCACCTGATTATTGATCCTAATGGGCTCCTTTACTTACAGGCATCTTGGTCTTGGCAGCAGTGAGCAGCGACATGGTGATCTCACTGAGGTAGTCGAACACCAGGAAGTCCAGCTTCCCTCCATGGATCAGCTGAGGCACTGCACACACACAGACACACACACACACACACACACACACACACACACACACACACACACACACACACACACACACACACAAACAGACACACAATCAGCACTTGGACCGACAAACCCTGCAGATTCAGATCAATTCAACGTTTAAATGTTTTGGTCCGACGTCTGACGTTTCTGTTTCATCAAACCTCCATGAGAAGCTAAACGGATGTTTTTGTTAATGAAAATCTGGTTTTATAAATTTTATTTCTTCGATAAACGAGGAAAAAAGGTACAATTTGATGATTTCACTGAAACTTGAAATGTTTCTGTGGAGTTTTTCTTCACTTTAAAATGAAAACCGACTAAAAAAAAACAAACAAAAGAAATTCAAAGTGACGACAGACAACAAACTGACAAATAAGCAGACACAGCACAAATACAAAACAACAACAGACACACAAAATAATCACAAAGACATACAAAATGGCGACAAAAATACACAACACAACCACAAAGACACACAAAACAACCACAAAGAGAGACAAAACAATCAGAAAGACAAACAATGAAAAAAATACAGAAAACAACCAGAAAAACACACAAAACAACGACAAAAACACACAAAACAACCACAAAGAGAGACAAAACAACCAGAAAGACATACAAACAATGACAAAAATACAGAAAACAACCAGAAAAACACACAAAACAACCACAGAGACACCGTGTGATCTCCGACAGACACACAGTTGTGTATCCAGGCTGCTCACACCGCCTCTCTGCGGCTCTCTGTGTCCGGGAGAAGCTGCCTCTGCTCGGGCAGCTCCTCCAGGTGAGTCTACCTGAGGTGGCGGTGTCTCCCCAGAACCCGGAGGCGCAGCCGATCCGGACCGAACTCTTCCCGGCAGAACTCGAGTAGCTCCGGGAGCCGCTCCGGTTCTGACGCACCAGGTTTGCGTTTAACCGCCTGCCGAGCAACTGCGGAAAACTCGACATGATTTTAAAATAAACCGAACTAATCTGAAGAAGAAGAAGAAGAAGAGAGGCAGAACTCTGACAGTTCAAGGTGCACCGGTCTGTCTACTAAAACAGTCCGACCGGAAGCATCCTGTCCGTCCAAAGGTTCCGTCCGGTCTGCTGCAGAAGGGTTCCGACCTGATTAATTCAACCTGCAGTAAATACTGCAGTACTCCGCTACAAGCACTTAAATACAAATACTTCAATACAAGTGCTTAAATGCTAGTGTTGTTTTTAGTATTTTATAATAATTTAGTTTCATGAGCTAATTTTATATGTTTTTATCTCGTTTTCTGTCTTCCTGTTTGTTTTTATTGTTGAAAAAATAAAAAATAAAACATACATATAAACCTCTATTCTGTTTTGTTATCTGTAGTATTAAATAAATCATTTTTTCAGCAAATTTCAGTTAAACAAGTTTATTTTTTTAGGATATTTTATTAATTTTGTTTTTTTGCGTGAGTTTTTGTCCTCATTTGGGGTTCAGTGTGTTTCTTATTGTATTGCTATAGACTTCTATAGATTTTATAGATCAAATCTGTAAATGTACAAAAACCCTGTGAATTAATCTGGGTTTTTGCATTATTGCAAAATGAAATAAATAAATAAAATTTAAAAAAGCTTTTGAATTTTTATTTAAAAAATGTCAACTAAATATGGTAATTAAGCTTTTGTTGTTGCTGTTGTCGTTCTTGTTGAGCCCCAACATTACTTCTTAGATGGAAGAAATATCAATGATTTAATTTTGACTAGTCTGAATTAAACTTTATTATTGAAAATTCCATTTATGACATCTGCAGTGTAAGAAGAATTAAAGTTATCTGTGGTTGTCTTTGAATAAAAATCCATGGTAAAAGTTAACTCATTGAAATTAGGACATCTAGTAAAACCTAAACTGTCAAAACCAACAATAAACATTCTGATTAGTAAAAAATAAATTGCTGTTATTTTAAATTACAAATGCATCAAAATTACAATATTAATCCGTAAACTTGGAATTCCATCCAGTCCCAAAGCTTTTGCTGATATCCATAGTTGCTGTTATTATATATCATTTATAATATATAATTGTAACCCATAGTTGGTCTTACACCTGGGCAGGTAAATCTTTCTGCAGAATGACGAAACCGACCAAAGTGAGAAATTCATGCGGACATGCAAAAGAAGCCACAAAGTCCACAGTTCATTTTCCTCCCACACAAACACAACATCATCAGTAACTCAGCTGACAGAACACCTGCCGACTCCAGAGAACCACACCTGAGCAGGTAAACTCCCCTCCAAATACAACTTCATAGTTATAAACAAATTACCTGATATATGACTATTTCTGCTCCCCGACTGAGTCCAGGTAAGTTTCTGTTCCTTTATCGTGTTCTTTCGTTCCTCATACAGAGGATTTTACTTGTTTGCTCGCAGGTTTAAGCAACTTAAATACATTTTGCTGGACAATTTCAAATTATATTCAAATGTTCAGATTTTTTTGGACATATTTCTGGTTCATTCAATTCAAAAAAATGATGCAAAATAGAATAAATAGTAAAAATTACATGAAGAAAAATGTGTTTTACAAACATCAGATTCTCAATTTATAAATGCAAAACTTTATATTATTTCATTGTTCTGCTTTTTCATTTCATAATTATAACCTGTATTAGTTGGTGAAACTGGTTGAAATACTATTTAACTATGAATGCATCATCAGGCAAATAATAGAAATATATGATGACTCATTACGTAACTCTCACAAAAATAACACCACATCCAAATTTATCACACGCACAACTTTGCCAACTGAAATAATTTTGCATAATATAATTTAAATAGCAGGTTATTATGAGAAATACATGTAAAATAATATTTCAAACACACTTTCACCTATTAGAGTTTAGATAATACAAGCTGAACTTCAAGGTAAACTTGAAAAATTACTGCAGATTTACACAAAACACATGAATTTCACATTTACATGCATTATATAAGTGTTAGTTCTATGTGTAAAATATTATTTCATTTGTAATTCCTGCACAGATCATATGTACTTGATACATCAACTATAATTTCATAAATCTGAATTGGGTTCACCAGTTTGAATATGTGTGTGTGTGTGTGTGTGTGTGTGTGTGTGTGTGTGTGTGTGTGTGTGTGTGTGTGTGTGTGTGTGTGTGTGTGTGTGAGAGAGAGAGAGAGAGAGAGAATTTTACATTTCTATATATATTATACATTTTTTATCGATGAAATGAGAAAATATGGTCATGAACATATTAATATGTGGAAATATAGTTCATGTGTCTCATGTAAAAATTCAATGTGAAATGTTATAAAGAATCTGCTGCTTTTCTTTGTAAGTGTATGTAGTGAAAAAATCTAGAAATTTGACATTTCTATGCATAATATGCATTTAAAAAAAGAATTTAAATATAATTAATTCATAAAACCCCAATAGAAACCAAATCAAGGAGAGCCACCACCTGGTCTAGAAGGAGACCAGGGCCTCCTCCTGGAGCCAGATCCGGGAGGGGAGCCCACCAGGGAGCCTCATTTGGGCACAGGCCTAAGAAGCAACATGGGCCTACCACCTACAAGGCTGGAAAATTTGGGGTCAAGTGCTATGTACAACAGGTATTGGACAGGAGTGGGCAATCGGGTGTTCCGCCCCCTGCTGACGTAGACTAGCTGAGGGGAAATTAAACATCACCTCACTGGTGAGGAGGGAATTTGGGCAGGTGCTGGGGGTGGAGTGTTACCAGCTAGGTATAGTTGGGCTCACCTCCATGCACAACGATCATTCTGCAACCAAACTCTCTTGTTCCGGAGTTGCCCAGGGTGAGAGACACTGAATGGGTGTAGAGATACTCATGAACCCCCGGCTGGGAACCGCTTCGTTGGGGTTCTTCCTGGAGAAGGAGATGATCACCTCTCTGCAACTGTATGTTGTGGAGGGAAAACTCTGTTGTTAGTGCTTATGCACTGAACATCAGTTCAGATACTCAACCTTCTTGGAGTCTCTGGGCGGTTCTGGAAGGGGTGCTGACTGAGGACTCTGTAGTTCTCATGGGGGACTTCAATGCTCAAATGGGCAACAATGGAGAAGCCTGGTGGAGGTGATTGGGAGGAACGGCCTAATCTGAACCTCAGTGTTTTTTTGTTATTGGACTTCTGGGGTAGTCATAGACTGGCCATAACAAATAAAATGTTCGAGCATAGGCTGGCTCATAAGTGTGCTTGGTACTAGAGCACCTTAGGCCAAAAGGCGATGATTGGTTTTGTAGTTGTATCATCAGATGTACAGCCATATGTCTTGGACATTCAGGTAAAGAGAAGGGCAGAGCTGTCAACTAATCACCACCTGGTGAATTGGATCTGATGGTGGGGAAGGCTGCCGGACAGACTTAGTGAACCCAATTGTGTGGTGAAGGTGAACTGGGAACATCTGGCGGAGGCCCCTGTCTGTGGGGTTTTCAACTATCACCTCTTGAAGAGTTTCTCCTGCATCCCAGGGGAGGTTGGGGACATGAAATCCATGTCGACCATATTGAAATCCTCAATTGCAGAAGCGGCTGTTCAGAGCTATACCCAGAAAGTCACTGGTGCCTGTCGCAGGCATCCTAAAACCCGGCTTTTGGCAGCCTAACGAGGATGGGATCTCAAGGTGCAGCCAGGGTGAGGAGAGTGTCTGGTTTGGGGATCTCATATTCACATCTCTGTTTTTTGCAGACTATGTGGTTCTCTTGACTTCATCAGACTGTGACCTTCAACACGCACTTAAGCAATTTGTAGCCAAGTGTGAAGTGGTGGGGATGCAAGTTGGCACCTCCAAGTCTGAGGCCATGGTTCTCTGCCAGAAACCAGTGGATTGATCCCTCCTTGTTGTTGGGGGCGGGGAGTTGCTTCCCCAAGTGAAGGAATTCAAGTGTCTTGGGATCTTGTTTGTGAGTGATGGGAAAATGGAGCGAGAGATGGACAGTGGCTGGGTGCGGTGTCAGCAGTAATCTGGGTGTTGTACTGAAGTGTCGCAGTGAAGAGGGAGCTGAGCCATAAGGCGAAGCTCTCAATTTACATGCTGATCTACATTCCAACCTTAACCTATGGTCATGAGCTTTGGATAGTGACCGAAAGAACAAGATTGTGAGTACAAGCAGCTGAAATGAGTTTCCTCCATAGGATTAGGATAAGGTAAGGAGCTCAAAGTAGAGTCACTGCTCCATCACGTCAAAAGAAATCAGTTGAAGTGGTTCGGACATCTGATTTAGATGCCTTCCTTTGGAGATTATCCAGGTATGAATTCAGCTGGGAGGAAACCACTAGGTGGACCTAGAATTTGCTGGTGAGAGGCCGGCCTGGCAATGACTCCGGATTCCCCAGGAAGACCTGGAATGCAATGATGGGGAGAGGGACATCTGAAATGACCTGCTTCATCTGCTGCCTCAGCAACCCAACCCCAGAGAAGGAGAACAAGCATGGGGCAAAGTCCCAAAGTCAGAATCCTTCTTTAGTTGAATTTGTTTGTTATGGAAAGATTTTGTGCATCATTGTTGAACACATGACCATCATCTGCATACATGATAACTTTATATTGTTGTAGCTTTAGGACATTAAATTATTCCATATTTTACTCTTTTGTTGTTCCTTTTTCTGCAGACCATGTCCATCAACTCTTCCTCCTCCTCGATCCACTTTAGCTTCTTAGCATGCAAGAATTCAATGGCCAGCAACATTATCTACACCACCTACACCGTCACCAACATCCTCCTCCTCTTCCCGCTGTATGTCCTCATCCTCTACATGGGTTTCCATCGATGGAGGCATCAGCTGATGAGCCACTCTGACTTCTTCACCTACAACATGATGGTGGTGGAGATTTGTGGTGTTTTGGGCTCGTTGTTCTACACTTTGAGCGTCTTTGTTAATAATGTGATGCTTCTGATGTTTGGGGTGCTGTTTTACAGCATTATTTTCTCAGGACAGAGCATGTTCCACATCCTGACCTGTGTGGAACGCTACCTGGCCGTTGTTCACCCCATCACCTACATGAAGCTGCGACAAACGAGAAGCGTCCAGATCAGGAACATCAGCTCCGGGTGTGTTTGGCTGCTTTGCTTGGGTGGGGTTGGACTCACATATATCTGCTTCCCTTCTTTTCCCACCACACTACTGTTCTCCTTATTGGGCGTCTGCATATTTATCATGTTGTTCTGCTGCCTGTCGGTTCTCTGCGTTCTGACTCGTCCAGGTCCGGGGGAGGTGGGTGGGAAGAAGGAGCGGGTCGACCAATCCAAGCAGAGGGCTTTCCACATGATTTTGATAATAACGGCGGCACTGCTGTTGAGGTTTGTCGCACTCCTGATGTGTTTCAGCTTTGAATACATGTCGTTTTTCAATGCGAAGGATTTGTGTACATTGATGGATGCAGGGATCTGGTTGACAATTCCCAGCAGTCTGGTTCTGCCGCTACTGTTTCTGCACAGAGCAGATAAACTAACATGCTGTCGGCAGGGAACCTAAACAGAGTAAAGTGATTTCCACCTCAAAGAATCAGATTCCATCTGCTCCACCATCTAGGATGTGCTTGAAACTTTTCTGTCATAAACTATAGATATCCACCCATCCATTATCTGTACACCACTTAATCCTCATTAGGGTAGCAGGGGGGCTGGAGTCTATCCCAGCTGATTTAGGGTGAAGGCAGGGGACACCTCAACAGGTAACAGTCTATCACAGGGCTACATGTAGAGACAAACAATCACACTCACATTGACACCTACAGACAATTAAGAATCACCAATTAACCTCATCATGTCTTTGGACTGTGGGAGGAAGGCGCAGTATCTAGAGAAAACCCACGCATGGACGGGGAGAACATGCAAACTCTATGCAGAAAGATCCTGGGACGCGAACCAGGGGTCTTGTCACTGCAAGGCGAAAGTGCTAACCACCGAGCCACTGTGCAGCCAACTGTACATATTTAAGATTAACTACGAGATTAAGATATCAAATACTTTCTGAAATAAATTTCTTAAAAATTTGCTTGTCAACCCACTTTTGGCAATTTTGTTAATGTGGTAAATGACTATTGTAGCTGGAAACAGCTGATTTTTAATGGAATATCTCCATAGAGGTACAGAGGAACATTTCCAGCAACCATCACTCCTGTGTTCTAATGCTACATTGTGTTAGCTAATGGTGTTGAAAGGCTCACTGATGATTAGAAAACCCTTGTGCAGTTATGTTAGAACATGGAGAAAAGTGGGAGTTTTCATGGAAAACATGAAATCGTCTAGGTGACACCAAACTTTTGAACAGTGGTGTAGGTCAGGAAGACTATTTATACTTGAGATCCAGTGTAATTTTTATTCTAGAACTGTGGATTTAAATTTGATATTTATATTTTGTAAATGTCTACTATAATATTAGAACTGTGTCACTGGACAAAAATAATATCTTTGTAGAATATTATTTTAGACACTGTTTCAACACATTTTACATTTTACAAATATAATTTAAGCTCTGAAATGTCCCTAAAGGGTTGAAAAATCTGTTTGTAAGTTCCCATAAAAAACATAGATTTCACTTTTGCATACAATATGTTGTTGTTTTACTCAATATAATTTCAAATCATGTCTTTGAACACACTGATATGTGAAATTACAGTTAAGATGTTCCATAAAAATATTGATATTTACACATATTTTACTGTTATGTCAGATTATATTGGAGGCATATTTCTTGTTGTAGTCATGAAGATTTATGTTTGATGTACTCTATATAAACTGTTTGTGCTGATGTGTATTTTTATTTCATGTTTATACTTGATATCTATATTTGTGCATTTCCAATTATGAAGACAGAATTGTGTCTGCAAAATGCATTCTTAATTGAAGTTCAACTTTCATTTATCTTGTTATATTTATGACTTATTATACTCATCATATAGAATGTTTTACGTATTTTGTTTTGTTTTAATCTGTTTGCTTTGAGTTCCTTCAAACACACAACACATTGTTCCAAACATAAAAATGTAAAACTACTGCATGATTGTATGTACTTTTAAATTTTTTAAAACTCCGTCCATGCGCTGACGTTTCCATGCAAATTGGTTTGTTGAGTTTTTAATGATTGTGAGGCTTGTTGAGTTGCTCTGAATGGAAAAAATAAATATCTCGTGGTTCATTGAGTGGCTTCATTTCCCTGCAGAACGACGAACAAAGCAGAGGAGGGACCCAAACATGCAAAAAAGCCACAATTTTGTTCATCTTTCCATCCATACAAAGACAACATTCGTTACTCTGACAGGACACCCGAGGACAAACCATCCAAATTAAACTCCACATTTCATAATTATTTAATAATGACCTGATATTTCATTATTGCTGCTGCACGACTGAGTCCAGGTAAGATTCTGTTCTTTTATCTTGTCCCTGTGTTTCTCATTTAAGTATTGAAAAACTTCCAACTGCTGTTTCTATCTAAAAGTCCCAAAAATATTACAAATAACACAAATATTTAAAACGCAAAAAATTACAAATGTGCTCTAAAGTCTACAAGCATTAAAATGTGGACACATTTCGAGATTAAAACAAACAAAAAAATCTTCATGCAATGAAACAAGATCATAATTTTTGTTACATAATTATACATAAACTGGATAAAATGGCTCCGCTTTGATGATCTACAGTATTTAATTATTACTGACATAATATTGTATCAGTAAAATAATCAAATGATATGAGAATTTCTACTGTGAATCTTACAAAATTCAGTGTAAATAAATGTGATTTTATAAATTTTGCATGTGTTTTGCATGACACATTTAAAATCTTGACAAATATGATTTCATTTCACAAATGTTATACAGATAGAATATTGCAAGTAATTTACTGCTTAGAGGAATTTCTATGTGAATTTTTAAATTACCTGATGTTCCAAATGTTATTTAACATCTGAAATCAAAGCCAACCACAAACTGCTGTAGTCAAATTTATATGGAAGTTCACCAAACAAACAAATTATTATTTTCCATGCATTATGTACATTTTGCAGCGTAAAAGTGACTAAATAATGTCGTTAAACATCTTGACATGCAAAATATCATTGTAATGCATCTAATGTAAAAATTTGAATGTGAAATGATGAAAAGTTTGATATTTCAATTCCTGTTCTAAATGTGAAATTTCCCCCAAAATAATTCACTGCTGTTGAGGAGTTTCATCTTAAGTTTGCTTTAAAAAAAAGAGAATAATTTCACATTTCTGTCCACTATGTGCATTTTTCAGACTTAATATGACAAAATTGTGTCATTGTGCATCTTGATATGCAAAACATGTCAAAATTTACACATGACATGTAAAAATGTGGAATGCGGTGGTGAATTTATCTGTATATTAATGTAAAATAACATAAATTAATGGTATACATTATGTACATTTTTCGAAAATAAATATGATGACAAGATGTCATTTAACATACATCTATTGTAATAATGCTCAGTAAAAATCACAACCCTGTTGTAGAGAAATTAGTTTGTAGTTTTACACACAAAAAAACTAAAATTTTACATTTTGCATGAATAATATTTTTTTTCAAATGCCTATAAGGACAAATTTATCTAATGGAACATGCTAATATGTGAAGTAATGTTTCATACATTTCATGCAAAAATGCAAAATGTTTCTGTTTAAAGTACTTGATGTTCCAGATATTTTTCACGTGTTAAATGCACCAATGAATGAATTTATTCAATATACAGCGGGTCGTTGAATTACGTCAGAATTCCGTTCCTATGGTGCGACGTAATGCGATTTTTGCAGTAAGTCGGAACTCACATACTGTGACATATGTGGCGTACAACCAGTGAATGTAAACAAAGCAGTCTTCCTCATATAGCGCTGTGTGATGATGTGTTCCTCCACTCCGCTTGCCAACTAGTTCCCGCTGAAAATTAGTTTGAATGTCACATACGCCGTACGCCGAAATGAAGATTTTCTTCATACATTTATGGGAGATGGCGATGTAACCATGAAACACCGTAAGTTGAAGACGTCGTAAACCGAGGACCTGCTGTATTAGCATGACTGGCTCTCTCAGGAGAACAGATTTTGTGCATTGCTGTTATAAACTTGAGCATCATCTGCAAACGTGATGACTTTAAACTGTTTAAACTTCCGACGGACATTAAAATTATTCCATAATTTCCTCTTTATTTCCCTTCTTCTGAAGACCATGTCCTTCAACTCGTCGTCCTCCTTCAACAGTCTCTACTTAAAATGTCGGTCTTCAACATCCACCAACACCATCTACATCATCTACACTGTCACCAACATCCTCCTCCTCTTCCCGCTCTACCTCCTCGTCCTCTACATGGGTTTCCACCGATGGAGGCGTCAGCCGATGAGCCACTCCGACTTCTTCACCTACAACATGATGCTGGTGGAGATCACCAGCATTCTTGGGTCCATCCTCTACGCTGTGAGCATTAACAGTGGTATCGAGGTGCTGTTGATGTTCGGGGTGAGTTTGTTCTGCTTTATTTTCCCAGGACAGACCGCGTTCCACGTCCTGACCTGTGTGGAACGCTACCTGGCCGTCGTTCACCCCATCACCTACATGAAGCTACGTGAAGCAAGAAGCGTCCAGATCAGGAACATCATCACCATCTTCGTTTGGCTGCTGTGTTTTTTTTGTGCTGGACTCATCATGCTCCTCTTCCCCGTCTTTCCCAACACGCTGCTGTTCTGCTTCATGGGCGTCGCCATATTTATCGTGTTGTTCTGCTGCCTGTCGGTTCTCCGCGTTCTGACCCGTCCAGGTCCGGGGGAGGTGGGCGGGAACAAGGAGCGGGTTGACCAATCCAAGCAGAGGGCTTTCCACATGATCGCGGTCATCACGGTGATGCTGGTGGTGAGGTCTGTTGGACTGCTGGTGTGTTTCAGCCTCGAATATGTGCCGCATATTAACAGAGATCTGGAAAACTTGTGCATCTTGATGATTTCTGGGATCTGGATGATGGTTCCCAGCAGTTTGGTTCTGCCGCTAATGTTTCTGCACAGAGTGGGAAAACTGACATGTTGCAGGAAGAAAACGCAATTACGTTGAGGAAATAAAGAGTTTATTGATGTGGACGAAACAGAGTCCAGTTTTGGTAAAAACAATATTGGGGCGAAGAGGTTGATTTGTCTGAATAAACATCAGAAACACACTTCATTTTTTAAAAGTGATCTGCGAAATAAATGTGAAATAGAGGTATTTTCTGCTCATATTTGCATTCACATAGATTTAAATAACAAAATCATCTAACTGAACATAGTAAATATGTTGTATTTTCATGAAATTAAAGATTAACCAATGTGTTTTTATTTAGGGCCAGTGTCAATATCGATTATTAGTGATCAAGAAAAGCTGATAACTGATATCTGGAACCAATATACATTAACCGTTAATTATTAACAACATATAATAGTATTTTAAATATGTTTGATAATTTAAAAAAGCTTCCTGCAACTGAATATGTACGATAGAAACAGGGGTGATGACATCTGAGCATCATATGACGCTACAATGCTCTCCTATTTTCTGACTGATCAATTGATTTGGATCAATACCAGTTTGTTCTCTGTTTTCTTAATCTGTCTCTGTTCTGTCACTTTTATTTCCCACCATGGTTCAGATCTTCAAGCTTCATTATTGTTTTCCTATTTTTCTATTTAAGGTTGATCTCTGGCTGCGTGCTAACATAGCCGCTAGCTGTTAGCATAGCCTCAACCACTCTGAAAGGAGCTAATGTCCTGGTTTATGGAGACATTTGTGTTCCTTGTTTTTGAGTTTTTGCTTGTTTGTGTTTTTGCCTGACTTTCGAAACATGTTTTGGTGTTCCATATAGCGTTAGCTGTAGAGTAAGAGGCACAGCTAACCTTTAGGTGGTAGCGTTAGCTTACCACTGTCCACAAAATAAGTTCCAGCTGCAGCACTTGTTAACACAGAGCTGCTAATGTGCTCGTCTGTCTCTCCATGTAAACAATCACTTTCAGATACCTACTCGAAATCATGTTTTTAAACATATTTAAATGTGATATAATTTTAATTTACACTACCAGTTAAAAATTTGGACACACTTCTCATTCGCTGTTTTTTATTGAATTATTTTCTACATTGTAGATTAATACTGAAGACATCAAACTATAAAAGAACACATATGGAATGATGTTGGAAACAAAAAAGTGTTAATCTTCAGTATGAATCTACAATGTAGAAAATAATACAAATAAATAAAAAGCACTGAATGAGAAAATGTGTCCAAACTATTGACTGGTAGTGTATCAAATGCAAAATAAAACCCCCCAAAAATTTACATATACTTTAGTGGAGATGAATAATTATACATTGTTTCTACATTTTATTGTATTTATATTTAGTGTACTGTGTGTAAACTTGTATTTTGAGTGCTGTGGTGGTGTATATTTTACATTTAAGGTCACAATGAACATACTGATATTTGAAAGGAAATTATTTAATGTGAAAATTTTGATGTCAATTATCCCACTAAAATATTTACATTTACATACATTTTTGTCATGATGTATAAATACTGAATAATTGGTGTACTGCATACATACTACATACTATATACTATATAATGAATACTATAAATATATATAGTATATATACTATTGTAAGTTTTTGTCATGGTATATCATTATATCAGAGGTCCAGTATATTTGTTCATGTCATCATATTGATTTCTAGTTTACATTTATGTTTGTAAATCTGCAAATTTACAAACATAAAGTCACAACTTTATATCATTGAAATAATTAATGCTGTAAGCTGATGTAAAAAAAACGTGAATTTCAAATTTACATGTGTTATATAATTTGTTTTAATCACAATGGGAGCAGAAGTATCTCATTGAACGATGAATAGTGATTTAATCCAGCTAATCCCAGATGTGAATTGTGATTGTTATGTAAACTGTCAAAATTTAAATGTGAAATGTTCAAAAAACATAATTATGGTGTGCTGGTATGTGAAATCATCACCATCAAAAAAAAAAATCATTTAAGTTCCCCCAAAATTAAATTATTTACATTTTGAACCTACACTTTTCTTTATGGGTGTTTGTGGTGGTATATAAACTATAACATGGGACATTATGTAGATGTGTGAAGTGTGTCATTTAACTGGTGATTTGAAAAAATAAAATTACTGGCAGATTCCATGCATTTCTTGTCTTTAAACATGTCAAGAAGCCACAATTCCACTGTTGATTTTCCTCTCACATGCAGACACAACATGACAACAACAAATAAATCTTTAATTAATGTGAGCTGAAGGTTTTATTTGCTCCGGCTGCTCTGACTTTTCTCTTTTCATCATATTTATTGTGTTTTTACTTTTATTTGTTGTACTTTATTCAGTTTCAGGGGCTATTTGTTTTAATTTTCAGACATTTTCCTTAACTACAAACACACTTTTTACTGCTTTGAACCAAATCTGATGTGACACGTTCCCAAGTGCACATCATTACACAATATGCAGTCAGGAAAGATGATTTATTCAGCCATTTGCCTAACCACAAGCTGCTACTGGCTCTGGGAAACACGACATTGCTTCTGTTTTGCATTTGTCTCAGTTTTATGTCACACCTGAAACTGTCACAGCAAGATCATGAGTTAAATTCATTTAATTTATTGACCTTTAATGTAACTCATCTAACTGAACTCAGTTGGTGCTAGAAGTCCCACAGTTAGTAAAATGAAAATGATCTGAGGTCAGTGAATGTGTCTCAGTGATTGTATTATAAAAACTCCTGGATCTGGAAGGTCCAGTCTCTGGTGGATCAGTTCTCCTGGATAGAACTACACCATGAAGACTAAAGAACACTCCTTGAAACTCTAAGAAAATATTGTTGAAAAGCATCAGTCAGGACGATACAAGAACATTTCCAAGTTCCTAAATATCTCTTGGAGTCCAGTTAAAATCCATCATTAAGAAATGGAAGGAAGATGGAACATGAATAAATCTGACTAAAGCAGGACGTCCTCAAAAATGAGAGACCGAGAAAAAATAGACGAGTGAGGGAGGCCACCAAGACACCTATGACTCCTTTGAAGGAGTTACAAGAAAGAGATCAGTGAGGGAGGTGAAGTGCAGTGCTGGCAGCATGAAGACCGGAAGCATGGTGGTGGCAGCATCATGATGTGAAGCATGGTGGTGGCAGCATCATGATGTGAAGCATGGTGGTGGCAGCATCATGATGTGAAGCATGGTGGTGGCAGCATCATGATGTGAAGCATGGTGGTGGCAGCATCATGATGTGAAGCATGGTGGTGGCAGCATCATGATGTGAAGCATGGTGGTGGCGGTATCATGATGTGAAGCATGGAGGTGGCAGCATCATGATGTGAATTTCACCTATACTTTACTATGTACAAGTCTTTTATTGTATCTTTATATTACTTTCTTGCGTTAATGAACAAATGTAAATGTGAGGTGATAATGTCTTAAAATAAAGAAGTCTTATTAAATAATGACATAAACTGATTCAGAGAATTCCCCTTTTGGGTCCTTCTGACTGCTCTTCACTGCTGTCTCAAACTGGAATATAGAAATGTGTGTCTGCAAGTTTTTTAGCAATTTTTCCCGATAAATTAAAGCAAGCAAATGAGTTTTCCCATTAAAACGCTGAGTTGTGAGGTCAGAGGACAGTCAATCAGGTATATTAAAATACAAGTCTATAGAGATCACACAAATGTACAAAGCACAGCTGAAAGCATTTATTGTCGTATTTATTACCTCATTTGATTACAGTAACCCCATTAAAATACAGCTTTATCACATTGGTAGTATTGGGTTTTAAGACATATTTAAACACTAAAAAAAAAATCTATTTCCACTGGTCTGGCAAAAAAAACAAAAAAAACAATCTAGAGCTATTTCATTAACTATTAACTGAATAATTACTTGAAGAAAATTGCAAACATTCTTCATACTATGTCTAGGCTTTAGACGTTTATAAAGTGAAAAAATAAAATATCAAATACAATTAATCGATTAGTTGAAATGAAAAATAAAAACGTCTGACGACCAATCAGAATCTACTCACTAACAACTTCTAACTAGAAAATATTTCCTGTCAGTCACCTAGCAACTCCACAGCAATCACATACACCACATACAAGCTTATATACATTTATTGAAATCAATTGACATCAGCTACTTTTTTTCTAAACGTTTTTATTCACTATTTGATTATTTTAGAATAATCTGTTGGTTACAAACCTACTAGCAACCAGAAAGTACTGACTATCAGCTACCGCAACAAGCCTAAGATGAGCCTTAGCAACCACATCATAAGTCAAAGCAACGCCTGACAACCACCTTAAAAACTTTGGATGCAAACCATTAATTACACGGAACACCGTAGCAACCACTTTGAAAGTTTTAGCAACAAACAACCAACCACAACAAACGCCTTAAAGGCCTTAGAAACAAATGGCCAACCATCCAGAACACCATAGCAACCACCTTTAAAGTCTTAACAACAAATGGGCAAATACCCAGAACCCAGTAGCAAACACTTTGAAAGGCCTACCAATCAACCATGTAAAAACAGGAAGAGCACCATAGCAACCACCTTCAAATCTTTAGCAATGAACAACTATAATGGACACCATAGCAACCACTTTGAAAATCCTAGCAACAAACAACAACCCACAACACCACAATAAGCACCTTAAAGGCCTTAGCAACAAATGGCTAACCATCCAGAACACCACAGCAACCACTCTGAAAAGCCTAAAAAGCAACCATTTAAAAACAGGAAGAACACCGTAGCAACCATCTCAAAATTCTGAGTAACAAAATGAGTAACCACCCACAACACCATAGCAATGACCCTAAAAGTGTAAGCAACAAACGAGCAACCACCTAGCACACCATAGCAACTGCCTTAGCAAAAAAAACATTGCCTATAACATCATAGCAACTGTCTTAAAAGCCTTAGCAATAAACAAGAGACCACCCAGAACACACAGCAATCACCTTTAAAGCCTTAGCAACTAACAAGCCATCATCCAGAACACCGTAGCAACCATCTTCAAAGCCTCTAGCGATGAACATACCACAACCTTGAGCACCTTAGCAACCACTTTCAAAACCTAAGCAATAAATAAATAAATGACCATCGTAGAAACTTCCGTGAAACCCTTAGCAACAAACACGACACCAACCAGACCATTGTGCCAACTACCGTGAAACCCTTAGCAACAAACTACCAAATGCTCTGAGCAGCATAGCAACCATCTTTGAAGCTTTAGCAACTACCCACAATGCTATAGCAACCACCTTCAACCCCCCCGAGCACCACCCTGACAATGTTAGCAACAAACAAGGAACATCTTCGCTACCACTCCAAAAACGCAAGGCAACACTTTGGCCAATCCAGTGGTCAATGTAATTTACACTGTGAGATATTAAACAATTACGTTTATTTTCCCAGTAAATTAGCAGCTGTTTCGCATTATCTCAATTTATTCATTTTTTATTTGGAAAAACAAAATCAAATTGTGCCCTGATTTGTTTGACAGCAAAACTTGACAACTAACTTGTGCAATCTGACACCTGACCAAAGTACCCTTAATCCACTAAGAAAATTAATTTTGTCTAGACGCCCAGTTGATATCTTTATCTGCTGTTACCATGGAAACATGGTAGTTTTCCTGTCCTGTGCAGGTACAGCAGGGGTAACACCACACTGCTGGGCAGACTGAACCAGTAACCTGAACTCCTCAGCGCACAGTTGGAATTCAAGACTGGCGAGTCGCCCACAGCTTTACTAATTGTGAACCCAACAAACCACAACCACAGCACTGCCAGTATGGCGGTAATGGTGTAGAAAGCCCTCTGCTTTGATTGGTCAACATGCTCCCTGTCCCTGCCTCCTTCCCCCGGTCCTGGACGAATCAGAGCACAGAGAACACAGAGGCTACAGGAAGTGATGATGACAGAGCAGGCGACAAACTGGATGAGAAATGGGATGAAGGGAAAAGTGGGAAATAGACTAAATGCACAACTCCAGATGAAGGTGAGCAGCCAAGCAACAGCAATACAGATGTTCCTGATCCAGACCCCACGGCTGTTTCTCAGCCCCATGTAGGTGACCGGGTGGATGACGGCCAGGTAGCGCTCAACACAGGTGAGGATGTGGAAGTAATTTTCTCCCAGGTACAGGGTGCTGGTACAAAGGAACCCCACGTTCCTCGGAACTGGGAGGTCAAAGTAGTGGCCGAGCAAGAATAGTAACGCCCCCAAGACTCCGATCAGCTGCAGGGTGGCATTGTGGAAGGTGAAGACGTCAGAGTGGCTTGTCGATTTGAAGGAGCGCTGCCGCCGCCATCGCTGGTAGCCGAGGTAGAGGATGAAGATAGAGAGAGGGAGGAGGAGGAGGAATCTGGTGGCATTATAGGCAAAGGTGACAAAAAAAGCAGCTGTGGAGTTCTTGCAAAAGTGAGAGACAAGGAAGGAGTCCATGGACATATTGACTGTGGAGAGCAGATAAAGACCTGAGGAAGAGGAGAAGACAAGCAGTGTGCCGTTAATGAAAATATGAAATGACAAAATTGAGGTTAAAACAAATACAGTGGTCGTTTTTGACTCCCTTACCTGAACCGGTCGAGGCAGACGGCTGCCTTCCCCTAGCCTGGTTCTGCTGGAGGTTTCCTCCTGTTACAAGGGAGTCACTCCTGCACAGTCGCTAATATAACGAAGAAAAAAGTAATAATGTTTAATGAAATAATACCAATACAACACAAAAAGCAAATTACAACTGAATTTAACACAATTAAAAAAACTAAACCAAAGCGTCGTCATGTGGGATCCAGGGACTCATTTAATTAAGCTTAAATATTTCTAGTGTTGCTCCACAGTTTCATCATTTGACATTTTGGACCTAAAACTGAATTCAGGACAATATTTTGTACATTTTTAAAAATTTCATATGTTCTCACGACCTGGGAAGTTTTGTATTTTCACACTCAATATAAACATGTAAATCCATTTTTAGGGTTCAATACAGACAGAATGAGTGAATGATTGAACGGATCTTGGCTCACTAGCTTTTGAAAATTAGAAAATGTGCAGAGTTTTCCAACAAATCTGGTATTATGGCTCCAGAAACTTCCTGTTAATGTATATATCTGGATAGATGCATATTTTTTTCTAAAAATAGTCTTTACTTGATATTTTACCAACTTTCAAGGCCTCTAACATCAGGAAAATAGCTTTTTTAAATGAGAGTTAAAATTCCATGTCAACTTTGGTACTTCTACCCTAAAAAAGTACCTGTGGATCCATTTTCAGGGCTTATATCTCCACCTTAAAATTTTAGCAGCAAACCATTAATTACGTGGAACACTGTAGCAACCACTTTGAAAATCTTACCAACAAACGAACAGCCACCCACAACAAACACCTTAAAGGCCTTAGCAACAAATGGCCAACCATCCAGAACACCATAGCAACCGCCTTTAAAGTTGCCATTTTTACCAAATTTTGAGGCATCTAGCATGAGTAAAGTTATCTTTTTTAATGAGAATTAGAGTTTCATGTTGGTACTTCTACCCTAAAAAAATACTTGTGGATACATTTTCAGAGTTCAACATCTCCAGAAATAAAACTAACAGCCATGAAATGTGTTGAGGACACGGACAGAATAGTTTCCATCAGATTCAAATGATTGAATGGATCCAGCAAATGACAAATTTTTAATCACTGGCTCTTAAAAATGAGAAAATGCGCAAAATTTTCCAACAAAGCTGGTATTATGGCCCCAGAAAGTTCCGATAAGTGGAACTACACTACCGTTCAAAAGTTTGGGGTCACTTAGAAATATTCTCATTTTGAGAAAGAAAAAACATTTTTTTGAAATGAAGATGACATTAAATGAATCATAAATACACTCTGGACATTGTTTATGTGGTAAATGACTATTCTAGCTGATTTCTAATGGAATATCTCCATAGAGGTACAGAGGAACATTTCCAGCAACCATCACTCCTGTGTTCTAATGCTACATTGTGTTAGCTAATGGTGTTGAAAGGCTAATTGATGATTAGAAAACCCTTGTGTAATTATGTTAGCACATGGATAGAAGTAGGAGTTTTACTGGAAAACATGGAATGGTCTGAGTGACCCCAAACTTCTGAACGGTAGCTTGCATGGATGGATCCATATTTTCAGCCTTTGGTCAACATTTCACCAAGGTTTGAAAATGTGGCCAGAAAGAAATACTTTTGAAAAAATAATGGGATATTCTAACATTAAAGAATTGTAAAACAAACAGACAAATTAACAAACTAGCAAACAACACAATTATATCAGTAAAATAATGATGTTTTCAGCAGATTTAAACACAGTAAGAAAAGTGTGATTTTATGGTCAAGTGTTGTAAAAGAATGAATTAGTATTGATAAAATACAGATTTTTGATGTGGACATTATTTACAGCTTTAACTTGTTACATTTGCAGTAAACAAATGAGTTAATACTGAATGCATTTTCTGTAATTACATAAAGCTTGTGAACATTAATTCTGTTTCCCATTTGATGGCCCTCAACAGCATTCAGGAGAGTTAAAATATGTCAATATTAGAATTCTTTTTCCCCACAGAATGAATCCTGTCTATATATAATGGTGGTATCTTTGTGTGTAAAACACTCCTTTCATTGTCTATAGTAGTTCTGACCAACAACCTATCAACATGCTGCTATAACCGTTTAAACTTTACCCAGAACACACTTTTTAAAGTTTTCTCTGGCGACAGAAACACATCCAGGGTACCAATGATTGTTTCTAAGACTCTAAACTGTTCAAACTACGATACATCCCTATCTGCTATACATGTCAATCTGCTGGACTGATGAAGTTCTGAGGCTCGGATATGATGGAAAAAGCCCATCAAAAAGTGATGAAGCTGATTCTGAGGAGGTCGGGTTTTATGGATTTACCACAAAAATACAACAACAAAACCAATAATTGTAAAGATGTTTCATCTAAAACACCAATATGCATAAATATCAATAGGATTTGGGAACAAACTTTTAAATCATATGACCTCAAACATGGAATGAAAATCATGAGATTGTCAGTAAAGACTCACCGTCTGTGGCTGTGTCGGTTCGTGGTCGTCGTTCTCCCGCTGGTGTCTGGTTCTAGTGTCCAGTGCTGCTCATGTGTGACGGTTCTTATTGATGCTCAGGTGTCAGGATGACTGACGAACTGGTTTGCATGTTATAAAACTCTTTTCACAGGGCGGCAACTCAAATAATCTTTTCTCTTTAATGTGATGTAAATGTTCCCTGAGAGTTCTCGCTGAATTCATTTTTAAAAAATAAAACACTGTGAAAAGAAACACAGAGCATGTGTTCCATCAATAAATGCACATTTGCAAGATAAAAAAACAGACTGATTGATACAAACTACTTAAGGCAAAAACATTCATTAGAGGAGTTGAGTTGGAATTTACAGAACGTTCTAACAACATTACACAACATCACCTACAAGTTCTACTAACTTTTTAGAGAAAATGTTGGAATCAAATGTTCAAAGAACGTTGAGTAATTGTTTGTGTCCACTAATGTTTCTATCAAGTCAATATAATGTTTTGTCAACATTCAGAGCATGTTGCCAGGAACGAAGGTTATGTTCTGTGATAACAAAAGAGAAACGTTCTCAAACCAACATTCAGAAAATGTTGTCCAGATGTTAAAGAGGCCTCAGGTGCCAAATATATTAAAGGTGGAACATTGTACCTGTTTGTTGAGAGAACACATTATAGAGTGTTCTTCTATAAGACGTTTCCACAATGATAACAAGGGAAGGATGTTCTCGATACAACCTAATGTTATTAAGATGTTCTCCAGAGCTCAGATGACAGAATGTTCTCTATAAAATGTTCCTGTACTGTGATATATTGACAAAGATGCAACATTCTGGCTGTAACGTTCTGAGAATGTTTTGGGGATGTTGTTAAGGGAACATTTTATAGAACCTACACAATATTTCCACAATGTTCCAAAAATTTTAGAGGAACAACATTCTCAAACCACGGAGTCTATAAAATGCTCCCTCAATGTTCTATGATGACAAAAGAAGAACATTCCCAGAGCAACATTCAATTTTAAGAACAGCAGGGCATGACGGTCTACCAGTGTTTTAAAACATTTTTAGAACATTTACAGTTATTCTACCTTTAAGAAGACCAGTCTGGGAACTACTCGCTGAAAATTTTAGCAGAACTTTGAAGAATTTTCTCAGAATGTTTGTGGCACAAAAGTATTTTAAAAGCGCATTCCTTTCCACATACATGAATGCAGCATTACTCTGCTAAACTTTGTATAAAGAAATAAATAGCTATGGGTGGATCTGACTGAAAACATTTTCCCAAAAACATCTATCTGTTATCTTCTACATGTGACCATCATGTATTAAAAGAACATCGTGATCTTATGAAAAAGATCTGAAACAAGAGATTGAGATCGTAAAGTCATTTGGAAAATGTCGACTAAACTAACAGAAAAACTGTGAAGTCAGCTCATTTTCTCATAGACTTCAATACAATTTGACCTCTGAGGTCTCGCCCCCTGTTGGCTGTTAGAGAAAACACTGCTTTCAGATGTTTCTGCATTGACTTTGCTTTTCATGCATACAGTTTATAGACATTAGTTCAGGAGGAAACCTACAGCTAACATTCAGCTGATGTTCTGTCACAGTTTTCTGTAAAAGTAAGGCGGTTCTCAGTTTCATGTTTGCTTCGGAGCTTCTCGTACGACACAGTTCTGCTATTTTAACGTCAGACAGACCCAATAAATGAACCCAGTGTTGTGGAAGTTCAGCGAAGTCGATAGAGGATGAGGAGGAGAGACACAATGGAGACTCTGATGACTCAGGTTGTGAGTAAAGTTTACTGACGTCAGGAGAAGTGACACCAACAGAGCAGCAGGACATGCAAGCAATGCCAGCATCAGCTCTGAGGATTCTCTCTGATCTTTGGGTTTATATTGTAGGTGGGAGAAGATCAGCTTTAGATTACAGACCAATATGGAGACAACTAGTCTGCTTAGCCATGTCAGAATAGACAATATCTAACCTCGACCAGAGCAGAGTCCTGGCATATTTTCCTCCTACAGCGTCGGTCTGCCTGTCGGAAGATAATTTTGGATGACGTCAACTAACAGCTGCAAGGAAATACCTTAGAAAGGGGAAAGAGTCATTTTTCTTTCACAACCAGTCTGTTGTTCTTCAGTTTATTAGACGTGAGAAGGCTGTTAATGATACAGATTTACTTTTACAGAGGTTAGTATAAATGTTTACAGAGAAAAGGGCAAGGAAAGTTTAAGTTCAGTTCCACGAAGCAGCTCACATTTGCTGTTTTGCCTCATCAATATATCAGAGTTGCTGTTTGACAGGAGTCAAATGAGCCGTGAACTAAAACTGCTGCTTATTCAAAGCAGTCGGCATCGCCTTACCCAGAACACCTGCAATTTTCTCACTCCGCTCGTATTTGCATGCTAATTATCTAAACTTCACACGAAGGCGTCGGCTTAATGCTCACAAGAAGAGTTTAGTGGTCAAAACTCAAAATGAGAAGTTTAAAAACCTGCTCAGCTGATATAAACAGAAAGTTGAATAAATATTCAGCAGAGAAACACAAGTTTTACTGGTACTGTCACGATGTGCTGTAATTTTCTTTGTTTTTGTAAGTTCGGCATCATGAATTAGCCTTAAAAACTACATTACACACGAGGCTCAGCTGTAAATTCTATTTTTAAAAAAAATCTGGAATTAAGCTTCTCTGCAGTAAGAATCTCCTTTTAGTGCTGAAAGTTTTCCCAAAAGACACACCAAACTCTTATTATGCCACCCTATTCATTAAATAATTATTAGTATCTAAAATTGTTAAGACACACAACTGTGTCGTCTGCAAAAATGTGAAGAAAACATATAAAATTTACACCATTATGGGAATTAATCCTCTGAACAAAAAGTTGATTTTAAGATGTTTTTTGCTTCTTACTTCACTGTTTGTATATTTTTTCACTTCATTTATCTTCTCATTTACATCCATTCTGTAATTTTTGTGTCTTTTTGTCTCGATTTTGTCATTTTTTGTTTTGGTCTAGAAGTTTTGCACCTCATTAATCCTGTTTTTTTTGTCTTATTGTAGATCTTTGAGACAGTGTTCTCTCATTGTGAGTGTTTTGTGTCCTTTCTTATCATCCTATGTCTTGTTTCCTTTTTTATCTGTATTGATTTGTGTCTCATCTTTTTGTTTTGTGTTTCATTGTTCGCTGTTTTGTGTCTCTTACCTCCGTTTTTTAATTTTTGTGCCTTGTTTCATGTCTCATTTTTGTCGTTTTGTGTTTAACCTTTTTGCTTTGTATCCTTTTGGGTTTTTATTTTGTTGTTGTTTGTTGTTTTTATTGTTTGTGTCACTATGTAGATCTTTGGGACAGTCTTGTCTGTGGTCGTTCTGTGTCTTATTTTCTTGCTTTGTGTCTTGTTTTTGTCATTTTTCTTGCTTTTGCTTTTGTCATTTGGGTCTCTTTTTTGTTTTGTGTTTATTTTTTGTTTTGTGTTTCTTTATAGTCATTTTGTCTTCATGTTTATAATTTCTTTTAGCGCAGTTTTGTCATTTTTGTGTCTTGGTGTGCGTCTTGTTTTTCTTGTTTGTGTCATTATGTCGATCTTTGGTACAGTTTTGTGTGTGGTTGTGTTGTGTCTCAATTTCTTGCTTTGTGCCTCGTTTTTGTTTTACTTCTTTTTTGTCTCATTTTTGTCATCTTGTGTCTCTTTTTTTTGTTTAGCATTTAAATTATTACCAATTTTCTTTATGGTCGTCTAGTCTAATTTGTCTGATATTTGTGATCTCACTGCACACACGAGTAGTTCAAGGACTGTTGGAAAGTTGAAAATTTGCCAATTTCTTAATTTTTTTCTGATTTACATTTTCTGGCTGATAAATGATGCTTTATGGTGATGTTTTTGACTTAATCTCACGCTGCTCTGACAGGTTTTCGTTTGCGGCCTCCCAGTTTTCCGACCCTCTGCAGAAAAAGCACCGGCAACATGAGGGAATTCGGAACCTGGAACCAGACAAACGAAAGAGATACCAAACACTTAGTGAAGCCATCCAACAACAAAACATCCAACATAGAGGATGCCAAACTGGTGAAGAACCCCAACAACAGAACTCCTGTTACAATCATCACGGTGTTGAAGGCCCTCTGCTTTGATTGGTCAACACCTCCCCTCTCTCCCGGCTTTGGACGAATCAGAACGTAGAGAACAGAGATGCTGCAGAAGGAGACGGTGACGGCGGACAAAGCAAAGAAGAAGAGGCAGATGCGGTCGATTGTAACATCGTGTGTTGCAAGTGTAATCATCACTCCCAAGCAATTCAGCCAAACACAGGCGATGCTGGCGTTCCTGATCCTGGCTCCGCCCCTCTGCTTCAGGCCCAGGTAGGTGATGGGGTGAACCACGGCCAGGTAGCGGTCCACACAGGTGAGGCCGTGGAGCAGCGTCTGTCCAGGCATGATGATGGAATACAGGTACATCCCCACCGTTTTTAGGTCCAGTCGTTGAGTGTAGGCGCCAAAGTTGTAAAAGCAGGATCCGGTGATGCTGATCAGCTCCAGAGTGACCATGTTGTAGGTGAAGATGTCCGAGTGGCTCGACGCGGCGGCGGCAGAACCAGACCGATGCTTCCTCCACCGCTGGAAACCCACGAAGAGGACGGAGAGGAAGAGAGGGAGGAGGAAGAGGTAGGTGATGAGGAGGGCTGTGGACATGGAATTCATTTCAGGGAAGTTGCAGAGTTCAGACTCAAAGGACGAGTTGAGCGACATGTCAGATCGGATGGACGACTAAAGTAGAAGATGTAGAGAGAAAGGAAAAATGAGATTCAAGACTAACTAAAATACAGCACCGTGCACTGTGTGATATTAAACTAAAAGAAGTGCACATGTCGTGGAAACAGGTTTTTGTGTCGATCATAATTACAGAAATGGACTAAAATCTCCATCCACTAATGAAGACCATGTTTGACTTATCATGGAATTCTTGTCACCCTCTCAGCCTTCCGTGCTGCTGAAGATCAGTGCGGATGCAGAGCAGCTGCCGGACCTGCACAGCTGCATCCTATCTACAATAAAACCGAAATCTACTCGCTACTCAGTGTCGGATCACCCTGTCTGTTGTCTTCGCTCTGTGCAACCACAGTGCGACACTGTACCTCTGGAGCAGCTTGCCTTTCATCCCAGGAATCCTCTGGACAGAGGACCTGGACCCTCCAAGAAGCCTCCTGATATCTCACTTTTCCATCAGCACCTACTCGGATCAACTCTATTCGGTTTGTGAGGTTTTCCATTAGGACGTAGCACCTGGTACCAGGTACTATTTTGGTACCTACTCAGGTGGGATTCCAAGCGAGCCGATTCGAGCCGATAATGTGACGTCTACAGAGTGCAGGCCACTGATTGGACAGGGAGTGATGACACACGAGAGCAATTCCTTTATGAAAACCAGTGAGTGTTTTGTGACTTTTACATTACTTACTCCATTGGTGGCAAGCTCACTTTAAACAAACTAGTATATTTTGAAAGTAACGTTGTCTCCTGTATGCAGACAATAAGCTAGCTAGTTAGCCATCAATGCTAACTCCGTTGTTAGGCCGCCGTGCTATGACGACTCCACCCATGATGAGGAGGTACTCAATTGTCATGGAAAAAGACCTAAACAGAGTCGAGTCGAGTAGGTGCTAGTGGAAAAGCGCCTATAGAGAACTTGGAAGCTGTCCCCCAGATAGAGGATGTGGACCCCTGGTGAGCCAGTTTAAACAGAACCCATTAGATCCATTTATTAGACTCAAATACTACAGTAGGAAAGTTTGAGGAGCTCGGCAAACATCTGAAAAAGCAAATCATTGACTTGAACAAGTCAGAAAGTCACTTGGATCAATTTCAGAGAAGCAGATCCAGAATCATCTGTTTATAAGTATAAAGTTCATGGTCAGTTGTGTTACTGCCACCAACAGGAAGAAAACACAAACTATCACCTGCTGCTGAGAGATGATTGGTCAGGATGGTCAAGAGTCAACCAAGAATCATCAGAAAGCAGTTCTGAATGGATGAGAAGCTGCTGGAACACAGCTGTCAGTGTCCACAGGGTTTGACATCAACATGAGCTGAGAGGATCCATGAAGAAGGAAGTTCTTCCTCTAGAAGCAGAACCTTAAAGCTCCACTCAAGTTTGCTGCTGATCACATGGACAAAGAAAAGACCTTTGGGAGGAAAGCTCTGTGGTCAGAAGGAACAAAAACTGATATTGGGTGGAGAGAAGGTGAGGCCTTTAACCCCACGAACACCAAACCTACCATCAAGCATGGTGGTGGCAGCATCATGCTCTGCTGAACTGTTGAACACAAAGTAAATGGAATAAAGAAGGAGGATTACCTCCACATTATCCAGGAAAACCTAAAACCATCAGCAGAAGGTTTGATGTTTCAACAAGACAATGAGCCCAAACACACATCAGACGTGGTAAAGAAATGGTTCCATCAGGCTGGAATGAAGGTTCTAGACTGGTCTCCCCAAAGTCCTGACTTAAACACATCAAGAACCTGAGGACTGATGAAGAAACAAGTCTGAGTCAGAAAGACGACACATTCAGTTGAATTGCACCAATACTGTCCAGAGGAGTCAAAGATAAACCAGAAGTTTGCAGACGGAAACCAGAAGAACCAAACTGAGATGGAAATGGACAAATCTGATCGAATATTAGCATTTTTCTATGTGTATGTTTGACCCAACAGATTTTGTCATATTGGAAACGGATCAAATGGGTTCTATTAAAATTGGCTCTGAGGAGTCAGCAGCTGTAGTCGACTGTAATCACTCAGGAGAAGTCCAGAAGCCATGGAACTAAGAAAAATAGATTAACACCACTTTCTACATTAACAAAACTGACTTTTTAAGTTACTGTATGTATGTTTTTCAGCTCAGTGGATTTAGTCATTTTTCCAGAAAACCTTTAATAAATCACTGAAAAAAAACCAAAATCCAGGATTGTTATTTTGACAAAGATTCATGTGTTTCAATGATTCCATCACAGAAAATCCAGACTTCTAGGAGTCGATACAAACTAGAGACTAAAACATGGTCTTTTTAAGTGGATGTAAACTTCTGTTCACGACTGCAATTCTAATTTTAGCACCAATACTTGTACTACAAATCAGTCTATCAAAATGTGTTTAGAGAGCAGTAAATAGAGAAGCACTAATTTGCATAAATGCCAAGACGACGCAATAATAATAAAATGAACATGTTGCATTTAAGGTGTTTTTTCTTCAGTTCTTCATTTACCCACTACATGAAAAACTTTCTGTAGTGTTTAATCTTAATTACACAGAACTTATAAAATAATGAGAACAAGAAAAAAAAACCCACAGTAAGAAATTACTGCAAAAGTGTACGATGAATGTATTTCAAATAAAACTGATATTCTGTGATTTTATTGTGGTAAGCTTACCAGAAAAAACTCAGATTTACTACAAACAGTCTTGATATTCTTTGATTTAAAGATATTCTTTGATTTTATGAGAAAAAAACTGTCTTTCTACATTCTCTAAGATTAAAGTGGTAAATTTACTAGGGAAAAGACAAATGAATGTGAAAAACACAAACGTATTTATAAAAACTCAAATTTCTTTGAGATTAAAGTTGCAAATTTTACAAGAAAAAAAACAAGGAACAGGAAAATCTTTGACATGAACCCAAGACGTTTGTGCAAAAAAATCTGAGACATCCTCTCATATTAACAAAACCAAATTACAAGGAAAAAGACTATTTTTTGAGGAAAAAAACTTGGATATTCTCTGACATTAATGTGGTAACAAGAAAACAGAAACATACTCAAAAAACTTCAAGTATCATTTGAGATTAAAGCTGCACACTTTTGAGAGAAAAAACTCAGATGTTCTCTCATATTTAAGTCATAAATTTACAACATAAAGGACAAACTTCACATATTATGATATGAAATTTACCTTTATCTGACTGAACAGAATAAAATGACAGATAAACAGCATCTCATGACCTTATCACACATCTGAGTTACTATTAGGAGTAAATTTTGATGAAATATGTTTTCTAGAAGTGTGACAAAACCACCAACCACTGTCGGATATTTCAACCTTTAAATGACAGGAAGCTTAGAGCTTAAACTGTATATTTGAATTTAAAAAAACGCACCTCGTCTGTGTGTTCGTCTCCAGCTGTTGCTCTGTGTCTGTTTGATGAAGCCTTATCCGATAGATTTTAACAACCGGCTGAGGGATTGATGAGTTTCTTTGCATATTGAAAAACAAACTGGTGCTGTGATGTGACTTTTACAGGTCGGACAGATGAATATCAGAGAGAAAAGACGCATCGGCGAAGACAAACAGCTTCTGAAATGAAGCAACTTCAAGTTTCTAGACATTGTTAATGTGGTAAATGACTATTGTAGCTGGAAACAGCTGGTTTTTAATGGAATATCTCCATAGAGGTACAGAGGAACATTTCCAGCAACCATCACTCCTGTGTTCTAATGCTACATTGTGTTAGCTAATGGTGTTGAAAGGCTCATTGATGATTAGAAAACCCTTGTGCAGTTATGTTAGCACATGGATAAAAGTGGGAGTTTTCATGGAAAACATGGAATTGTCTGGGTGTAATACAATTTACTACAAGAAACAATTCCAATTTCATTCACTGCGACAGTGACTGTATAAATCGTGAAGTAAGTCTCTCATGAGTTAATTAACCGACACTGAGGTGGGACTGGACCCGACACAACTCCGACCCGCTTATTTGCCTGCCATCATTTTCGTCATAAAACGCTTTGTTTTGCAAAAACCTCCACAGTCCTGCTGCAGCCTGAACTATTCACAGCGGTGAGAAGAGCAACACATCGAACAAAACTCGACCAGCCAGGTGGGTTTAACTAATCATTTTATGGTTCCGAGTGTCTTAAAACGAACAGATTTAGCCTCATTTAGTCCTTTTATGAACTTTGTATGTGAGATTATGTTCATCATTCGTCCACGCAAATCTTACAAAACGTTTGGGAGCAAGAACGCTTCAGTTTCAAGGACTTTCATCAAAACAATCATTTTGAATTTATGTTTCATCAAAGACAATTTATAGTTTCCAAAAAAAAAAGCAAAAAGCTTGTCAATGTTTTAATAATTTTCTCAAGTCTCAAAATGACCTGAAAACTTTCTAAAAATATTTTTTTTTCTTGATGGTGACGTTAGTGGCAGCTAAAAGAACTAATGTGCTTTTCTGGTTCCGATTGAAATAACCCGACAAACAACAAATTGATCTCCAGGAAATTTCATGAAGGCTTTTGTGATTTTGTGACCTCTACTCTAGCACCACCTGCAGGTCAAACATTTCATTTATCCCAGGATATACCACATCTTCAAGGCTAACTGTTTTGCATTTGCTGACATCCATGATTCTCAAACAACAAAATTAGAAAACATGAATAAATTTCTTTGTCTAAAACTTTGATTCATGAATAAATATCTGCAGATGTGACCATTAATCATCAATCTTAAACATTTACAGAGATTCTTAAGGGCATAAATGTCAAATTGTTATGAAAACATATAAACATGATTTTTCAGTTGAACCAGTCCTGATCATAACTACCAAATATTCATTAATTTTAAAGATTGTTGTTTATGTGATGACACTTCTTGTTGTTTTTTTAAATCTAAAAAAAAAAAATCTATTTTCCATATTTGTCATGTGGAGAGGACATTTTATTTGTGTTATCAGTCTGGGATAAGACTGATTAGCAACAATCATGCTTCTTATGCAAAAGACAAAACAAAACTCAAACATAATTCAGAAAAGTTGTTATTAATATTAATCTGATATTTTTAAGGCATTTTTCTTGATGATGACATTTTGTCTTTAAGGTCCTGAGTGTAACTTGTTTTGTCTACATGGTGTTTTATTGGTTTAATATGGGAACTGAGGGGGCAAAACTACCAAGAAATCAACAATGAAAAGCTGAAAAATGTCACTTGGATCACATCAGTTTCTTCATATGTAGCACTAATTGCTAGCATTGCATGCTAAGCTGATCCTTATACCAGCTCAATAGCATGTTAGCATTGTCATTTTAGCTGCAATGCTACAATGATTTTTAGTATTGTTTGCATGCTGAGATTAGCATGTAGCTAAAAGTAAAGCTCAGACTGTATGCAAAGATGGCCGACACGACGGCTCTGTAAAAGTGAAGATAAATATCTGGATCGCCACCTGGTGGCTGGGTGCTTCTGGGAAGTGACAGTGATTAACAACAACACTGCTTTTGATACATTATTAGTCATCAGTGAACGTAGATGATAACATTATTTCAACTTTTTATACCTGTTTTTTTATGTCTTTTTTGTCCTATCCATCCTAAATTGAGATGTATTAACCCTCCTGTTGTCCTTATTTACAAAATATTGTTTCCTTGTCTAAAAAAAAATCCCAAAAATCAGCAAAAAAAAATTCCCCAAATTTCTGAGAATTTGCTAAATCTTCAGGAAGAAAACTCCAATAATTTCTTAAAAGTTTCCCTTAAATCCCTTAATCTCCCAAATTTGGCAAGAAAATTCTTGGAAATATTTTCGAAAAATTTGTAAAAATCTTCCAAAAAATCCTAAAAAAATATCTAAAGTGATTCCATATATATCAGTAAAACTTCTAATATTTTCTTTAAGAACATCCACATAAAAATCAACCAAAATCCAGCGAATTTCACTGGATTTTGGTTGATTTTTTATCAATGTTCTTAAGAAACATTTTCAACATTTCTTTTTTTTTTCCACTAAAGAATGTTCAAAGATTTCCCAAAAATGTTGAAAATTTGGACATCAGAAGTTTAACTGTGAAAATATATTTTTTTCCCACATTTTCAAACTTTAAAACGGGTCAATTTTGACCTGCAGGACGACACGAGGGTTAAACTTATTTTGAATTTTTTTGTAAAATACAACTCAAAACAAGATAATTTCAAAATTCTTTGACTTAAGAATATATTTAAGATTCATTGTCTTAAAACAAGTCCCTCTATGTTGCTGAAATGTCTCTTGTTAAGTGAATTTATCTTAAATCAAGTGGGATGAGACATTTTGGCTAAAAATAAGACAAACAGACTTGGTGAGATTTGGAGTTTTTGCAGTGTGAGGTCTCAGATGACAGAGCCTTTTTTATGCAGAACATTTTCTAACGTTGCTGCAATGTGATAAATTAAAGGTGGAACATTGTGCAATGCGTTGAGGGAACACGTTGTAGGACTCGAAGATGTCTTTACAACGATGTTCTAAATGCAACATTCAATAAACATTTTCCAGATGTTATCGAGGCCTCGGACAACAGAACATTCTTAGACGTTCCTTTACTGCAACATATTAACAAAGGTGGAACATTTTTCTGAGGATGTTCCATAATACTTCATGATAACACAGGAAGAACGTTCTCAAACCAACGTTTCTAAAACTTTCTGAATGTCATTGAGGTCTCAGATGACAGAAGGTTTTGCAAACAGAACATTTTATAACATTCCTGTCATGTCATATAATGTCAGAATGTTTTCGATGCAACCTAAAACATTTTTTAAAAAAACGCAAAAAAAATTCTTTGTGTTTTGGGATTTTTTGTGCTGTTTCACAGATTTGCCGGGAACTCGACTGATGTGATCACAGCAGAAGGTTTGGTAATGCAGATTTAAACTGAGTCTTTCTCCACAGGTTGGGATATGTCGGTCAACGCCTCCCTCGACCGTCCACTGTACCACTGCGATGACTCCACAGGTGCTTTCATGACATTCTCTGCTTTCATCCTTACCAAACTCGTCTTCGTCCACCCTCTCTACGTCTTCATCCTCTTCCTGGGGCTGCAGCGATGGCAGCGACGTTCCTCCCAAACATCGAGCCACTCCGACCACTTCACCTACAACATGGCTGCCTTGGAGTTGAGCGCTTTGGCTCCGAGTGTCGTCTTCTTCTACGCCAGCTTCACCGGACAGCTGAATACGAAGGTTCTGGGGTTCCTGGTTTTGAATGCGGTATTTCCCGGACAGATCCTGTTTCACATCGTGACCTGTGTGGAGCGCTACCTGGCCGTGGTCCACCCCGTCACCTACCTGGGGCTGAGGCGCTCCGGTGGCGTCCGGATCAGGAACATCTGCATCGGTTGTGTTTGGTTGGTGAGCCTCGGCTGGATCGGCGTCATGACTTCCTATGCCCCCGCTTCACCCATCATTCCATTCTTCTGCTGCTTGCTCTTCTCCTGGTTTGTCACCTCGCTCTGCAGTGTCGCCGTTCTCTGCGTTCTGATTCGTCCGAGGCCGGGGGAAGTGGGCGGGGACAAAGTTAACGAATCCAAGCAGAGGGCTTTCTAGACGGTGGCGGTGATCCTGGCGATGCTGTGGTTGTGGTTTGTGGGTCTCAGTGTGTGCATCGCTCTGAAGCAGTCCTCATTGTTCAGCCACAGTGTCAGGTGTGTGCTGCTGACGGTGGGATTCTGGTTCTCTCTGCCCGGAAGTCTGGTGTTACCGCTGCTGTTCCTGTACAGAGCTGGAAAACTACCAGGATGTAAACAAACCACTGAGTCCCGCTGAGACTTCCATGAACCGAATGTCTTCAGATGTTCTTTAAATTTGTGATTTATTGTTGAAAAGATATTAAGATAAACTGTTGCCATAGTTGTCAGTGGGGCTGATATGGGTGCTATGAATGTTAAAGATTAACCACTCATCAGTTAATTAATTTAAAATACAGGGGGTCTTCGGTTTATGACATCATCGACTTACAGCGTTTTGTCGCTACGTCAGAACTGGTTACATGGAACTAGTTGACAAGCAAAGCGGATGAATACGTCGTCACACGCGGTATAAGACGGCTTTGTTCACATTTGTACAGTCATACACCACCCTGGATTTTGCTACATTTGCTGACTTTTTGCTCTTCTTTATGGCTCCCAAGCACAAGTCAGACTCTTCTGATGCTTCAAAGACAAGAAAAGCCATCTCTATGGAAGTGAAATTAGCTATAATAAAACGATCGGAACAGTGCCAAACACCGACCAACATCAGTCAACTTGTAAAAACGGTTCAACATATCATAGTGACCCTCTGTGATGAGTGAGTGAGACTTTATCCTGTTCTCTGGTCGTTTATTGAACCTTCATACAGGCTACTGTGGGCCGTAGATTACACCAAAATAACTACAAAAACCTATAGGTTAGCTCCAGAATTAGCCACAGTTCCCAGCTCTCTCTCTCTCGCTCGATACACACACACTACTGCTGATTCTCAGCCAATCAGAGGTGAGCTAACTAAACGTGGCACGTTCACTGACATTAGGTAAATCTGGAACCGAACAATAAACTTTGAAACCCCAACATCAACAACATCATCAGTCCGTTACAATATTCTGTTATCTTCTAGATAAATGATCCATACATGCATGAAAGTCACAACTCACCTGGAAAATGGTAGCGCTGGTTGGTGGGCATTAACCTCCACACAAGTCTTTGTCATGGTGCCCGCTGCTAGCTAGCTTTAACATGAACTGTAGTCTGAGTGACGCCTCCTCTGGTCTCTACAGCATGAAACAGTCAGAGGCTCCACCTGTTGGAACAACCAGGTACTACAGCTCATCGACAACACATTTACTGACATGCACAACCTTCCTCTTTGTTATCAGTTAAATAATTGATAGCATTGAATTGATTAGCACCATCGCTTTGTTGGGTTATCATCCAGTTTTAAAGTTTAGAAAATATACCTGTAACCTTTTTGGCTAGCTAAAAATATGAATTATAAACCATAGTAAACATGTTGGAGATTCGCAAACACCAATGTAAAGTCAACTTTTCAGCTTTAATGCATCTTTAAGAATTTTGTCTTTTTGGGAAATGATTGTCTTTTGTCTGCACTAATCAGTGACTTAAAATGAATAAACGTCTCCATGGTTACTCTCAGGTGTAAATATGTTTTGGTCGCTTCATCTTTTAACATGAATGAACTGATGCAGAGATTACTGAGTTGATATTCAAATGTTGTTGCTGCTGAACGTTTGGTCTGAGCTCTGTGAGGAAGAATCATCGGAGAATGAATTTGCCTGCTTTAATTTAGCGTAAAAAGCCTCTCCTAAATCCACACAGATCTGCTCCCACCTGTTCTTCACCTCAACAGTAGCATTAACGAACACGCCCAGCACACACTTTGGTTCGTTGTATTTATTATTACATGTCCAGATCCTGGTCGACAGTCGTCTGTTGTGAGTTTGAGGACGAGAAGAGTCGACCAGAAACAAACAGCAGAGGTGAGTTTTCCTTGAAAGGCACCATAAAATGTTGAAATATTGATGTTTATCAGTAAACTGTATTATTCTAAACAGTTTTTTTTCTGATTTATGGTCGAAATAAGAATTTTGCTTTAGTTTTTAAGCAAAGTTAAATTTGGATGTTTTGTTTTATTTGTGTAAAACTCAGCTGCACAAACTGCAGATTGTGGTTTGGTTACTTTGGTTCTTCGTACTTCCTGTTACTGATGATGATGAGGAATGAACTCATTTAAAGGCTTCACATGTGTTTGTAAGCAAAACGTTGGAACTGATTCAAAAGAACAATTAAGCAGCATTTGGCTGTGGACAAAACCTAACCGACCCTAGAATACACTCTTTACTGCTAGTATAATGTGAAATCTTCAGTCAGGATGCATCAGGTGCAATAACAGTCTGTCTCATCATCGCCCCCTTGTGTTTAAAGTTATGAACAGCAACTGAACCACAAAACCTGCTGATAGGTTTGAAATACATGTTATATTTAGAGAAGAAATCACCACAGTGACGCCATGTATCAGTCATAAACTATAAAAACAAAAAGATTCATCAGATTTTCAGCTTTCTGACTGACTGAATGTATTTTGTGTGACGCCATCAGTAAAATTCACCAAATCTAAGCATAAAATTGTGATATTTCATTAAAAAGATCATTTTACCCTTCAAATCTCATTTACAAATTGGCCAGAATGACACTTTTTGCATCAGATTCTGTAAACATCTAAACTTTCTGACATCTTCAGTGCAGTTGATTGTCAGTGACTGACTTAGCTGTGACCAATAAAACAATTAAACCAAAGGTGAAATGACAAAAATGATACGGAAAACAACAAAAACAAGACACAAAACGATAAAACCGATGCACAAAATGCCAAAATTGAGATGGAAAACAACAAAAACAAGACACAAAGCATTAAAAGCGAAGCGCCAAATGACAAAAATGAGACGGAAAACAACAAAAACAAGTAGTTGGATGATGTTCATTTTGTCGTTAACTATCATAGATTAACGTTATTCCTTTTACACCGACAAATCAAAGATAAGATGGTTTTACCTTAGCTGACATGTTTCAGCTGCAGTCTTCTTCAGAGCGTCATCTGACGTGTGCTGACGTGTCCTTTTTATCACGTGACCGGTCTGACTGATCTGTCAGAATCTGTCAGATAGGCCACGCCCCCCACCGTCCGGTGGTCTCTGGAGGATGGAGTCCCCGGTATTAGAGGGTGTAGCTCCTCGTCCCGGTTCATGGAGCAGCTTCCTGATCTCGATGACAGATTCTGACAGATCTGTCAGACCGGTCACATGATAAAAAAGGACACGTCATCACACGTCAGATGACGCTCTAACCACAATTCAAAATGTTTCCTTTGTTTTAGTGCAAAAAGGTACATTCTGAAAATGTTCACGTTTAAGGAATTATCTTTTTACAAAACATGAAAAAACTGAAATTTCTTCAGTAAAATAAGTTCAGTATCAACAATATTATACCTCAGTTTATCATTTTCACATTACAACTTCCAGATCACAGAGTGTCAACAAAGGAACACAACATTTAGTCATCTGAAATTGAATGATATCGTATTTTATTTTATGATCAAAACTACAAAAGTCAGACAAAAAAGACAAGAAACAACAAAAACAAGACAAAATATTATAGAAATGAGACACAAAATGAGACAAATGACATGAAACAAAACAAAAAGGACAAAAAATTAGACCAAAAAGATACAAAGGGCTAAAAAAAATGGACAAATAACAAAAACGAGACAAAAAATTACACAATTGACACAAGACAAAAAATGACAAAAGTGAGAAACAAAATGACAAAAAAGCAGAAAACAAAGTGACACAAATGATACACAAAACAACGAATCAAGCAAAACACAAAATGACAAAAATAAAACAAGAAACACAAGTGAGACAAAAAGGAAACACAAAAGGACAAAAGCGAGAAACAAAACGACAAAAACATGAGACAAATGCCAAAAGTCAAACAAAATACAACAAAAATGAGACACAAAATGACAAAAGAACAATGAGCAATCTAGTATTTTACTTGATGGTCAAAACAACTTGTCAATGTCTAAAAATTCTTTAAATTTTTTTACTAATTTACAATCTGCAGTTAATGTGGCATGTTTGACCCCCAGCTTTAGGAGGTCAGATCTGAACATCTAATCATCTTGTTTCGTCCAACAGAAGCGTTCAAGTTCAGCTCCAGACTTTGTGTGAAACCGAGCTTGTTGCTAAAACATCGGTGAGGCTTTGGTACAGTTTTTGCTGCTACTGCAACAATAATGAAGAAGTGTACTTTTAAATTCAGTTCATCCCAGAGTTAAACAAACAGTAGAACCACTCTGATGAAACCTCTCTGATTCTTCTCTTCAGGTTTCCATCAACATCCGGTTGACATGTCCACCAACTCGTCCTCCTCCAACTCCTTTGTCCTTAATACGTTCTTACTCTGCATTGAAAGCAACTTTGCGGCGACCGTTTGCGCCTCCTCCTGCATCTTCACCAAATCCGTCCTCATCATCCCTCTCTCCATCTTCATCCTCCACCTGGGCCACCAGAGATGGCGGCGGCAGCGCTCCTTCGCTGCTGTGAGTCACTCTGACATCTTCACCTTCCACCTGGCCGTCATGGAGCTCATCGGGTTTTCCGGAAACGTCGTCTACCTTTGCGGATTCTACCTCCCGCGTTTGTTTGTGGTTGGTTTCTCTCTTGCAGGAGTCACGGCGTTTGGCGAGATGCTGTTCCACGTCCTCACCTGTGTGGAGCGCTACCTGGCTGTGGTCCACCCCGTCACCTACCGGAGGCTGAGGCAGGCAGGTGGAATCCGGATCAGAAACATCTGCATCGGGTGTATTTGGCTGCTGTGCTTTGGATGCAGTGGAGTCGTTTTCACTAATGTCTTTGATGCTATCTACAGTATATTTTTCTGTATTTTGACCTTTTCCTTTACAGTTATCACTTTTTGCAGCATCTCTGTTCTCTGTGCTCTCATTCGTCCAAAGCCGGGGGAGGGGGGCGGGGACAGGGAGCGGGTTGACCAATCCAAGCAGAGGGCTCTCCACACCGTCACGGCTATAACAGCAGTGCTGCTGGTGCTGTTTGTCGGGGATCTTGTTAGTGTTTCTCTGATTGCCTCAGCACTGCTGAGCTACAGCGATCGCTGTTTGGTTCTGACGTCTGCGATGTGGTTCAGTTTGCCCAGCAGCTTGGTGATACCGCTGCTGTTCCTGCACAGAGCTCAAATACTCACATGTTGCTGTTCAGTCAAAAAATAGCAACATTTCCATCAATGTATTCTTACGTACATTTGAAATATCACGAGAAAAAGATTGATGCAAACGGTATATTTAGAAAATATCCTCAAGTTTGCAAAAGAAGTTTCCTCATTTACCTGATGTGGTTTTAGACAATTTCTAAAAGAGTTAATGAGCTTCATGGGGGATGCAAACATCTTGTAAGTCACATGACCAATCAGCTGTTTCTACCTGGAGGGAAAAGAAACCTGATTGAAAACTGTTACTGAAGAACTTTTATCTCTTTCTTGTACGTGGACAAAGTGGTGTTGTTTTTCTTTTTCTTTGAGATTTTCTTATCAAAAAAATAGTTTTGTTTCTAGCTTCTTTTACTCTGTTTGCTAATGTACACTGCAGCATCCCCTCCTAATTTATTTACTCCATAGCAGTAAATGGAAATAAGCGCAATTTACATTTTGAAACATTTCAAAAGTGTTCTAATATTATGATGCTCCCACCTCCGTGCTTCACTGTCAGGACTATTCATTCACTGTGGTAGTCCTGGTCAGGTTCACACCAGACATGCTGGACTCCATCTGAGCCCAACTCATTTATCTCCATCTGACCAAAGAATGTTCTCCTGCATCCATCAGGCTTCTTCTCATGTCCTTTAGTAAACTTTCATCTGGAAGTTTTATGCCAGACAACAAGCAATGTTGTTTATCTTGAACATGGTTCTAAAATGCACTGTGACAAGCAGAACTTTATCAGTTCTGGATCTATGGACTGTGTCTATATCTTAATCATGGCTCCACAGGAAAAAGGATTGAACAGAGGAACTGAAAAATCTGACTGTGATTCTTTTACAAAGATAGAAAATGATCCAGGATGATCACCTAAATATCAGTAAACCACAGTGTCAGCAGTAATCAGGAGGTATAGAAGGAGCCATAGAACCACTAATCATGGCTGCAGTGGTCGTCCTTCAACTTTCACAGTCTAGCTGTGAAAAACAGATGGCAGCTGCTTCAGACTTGGCTCAGGGGCTATCAAAGGAAATCAGAGTTTCTTGCAGTTCTTTTCCATGTGGAGCCATGATGAAGACATATAAACACAGTCCTCATGTCCAAAACTAAGAAAGTTCTGCTGTTCGAGGCTCATTTTAGAACCATGTTCATGCAGTTAGGCTGATTGGAAACCAAAGGTGGATTTGGTTTAGTGGATTCACTTTTACTGCATTGAGTCTCTAGTTAGGGGCTGAATTTTCAATAGTCTTTTTAAAGAATTTGTTCTGTGTTGTTCATAAAAGCAAAAGCTGTTACAGCTTGGAAATAATGCAATTATTGAGAGGTGATACAAGTTTGAATCTTTTTACATTCATGTGACATTGCACAGCGATGTACAGTACTCTCTTCTGTTGTATTCTGTATATAAAATCCACTGGAACTTACTGATTGATGCATCGACCTCACAGTGCCCTTCGCTGAGATTAAAACAAAGAAAAAAAAAACATGATTTCTGATACTCCACAGAATCAGAATCTTGCATGTTTCCACTTTGACGTGATAATTATGGTGTGTTTTGTCTGTTTTGCAGCTTTTATGATCAGCAGAAATAACAGAACTGTCAGAAAACCTGGACCAACAAAACATTTTGGAGATTTGTTGGAATTTGTCAACTAAAATTGCAATTCGGTGACTGGTGTCCTAAGATTTCATATAAATATAGTCCTGTTAAATGTTTGCCTTGCTGCGCAAAATGAACCATTGATAAAGACTCAATGACATCAATGTAAACTCGACTTTTCATAAGTAAGGGGCTTTACGTCTTCAGAATTTGGTAATTTTTTTTGTCAAGTAATTATTCTGTCTGTACTAATCAGTGAATTATAAATGAATAAACATCTCCACGGTTACTCTCAGGTGTAAATGTGTTTGTTTTGGTAGCTCCATCTTTTAACACACATGAACTGATGCAGAGATTATTGAGTTGATATTCAAATGTTGCTGCTGAACGTGTGATCTGAGCTCTGTGAGGAAGAATCATCAATGAATTTGCCTGCTTTAATTTAGCGTAAAAAAACTCCTAAATCCACACAGATCTGCTCTCACCTGTTGTTCACTCCAACAGCATCATTAACGAACACGCCCAGCACACACTTTGGTTCATCGTATTTATTATTACATGTCCAGATCCTGGTCAACAGTCGTCTATCGTGAGTTTGAGGACGAGAAGAGTCGACCAAAAACAACGGCTTGGGTGAGTTATCTTTTTAAAAAACATAAAAAGTAAAGTCAAAACCTGAATGTTATGATTGCTAAATACCTAGTTACTTTCTGGTTGATGGCTAAACTGTGCATAGAAACATTTTCTTTTCTTAATATGTGAATTTAAATTTGGATGTTTTGTGTTTTTACTGGAAAATTCAGCACCATAAACTGCAGATGCTTGTTTGACATTTTGACAGTTTTTTTTAAATGAAACTATTAACTCTTGCTAATTTTACTGTTGCTGTTGCTGACTGTGATGATGATAAATGAATTGGCTGCTGACAAAACCAAAATAAAATCTAAAAATTGAATAGCCTAACCCTAACCCTAACCCCCACCATGAACCCATTATTACAACAATTATACAATTATGACGGAACCCATAGATTAGGATAGTCCATCTCTTCCTTGTGTTCAAAGTTACTAACAGCAACTGACACTCTTAATAGATGAAGTTTTAGTATCTTGTGAAGGTTTTTCAGTAACAATATTAAAGAGTTTTGAGAAACAACACAAAGCTAATTACAGACACCTATGAAACCTGTTAATCACAAGGTAGCCCCGCCATAAATCATACCTTACTTATCGTCTGTGTTCCTTTAATGGGACCTTAATTTCCGGAACGGTGTAACTGTAGCGCTGAATTCTAGGACATGGGCTGCTAAATTATAAGAATCAGTATAACAACCTATGATTTTAGCCAAGTAAAAATACAGCAAAGTTAATGGCCACATTAGATGCTAACGTGAGTTTGGTTGAGGTAGCTTCATGCAACATTAGCTAGCTCTGGTGTTCAATTTAAATAACTACTGGACAGAAACGACAGACAATTTCAGAGAAGAGCGAACCACTTATCAAGTACTCATAGTATAGTCCTGAGATCCCTCCCCAGGCAGTTTTAGCAGAATTATCTCGAGATATCCCTTCAAATGTAGTTTCTCAGCCATTAAAGTAGTACATCTTCCTTCCCTCAGCAGTTTCACAACCAATAACTCTGAATATTTAACCCCCAGGACGTTTTCCAACCATTACCATAGCAATGAATCCACCCCAGGCAGTTTTACAGTCATGTTTTCCATGGTAATTTCACAACGATTAATGCAGTGAGTCATCCTACCTGATGCAGTTTCACACCAATTAAACGCTTGACTCATCCCTCCCCAGGTAGTTTTACAGCCATTAAGATAGCAAGTCGTCCTTCCCCATGTAATTTCACAATGATTAATGCAGTGGGTAGTTTCGCAAATAACTTGATAAGTAATCCCCACCCCCCAGGTAGTTTCACAGCCACAAATAAAGCGAGTCACACATCCCCAGGTAGTTTCATCACCATTAACAGAGTGAACAGTCCCTCTCCAGGTACTTCTATACCCATGAACACTTTGAGTTATCCGTCTCCAGGCAGTTTCACAGCAATTAACACAGTATGTTATCCCTCCCCAGGTAGTTTCATGACCATTAAGATTTGAGTCATTGATCTCCAGGTACTTTCACAACCAATAATGTAGCGAGTCATCTTTTCCTGGGTAGTTCCATAACTAATAACTTGACAAGTCATCCCTTCTCAGGCAGTTTCATCACCATTAACAGAGTGAACCGTCCCTCTCCAGGCACTTTTATACCCATGAACACCTTGAGTCGTCCATCTCCAGGCAGTTTCATAGCAATTGCCTCAGTGATCAATTCATCTTTCGGCAGTTTCAGAACCATTGATGCAGCAAGCCATCCCTCCCCAGGTAGTTTTACAATCACGAACACAATGTAAGCTGTCCCTTTCCAGGTAGCTTTAACCAGTAACGCCTTGAGGCATCCTTCCCCAGGCATTTTCACAGCAATTACCACGAACAGGCATTTCACCCGAGGCAGTTTCACAACTATTAACATAGCAAGTCATTCCTCCCCAGGCAGTTTCACAGCAATTAACACAGTGAGATATCCCTCCCGAAGCAGTTTACCCTGACAGTTTCACAACCATTAATTTGGTGAATAATCCCTCCCCAGGCAGTTTTACAACCATTAAAGTAGCATGTGATCTTTCCCTGGGCAGTTTCACAGCAATTAACAGGGAAACATCCGTCTCTAAGCAGTTTTCTGTAGTTACAGTCATCACCAAATGACTCATCTCTCAAAAGTAATTTAAAAACTACTGACACTTTGAACTACTGTTCCCCAGACAGTTTCACAGCAAACTATACACTTACTCCCAGACAACTTCACAACCATCACGTTAGAGTCATCCCTCCCTGTGGAGTTTAAAACACATTAAGTCATACCGCAATTAACAACAATTTCGTTTTACAGCAGTTTCACAGCAATTAACACAGCAAGTCAACCCACCCCAGCAGTTTTAAAACAATTAGGACCTTGAACTGTCCCTCCCCATGCAGTTTCACACCTAATCCCCTGTAATGTCATCTGTTTGCAGGTAGTTTGATAACTCCTATAACACCCTGACTCATCCCTCCCCAGGCAGTTTCTAAACCATTAACATTTCATCATCCCTCCCCCTCTGCTCTTCTCCAGGCCTTTGAGTTTTCCCATAATGGCGCTGAACTCCTCCAGTGACTCGTCCAATCTGCTATTTCGCTGCACAGTTTCCACCTCCGGCACTTTCATCATCACCACGCTCACCGCCGCCAGACTGTCGCTGCTCCTGCCTCTGTCCATCTTCGTCGTCTACCTTGGTTACCGGCGGCGGCAGCGTTTTGTGAGTCACAGCGACGTCTTCACCTACAACACAGAGGTCATGCAGCTGATCAACACAGCAGGTTGGATCGCCTTGTGCTGCGGCGCCTACATGCGTCTCTACAAGATGATCACGGCGAGTCACTACCTTCTGTTTAGTGTGTTTCCCGGAGGGACGCTGTTCCATGTCCTCACCTGTGGGGAGCGCTACCTGGCGGTGGTTCACCCGGTCACCTACCTGGAGCTGAGGCAGGGGGGTGGAGTCAGGATCAGGAACATCAGCATCGCCTCCGTTTGGCTGCTGACCTTCAGCTGGAGCGGCGTTGTGGCCTTTACCTACCCGAGTATTCCGAGCATCTCCCTGTCGGTGTTTCTAGTCTCCGCCTTAGCTGTGGTCACTTTCTGCAGCATCGCCGTTCTTCGTGTTCTGAATCGTCCGGGGCCGCGGGAAGGGGGTGGGGCCAGGGAGCGGGTTGACCAATCAAAGCTGAGGGCCTTCCATAGCGTTCTGGCCATAACGGGAACGCTGTGGGTGTTTTTTGCCGCGTTTCTCGCAAGCACAATTCTGACCTTCTCCACGCTGGGCGACGCTGTGTTGTGTGCGATGCTTCTAGCTGCGAACTGGTTCAGTCTTCCCAGCAGCTTCGTGCTGCCGCTGCTGTTCCTGCAGCGAGCAGGAAAACTGACGTTTCAGTGTTTCAGGGGAACACAAAAATAAAAACGTCTCCATCACCGCCCACAAAAATCACCAATTTATTACAAAAAACCCCCAGGATATTCTCTGAGAAGATTTACATCTATGAGAATGAACTACATTAAGTTCACGAGAAAACACACTCAGGTTTTCACTGAGATTAAGGCGGTTAATTTACAAAAAACAACAATCTGTGAGCTTGAAGTTTTAACACAAAAACTATTTTTTAAAAATTCTGAGAAAATTTTTTAATATTCTCTGAGAATAAAGCCTAAAACTTAACCCCTCAAAAAAGATAAAAAGAGATAAGAGTACATTTTTAACAAAAAAACAGAAAAACCCTCAGAGATTAAAGTCATAAGTTACCAAAACATATTTTCTGAGGTCAAAAAGGAAATTTCTGACATGAAAATTGTACACTATAACTGAGAAAACAAAACAACAAACTAAAAAACAGACAAAAAAATAGCCTGTGAGTTTAAAGTTGTATGTTTATGAGATGAAAATTTAAGCATTTTCTGAGATTAAAGTATATATATATATATATACACACACACACACACACACACACATTTATATATATATATATAAAACTATCATGTTGATGCCTGGTTTGATATTTAATTATGGTAAATATTCATAGAGTTGATGTATGATAACTAATCTTCTGAGGTTGCTGTAGATGATGTGATTTTATTGTGTTTCACGAAAGGAATAAATGTTGTGATGTTTCAGATATTTGTGTGTTTGTTTTTCTCTAGAGAACCGCAGCAGAGATTATTGAACTTTTATTCAAATTGTTGCTGCTCCTGAAATCTGACCTCACTGTGGCACAATCAAAGTAAATCTGTCCATTATTACAGTAAAAAAACAAAGTGTGTTGCTGCTCGTTCTATTCTGTTTTAAGGTGTTTATGGATCAGATAACAGTGAAGAGAAACTCTGCTGATGTATTACATCATTTTTATTAAGTGATTAATGCGTTCCCTCTGTTGTTTAAGAAGTGCAGTTTTTGTTTGCGGTAATGTGGATTTATTCTAATTAGTTTGCAAATCATTTCATTTTTTAATTTTTACATTAAAATATGCAAATGAGGTAGTATCCCATTAAATATGAACTAATGTAAATGTGTATTTTAGAATTTTTCTTTCCACTAACAAGCAAAACATTCCAAAAACTTGCATCAAGTTTGCAAGTCTTCACTTAATGTTTTTCTTTACTTTTTGCAAAGTAACTTTGCTTCTAAACACTGGTCTCTTGCTCAGGAAGGGCAGAAAAAGATGCAAATCAGAAGTAATGAAGTGTTTCCAGTCGCTGGCATCCATTCAAATGAGGAACTAAAGCAGATTCACTGAGAGCTTCATGCAAATCACTTCGTTCCAGATGTAACCTGCAGAGTTCACTCAAGGTATCAGAGAACGTTCCCACAACGCTGAGACGTTGTCAACAAGTTCTAAGACTTTTGAGACTTTCATTTCCAGTAATGTTTCTATGATGGCCATATAATGTTTGAACATCAACATTCAGAGGATGATGTTCTATGATAACAAAGGAAGGATGTTCTCAAAGCAACATTCAACAAATAATATTTTCCAAATGTTCTCGAGGCCTCAGATGACAGAACGTTTATATTCAGAGCGTTTTATACCGCTCCTGTAAAGGTGGAACATTCTACCTTTATTGTTGAGAGAACACATTACAGAACGTTCTTTAGTAAAACAATTCCACTGTGATAAATGAAGGATGTTCTAGATGCAACATTTCAAAAAGCCATTTGCAAGATGTTAAGACCTCAGATGACAGAATGTTCTTTAAAAGAAGTTCCTACACTGCGATAAATTAATAAAGGTGGAACATTTAGCTGCAAGATTTGGAGGATGCTGTTGAGAGAAGTTAGCTGGGAACGTGCCTGATGTTCTCTCTTGTAGATGGCAAAGTTTGAATAATTTTGCCTTTTTAAAATTTTTTGCAGAATCCCAGAAGTTGACATTGATACTGCTACTGTAATCTCTTCGTTTTCTGTTTGAACCACAGCTCTACAATTGATTTCACCCTCAGACACAAACTGCAGCCAAGATTTTATTTTTGGACATGTACGTATTTACAATCAGAAGAAATATGAAATGAAATAGAGAAAAGGACAATAATTTAACTGTTCACGTTGCATTTTCCTCCGCCTGGTGGCTCTTCATGTGCGTTTTCAGACAGTGGCTCTGGGTGAAGGCTTTCTCGCAGATGGTGCATTTATATGGTCTCTCTCCGTTGTGCGTTCTCATGTGGACGGTTAAATACGTTTTACGAGCGCACGCCTTCCCGCAAATCCCACACACAAACGGTTTGACGCCTGAATGGATTGCCACGTGGTTGTCCAGGTTGGTCTTGCGCTTGAAGGACCAGCCGCAGTCGGGGCAGCGGTACGGTGCCTCTCCGGTGTGAACTCGCATGTGCACCGTCAGCGGCCCTTTGGTGGTGAAGCCGCGGCCGCATTCGCCGCAGTGGTACGGTTTCTCGTTGGTGTGCGTCCTCATGTGGATCTGCAGCTGCTTGGCGGTCAGGAACATCTTGCAGCAGACGTCGCAGAGGTACGAACGCTCTCGGTTCGTATGGATCTTCTCGTGTTGCCTCAGAGTTCCCGGCAGTTTGAAACACCTCCCACAGATCTGGCAGCTGTGCGGTCTCTCCCCTGAGTGGGTCATCTTGTGGCGGGATAAAGATCGGTAGTCGCTGAGGGATTTACCGCACACGCCGCAGAGGTGCGACTTCCTGTTGCCGTGAGTCCTGAGGTTCGTTTTTAACTGTTTTCCCGCCTGGTGGAGTTTCTCGTGATGCTCCAGTGTCGCCTTCAGAGCAAATGTACGGCGGCAAATGCTGCATTCGTGCGGTTTCCCCCCCGAGTGAGCGGCCACATGTTCGTTGAGGCTGGAAGTGCTGAGGAAAGTTTCTCCACAGATGTGACAGGCTTCAGTTTTGTGGCAACTTTGAAGATGATCCTTTAAGGCATCCTCAGACTCTGAACGCTCGCCACAAGCACCACAAACCAAATCGTCCTCATGAGTCCAGGCGTGTTTGACCAGCGAGACCTCTGATTGGTGCAGAGCTCCACAGACCCTGCAGCAGAAAGCAGCGGCGCCACAACGTTTGACTTTGCATTTCTTTGATCGCAGTTTGGTTTTCTTTACCTTCTCGTCGCTCTTATCTGGTTTCCAGATGTCATCACTTTCTTCTTCTCGTTCTTCGTCCTTCTCATCATCATCACTACCTTCTGCTTTACCCTCAGCTGGAGTCGGTTCTTCTTCAGCAGCTTCCTCAGTTTCCACGTCTCGTTGGTGTGAAACGGTGCTTAATGTGCTGCCTTCGACCTCCTGAATAGGGCTGCTGAGGAAACAAAGCAGAAATAAATGGATTAACGTAATAAAACACGACATGAACAGTTCATCAGATTCAGGTGCATAAAACACGCAAACTGCCTCAAGAGCTGCAACAAGTAACTGATCAGCTAATGGTCACAGCGAGAATATTTTTGACTTTTACATTTCTTCGTAATATTGTTGAGTTGTCGCGCAATATTTTTTAGAAACAAATCAAACTCCGGTTGAGAAGAATCGAGACACCGTCAACACCATCGTCCAGCTAATCTACATATTTCCGCTAATATTGGATTTTTGTGTCTGAGAATCCTTCAAATTCAGGCAGCTGTTGGTTCATACTGATTTCCTGGATCAGACTGTACTCCCAGAGCCTTGTCCTGTAGTTTTAAAGATGACTGGAACCCGCTAAAACACCTTTAGGATGAACTTGGAGCTCACGTTGACATCCATAGACTTTCGGCCAAGTGCTCAGTGACTCACCTGGTTTGCTGATTCAGTTCCTCAGATGTTGACATGACCAAGCTGCTGTTTGAAGTCTGCAGAGGAAGAATCACTTCATCTTGACTCTGATATAAGAAGAAACAAGGATCAAGGAGTTAAAAAAAAAACATTACATTATTTAAAAAACAATCAGGAAAGACCACCAAAACTATAAACCAAACTACCTTCAGTCGGACGTAGAGCGTCGGTTTCTTCCGTCCGATGCAGCCGACATCGTTGAGGATCTCCTCGGCCGTCAGTGTCTTCACCCTCACAGGCTGTAATCTCCGCCTTTGGTCCGACGTCAGGATGTCGAAAGGTTTGTCGAGCTGAGGGGAGGCGGATCTCAGCAGGTCCAGGAAGTCGGCCTCCCGCAGACCTCGAGGACACTTCAGGTCCAGGATCGGACATATCTTCAGCGCTGATGAGGAGACAAACCAGCAGCCAGATTAGTTTTTCATTCTTTTTTAGGGTTTCAGCCAAAACCTTCTGAAGCTGCAGCGGGTCAAAACACAACAATAAACCAATCAAATACGCCGGTCTGCGTTAGCACTTAAATAACCTAGCTGTGTGTCGCTAGCATTAGCCTGAGGCAGCCTGCTAAACCAGACAATGGTTTACAACCTTCATCACAACTGCTACAGTTAGCAGTTAGCATCAGGGAGGTACGCTTGACTTATTGGCATTTACATCTCCATTGCTGTCATTATCACGTGCAAGAATCCAGTTTCATGTGCAATATTTGATTTTCTGTGCAGTATTTATCGTATGTAATACTATACTACTTAAGTACAATACCCAGTTTTACGTCATACTTTCCTATTCTAGCTTACTTAGTTTGATTTTTACTAATGTGTCAATTTACATCTTAGTGTTTTTCCATGAAGCACTGCATTTATTCTACTGAAGTTCTATCTTCGTCTCATTCAATAGTAAAGGCGCCATCTGGTGGAACAATCAAGTACTGCAGCTGATCTACAACAGTTTCTGACATGCATGTCCTGTTTGTTGTAGTTTATCAGAAGCCAAATTCTGTGGGGAAAAAACACACCAAAACCAACAGTTTAAGCGGAATCTTTACCATGTTTTGAGATATTTGAGACCTTCAACATAATCATGGCATTACAGAAAACGTTGTCATGTTTTTATTGGTTGGAAAACAGTGAAACACGGAAATCTTGCATAATTTAAGGAACCGCTGCAAAGAATCAGGAGCCGACTATGGGATGAATCTCTTCAGTTTTACATGTGCACGCTAGCAAACACGCCACTGAGGGGTTTATCATTCAGTTTGTGATAAACAGTGTGTCTGGTCCTGATTTGGAATGAACATGGGGTTGAAAATGCTCACAGGGTCCAACAATCAGACTAATTCCTGGGTAGGTTTTCTGTAGGTCAGATGAGGAAGAATCTGGGGTGCCAATGAAATCACAATGTGAGGGATAACCTCCTCTAAATTACCATTTTTTGAGAGGACGCCGGTGTTGGAGTCGTCCAGGACGCAGATCCTGAAGTCGATGTGGTTCTGTTGCTCTCTGATCTGAGGTCTGCTGGGTTTCTTTCTGTCATACTGACATCTGGAGGGTAAAGATCTGCGAAATAAAGAGCAGCTGCAGGTTAGTTAGGCTCTAATTCATTAAAAAAGTCGGAATTGGTCATTTTAATATGAGCTGTTTAAGTAGGAACCTTGATGGACCCGTCAGGTTCTCACTGGACTCTTCATCTTCAGCCTCCTCTTCCTCAGCAGAGATGAAGCTCCTGCTGCGCTTCACACCTGGAATCATCAGTCATTATTTCCATTTCATATATCTAGAAAAAATGTGCGATTGTTGGGGTTTTATTTTGAAAATCTGAGTAAATCCTACAGGTAGTATTACTAATATTAATAACATTATTATTAGTAGTATTGTTGTTGTCACTTCTAGAGGCAGCAGAATATGTGAAGCCTGTCCAGGATGTTCCGCTTGAATTTACACCCCCTGTGCCAAACTCCATTAACAAAATCTGCAATTCAAAATTCCCCTATAATTAAATTATACACAAAAGAAAACAACATTTAACCGGATTAAAAGTATCATTGGTGTGTAGCTGTAAATCTGGCATGCATTAAGAACCCACTGCCGTGTTTAGTGTGCAACTCCCTTAAACTTCCCCCAGGTGTACAATCCAAGTCTGTAACGGGAACACAAAGGCAATGCCAAATTAAAAAAAATCTCAGTATGCTCTGGGTCAATAATAGCTAGGCCGAATTAAAGAGTAAGTCGTGTTTATTAATTACTTGTGTTTCATCTTCTGACACGGTGCCTGAAAATGAGTTGTCTGTCAAATAAACTTTTACTTAAACAGTATTTGAATGGAGTTCGGTGCGACGGCGCCTCTCCACACTAAATCTGAGCTGGACTTTAAGCCATGAAATGATGAACCGACCGGCAGCGCTGAGGGCGACCTGAGGCTGCAGCAGCTCCAGCTGTCTCTTCTGCCGGTCGATCTCCCGTCTGAAGCCCGAAGCCTCCGCCTCGTATTCGCCTAGGATCCTGTCCAGCGCCGCTAAAATGTCCCGGGAGGCGGCGGAGAGTCTGTCGGTCACAACCCGCCGCAGCGCCGCGGCTTTGGTCAAACCTCCATCCATCACCCAAATCACCTTTAAATACCGAACTTTTATTATTTTAAAGACATTTTAAATCGACTTCCATCGCACTGATTGCTACCTTTACTCACTTCCTGCTTAGGTGCGTGCGTAAACGTCATCCGACTAGAAACCACCAGAGACAAAGGTTCCGCTACCTTCTGAACCTTTTCTTCATTAACAGAAGCTGGAGTTTTGGTTTCATCGATGAAAACATCAACTATGCCCACAAATACATGTATATAATTATTTAAAAACATATAAAAATAACTTTAAAACAAAACATGTTGCCAGTTCACATTGTTTTCATTTTTAAGCTCAGGATGTTGACAGAAAGTGACCAAAAAGTCGCATTTGCATGCTTCACCTCCAGCAATGGTAGAAGTCACGAATCTCTGTTATTCTGAGAGCCGGGGCTAAAAACTGTGGAAACCAGTGGTACAGAAAACAACATGTTATTAGTCAGCGTTGCCTCAGTGACTGATGAAGAGCCTTTTGAAATGTATATCCATAATGCTTGTCTACATTCATTTTTCATTTATGTTTTGTCTCTTCACATATCCCAACAGGGAATCAGATATCACCTTATGTTAGCAAACTGGTTGCATCAGGTGAGGGCAGGTGGATTTACATCTGGTTTGCATTGATCAACAAAGCACAGAACCACAGTCTGTGACCTGAAGTGGCCTTTTTGTTGAACAACTATCAGTTACCTTCACTTAGACCACTTTCCACTATGCAACATTTTCCAGAACTGTGGTTGGGTGACTATTTAAATTTGCCCTCTGAAGAAAGAGGACATAATGTGGAACACATTCATTACCACCACTAGTTGCTGTGGTTTTGTTGGACCTTAGTGCGGCATTTGATACAGTAGACCACAAACTTTTATTACAGCGAGTAGAACATTGTATTGGCATTAAAGGGACAGCACTGGACTGGTTTAAATCCTACTTATCAGACAGGTTCCAGTTTGTGCATGTCAACAATGACTCTTCTGAGCATACTAGGGTTAATCATGGAGTTCCTCAGGGTTTTGTCTTAGGACCGATACTGTTCACAATATACATGCTTCCCTTAGGCAATATTATTAGGAAGCACTGTATTAATTTCCGTTGTTACGCTGACGACACTCAATTGTATTTATCTTTGAAGCCAAATGAAACTAATCAGCTAGCCAGACTGCAAGATTGTCTTAAGGACATAAAGACCTGGATGACCTATAATTTCCTACTACTAAATTCAGACAAGACTGAAGTCATTGTATTTGGCCCCAAACATCTTAGAGAATTGCTTTCAAAGCATATAGTTACTCTGGATGGCATTACATTGGCCTCTAGTACTACTGTGAGGAACCTCGGAGTTATCTTTGACCATGACATGTCCTTTAACTCACACATAAAACAAATCTGTAGGACTTCCTTTTTCCACCTGAGAAATATTGTGAAAATCAGGAACATCCTCTCTCTGAGTGATGCAGAAAAACTAGTCCATGCATTTGTTACTTCTAGGCTTGACTACTGTAATTCCTTATTATCAGGTTGTCCCAAAAGCTCTCTGAAACATCTACAGCTGATCCAAAATGCTGCAGCCAGAGTACTGATGGGAGTTAGCAAGAGAGATCATATTTCTCCTATACTGGTTTCTCTTCATTGGCTTCCTGTTAAATCTAGAATAGAATTCAAAATCCTTCTTCTGACCTATAAAGCTCTCAACAACCAATCTCCATCATAGCTTAAAGACCTGATAGTACCATATTATCCTAGCAGAACTCTTCGCTCTCAGACTGCAGGCTTACTTGTTGTTCCTAGAATCTCTAAAAGTAGAATGGGAGGCAGAGCCTTCAGTTATCAGCTCCTCTCCTGTGGAACCAGCTCCCAGTTTGGGTTCTGGAGGCGGACACCCTCTCTAATTTTAAGACCAGGCTTAAAACCTTCCTTTTTGACAAAGCTTATAGTTAAGCCTGACTCGGGTGACACTGAGGGGGTCAGTTGGAGTCTGAATGTACACAAGTGACTTCTTCTTCAATGTTCCTTAGTTGTGCCCCTGGTTATGCTGCTATAGGCCTAGGCTGCTGGGGGACCTCTCTGGATGCACTGAGCCCTTCTGTAACTACCTATGCATTTATTATATATACTGTTATTGCATTGCATTCAGACAAATGACAGTAATTAAATGCAAATGCAAATAAATGCAAAATTTTTTAAATGTGTCAAAGAAAATGAACAAAATTGCATGGAAATCAATACAAAAGGATGTAAAATGACTATTGAGAGACACAATATGATGCCAAACTTCAGGAAGATGCAGCTGGAGACACAAGACATAAATCATATCTTGCTCCTCTGTGGAATGGGTAGGGAGACTTTTACCCACAAATCAGGGCACGTTGTTTAATAATCCATACATACATCATCCTTAGATAAGAAGCTATTTCTTTAACAAATAACTAAATACCATGACATGGGGCAGGTGGATCTCATTACTGCTGTCAGCAGAAGAGATACTCATTGCTTTGCATATTAAGGGAGGACAATTTGTTTTAAGAGCAAGAAGCAAGTCCAAGAGAAATGAGAAGAGGGAGGAAAGAGGAAACATGAAGGCATTACTGCAGCTGTAATCTGAGCGATCGTTAAAATTCTGAGATTTAGATAAAGAGACAAGAAGTGGAGAGTTTGGAGATGTCACCAGCCTGCAGACCAGGTAAGAAATATGGTTAAAAACATGACAAAAGCAGAAGACAATGGATTTTAGTCTCTTCAATGCATACAATAGGCCAGCAGATCAGACCCACATATTATTTTTGTTGCAAATTAAGAAACAAACAAAATCTTGTCTAACTTCAGAATGCCAGCATGTATTGACAGGTTCTGATGAATGTGTTTTATCCTCAGGTGTTAACGAGGCCTTGCTGAGCATCGTCCTTTTATCAGGTCGGTCTGCATGTGTATGATTCATGGCAAAAGTTGTTCTGCTACACACAAAAATATGTTGAAAAATGGTGGAATGTTTTAACTTTCAACAGCTGCAAAAAGCTGTGAAAATAACTGCAAATATATGTAAAATAATTATATTTTTGGAGCATTTAAATACAATGAAACTGTAATTCTGTCATCACACACTGTGACTAAACAAATTCTCATTTGTAAAACATCAGATTTTTGACATCATTCTTTCCATGGACTTTTCAAGCAACTGTTGGATTTCTAACATGTTGTGTGAAGAATCCTTCTCCTACCAACCCGATCATTTTACTAACTTTAACCATGTGATACATCGAAATATAGACAATTTTAAGAAGACTCTAAAAAGAAAATGTGAATGAATGCTTCTAGCAATCCAACATTTCAGCAGAACAAAATGGTGTAATTAAAGCTGCAAGCAGCGTTCAACGGGTCCTTGCATCCTTGCTGGTCAGTGAATCCAACAATGTCCACCAAGTGCCGCTGCGACCGAGAGTGTATTATGGCCTATAGATGTGATAAGAGTTGGCCTGTGATCACATATGTACATTTTCAGGCAGATTAGTGCGTTTACAGGCTAGATTTGCAGCATGTCCTGTCCATCCACCAGGTGGCGCTATCACTGTGACTGTATATTGGTCTATGGAATTCATCAGGGCTAGACTCTGATCACACATGTAAAGTTTGAGGCAGATTGCAGCATGTACAGGGGATTTACACAAGACTTCCTACTTCGTGGCGAAGCATCAAGTTCAGAGGGCCGCTATGGCCACGCCCTTAGACTGATGCGGACAATGTTCACACATTTTCAACCTTAAGGCATACTGTATATACTGGCCAAATTTGAGGTCTTTTGGAATCATCGCCTGTGACAAATTAGTCACTGAAAATGAGCAAAAACCCCGAAATCTGACCTTAAATTCAAATTGGTGGACTTCCTGTTTAGTTTAGAGTGTGGGTCCTAGAGACTTTTTTGTTTGATCTGACGTGCTACGTATGCATACCAAATTTCGTAGATGTACCGGTAGGTTAAACTTGCTGCGGCGGCTATTTATTAAAATTCAGCAGGGGGCGCTGTGGCACATGTTGTGAATGTATTTTGGCATCTGGATGCGATCAGGGCAGGACTCTGATCAGTCATGTTAAATTTGGGGCAGATTGGAGCATGCAGAGGGTAGTTAAACAGCAGTTGATATTTCATGGCGAAGCATCAAAATTCTGTAGGCCACGGGCACGCCCTTTGACTTCCGGAGAACATTTTGATAATTTTTTTCCTTTATTTTTCCATTTTGTCAAAGAACATTTTTTTACAGACAGTAGCTAAACAAGATACAAATACATGCATTAACAAATGTGTAACAGTATTGAGAGCAGCAACGGTACAGAGGAATGGAGCACAGTACTGGAGTCCATAAGACAATAATATTGTTTTTATAGACCATAAATCAGAAAAAAAAGTGGGTTATCACCTCTTGTTGTGAGGTACGTGTCCCATTTTCCCCAGAGAGCATCATATTTATCCTTTTGGAGTCTTAAACCTAAAGTCATGCGTTCCATACACTGGATGTTTGTGATTATTGCTGCCCATTGGTCAATAGTAGGAGGTTCCCCACAGAGCCATCGCTTTGTTACAGCCTTTTTACTCGCTGCCATTAAGATTTTTGGTCGCGGCGAAAGTAGTCCGGCAGGTTTCCAGGGTCACTTAAATAAAACGTATTTCTTCTAAAAACAGCACGTGTTCAAAAGAGTGATTTATTTGCATCACAAAACCCATTTCCACGAAAAAGTCACACTACGTAATCACTTGGCACTACTTCCTGTACCGTCGGATCAATGCGCGCTGTCCTCCAGCTGACTGCTGCGTACATGTGTTGATAACAACACATGTATCAATGCGCGCTGCATGCTACATGCAGCGCGCATTGATACATGTGGTGTGACTTTTTTGTGGAAATGGGTTTTGTGATGCAAATAAATCACTCTTTTGAACACGTGCTGTTTTTAGAAGAAATACGTTTTTTTTAAGTGACCCTGGAAACCTGCCGGACTACCTTCGCCGCGACCAGAACCGGACCAGAACTCGGCTCATGGGACACTGTCGGGGGTAAGACAGTGAGAGTGTACGCTACAAATGATAGGGATGCCATAGAGATTCATGTCAAAAATCCCGAACTATCCCTTTAAGGCATTTCCCGTTGCCAGCAGACTGTGCATGGATTTCATCATATGGCTGTGATCAGGGCAGGACTCTGATCATAGATATAAAGTTTCAGGCAGATTGGAGCATGTTCAAGGCATTTACACAGCACCTGATGTTTCATGGCGAAGGATCAAACTTCCAGAGGCTGCCACGGCCATGCCCACGGCCATGCCCATGTCCATGCCCATGTCCATGCCCCCGGCCATGCCCATGCCCATGCCCATGCCCATTCCCACGGCCATATCCATGTCCATGCCCATGTCCATGCCCATGTCCATGCCCATGTCCATGCCCATGTCCATGCCCACGGCCATGCCCACGTCCATGCCCATGCCCATGCCCATGCCCATGTCCATGCCCATACCCATGCCCATTCCCATTCCCATTCCCATGCCCATGCCCATGCCCACGGCCATGCCCATGCCCATGTCCATGCCCATGCCATTGCCCATGCCGTTGCCCATGCCCACGGCCATGCCCATGTCCATGCCCATGCCATTGCCCATGCTGTTGCCCATGCCCACGGCCATGCCCACGGCCATGCCCGTGTCCATGCCCACGCCCATTCCCATGGCCATGCCCACGGCCATGCCCATGTCCATGCCCATGCCCATGCCCGTGTCCATGCCCATGCCCATGCCCATGCCCACGGCCATGCCCATGTCCATGTCCATGTCCATGTCCATGTCCATGTCCATGTCCATGTCCATGTCCATGTCCATGCCCATGCCCATGTCCATGCCCATGCCGTTGCCCATGCCCCGCCCATGTCCATGCCCACGGCCATGCCCATAGCCATGCCCATGCCCATGCCCATGTCCATGTCCATGTCCATGCCCATGCCCATGCCCATGCCCATGCCCATGCCCATGCCCATACCCATGTCCATGCCCACGGCCATGCCCATGCCCATGCCCATGTCTATGCCCATGCCCATGTCTATGTCCATGTCCATGCCCATGTCCACGGCCATGCCCATGCCCATGTCCATGCCCATGTCCATGCCCTCAGACTCATGTAGAACATTTTGATAACTTTTTTTCACTAAGGCCTGCTGAATGTACTGGCCAAATTTGAGTGTTTTGGAGTTACCACCTTGGAGGAGTTCATGCTTGGAAATGAGTAAAAATCATGAAATTCCATGCAGACAATTCAAAATGCCGAACTTCCTGTTGGGTTTAGGATATGGCTGTCACTGACTTTTTTGTTGAGCCTGACAAGCTGCATGTGCCTTTCAAATTTGGTAGCTGTAGGTGAATCATGCTGGCCAAATCCTGATGTGTGTGCAACTTTTCACATGTTTTTGAATAGTTTTAGGACTTCAAATTTGTGTATCAGAAAAATTTAAAAAAAAAGAATAATACGAAGAAGACGATGAAGAATGAGAAAAAGGAACCCATTTGTTCAGACCCTAACAAGGAGAGAATACATCAAACATGTGGATGATGGAAATATGGCACGTTTGTTTCATATATGAGCATTTTCAGTCCACAGCAGTCATCGGTGTCCAACCTGTGGGTGTGTTTGATCCACATCTCTCTCATTTTTGCTTGTATTTCATATTTATGTGATCATTTGACTTGTTGACATCAAGACGATGAGAGTCCTGACCTTCACAAACAAGTCATTTTAACCTAAACTCAAGGGTTAAAGTGCTTATTTTACCCAAAACAACAAACCCTAAACCTTAATGTGAATGATTTGTTAGCTGCAGCACAGAGAAACAGTCACTGCTACAAATTATGTCATGTTGTTCAGGGTGATAAATGTGTCTTTTTCAGGGCTCTGTTCATGCCTTCATCAATACCAATTCATTGATGAACTGAAGACTTGGGGTGAAGCCCAACAGTACTGCAGAGAAAAGTTCACTGACCTGGCTACTGTGGACAACATGGAAGACGTGGCTCAACTGACTGCAGCTGCTGGCAGTGGCTACAGTGGAAGAGTATGGATTGGCCTGTATGACAAACCTAGGAGCTGGACGTGGTCGATGAGAGATGATGGCTACTACGGAACCAACAACGAGCCCTTTCTCAGGTGGAAAGCTGGTCAACCAGATAGTGGCAGAGATGAGTTGAAGCTATGCAGCACTGTATATGAAGGTGAACTGTATGATACGTTATGCTCAATCCATCGCCCTTTTGTCTGCTATGACAATTCAAACAGTGAGTACAACATTACTTGCTTTGGTTTCTGTGATCCAATAACTTGTGGTGCATTTTCCAGACTGTGGTATAATTATTACTTCAAGTGTGTGTTCAGGCCCTAAAACAGGAAATGAACTGCAGCTTTGACTGTTTCTTTCGTCTTGTACTGATGTAACTCAGATGTGAAGATCTGAAACTTTTCTTAATTTCATTTCAGGAATATTGGACTTTTTAAAACTGTTGATCAGAATAAATTGCTTTAGTGTCCAAATTAATCTGACTGAACTTTTAAAATTCTTGCCAGCTTCTTCTCCCCCAAGATACGTCTATAAGTCCTGGAAGAACCTGACGTGGGAGGAAGCTCAGAGCTACTGCAGGAAGTTCCACACAGACCTGGCCTCCATAAGGAATGAAAAGAGAAGACACGGGTCCAGCAGGCTGTAACAGGAAATGTGTTTGCTTTTGTGGGCCTGTACAGAAGAACCTGGCCCTCTTGGTCTGATGGCACAGAGAAAGAATTCAAAAACTGGCTGACTGGACGCCCATTAGCTAAAACTGGAGACTGTGCTACCAGTTTGATCGGTGCTGCTGACGCTGGAAAGTGGGTTGAAGATGATTGTGGCCAAAAACTTCCTTTCATGTGTCACTACGGTGAGTTGTCTTCAAACAAACTCACACTGACTGTGTTCCACTGACACTCAAGTCTCTTTTTCATTGAATCTGTTTTTCCATTTTGTCCAGAAAAACAGCAGCAGCTTCGGATCAAGCTGAAGGCTCTGAAATCCACAATGGACCTGAATGATCCTGCTGTGATGGAGGCCATCCTGAAACTGGTCAGTGTGAGACGAGATAGTTTCATGTTCACATTTAAATCTAAGGGGACATAAATCTGTAAGAACAAGAAGAAAAATCTTTTCTTTCTGCTAATGAACTTGTTTTTCAGCTGGAGAAGAAGATGAAAGAGAAAGGGATCAAAGCAGGTTTCAAACTTAGATGGATCAAGAAGCCTGACAACACCATCTTCCAGGAAGAGAAGGATGAACTGTAAACTGGATTTACAGGATATCTTTCCATTTGTTTTACTCTGAAGGTTTATGTTTTAGGTTGACATGTTAGAACCAACTAATAAATATCAAACTGTCATGTGAGACATTTATTGTTTAGAAGTAAAGCAGAGTAAATTGTTCAGAAAATTGAACAAATATCTTATTTATCCTGTTGCTGTGTTGATAAATGAATCGTAGGACAGATTTACAGGTGATTTTATGCAACATACATGTAAAAATCTACACTTTTAAACTGAAAACTTTCTCATGTAAAAATGTTGTAATGAACTGCAGAGACATCAGCATCTCCCTGTAAAGCTGGATTCATTTATATAGAATGTTGTTGGATATTTCAGAGTGATGTGTGATGTATTAGGATTTAATATTGCAGCTTTGTAAGAATATCTCTGAGGTCGTGAGAGTCGTGAAGGAAAAATGTCTCTTTCCCCTTTCTGAGGTCATAATGGCCTTTAGACAGACTTTAGACACTGCAGGAGGTCAGATATTGTCTATTGTGATGTGACTAAGCAGACTAGTTGTCTCCATGTTGGTCTGTAATCTAAACCTGATCTTCTCCCAACTATAATCTAAACCCAAAGATCAGAGAGAATCCTCAGAACTGATGCTGGCATTGCTTGCATGTCCTGCTGCTCTGTTGGTGTCACTTCTCCTGATATCAGGAAACTTTACTCACAGCCTAAATCATCTGAGTCTCCAGTGTGTCTCTCTGGATCTGCCTCCACTTCCACAACAAGAACTAAGTGAATATTCTTCATTGTGTGTGTTTTTTTTTTTAAATATCTACAGATCTGTAGCTGACTTGTATCTGTTCTTTGTGTTAAAACTGTGTTTGCAACTGTTATCATCATAATGATTTCTGTTCATTATACTGGTTTTGTTTTCAATAAATTTTTCTGACAAGGACAAAAAATTATCACCAGTTGTATCCTTATAATTTTAAATGTGGCTTTTCAGTTTAATCTGTATCTTTATTTAAATATCCAGTCATGCATTAAACCCACAACTCTTTCTAAACCTGCTTCTGAACCAGCTGAGCTGCTACATGAGCTTTTGCACTAAAGGGAAATATTTACAATCAGATGTAATGAATAATAATAACAATAACAACAACAACAACAACAACAATAATAATAATAATAATAATAATAATAATAATAATGAAATATTCATGTCTGAAAATTAAACTGCAGTGTGCTTCAGTTAACTATCTAGTTTAAATGAAGACTGAATGGTTTGAAAGCTTTTTCACATGATGTCTTTGGTTTATAAAAAGACAAAGAACATATTCTATGGAAAAATCCTGTATTTTATAAAATTTCCTAAATGTCCCTAGATGTCCTGTATATCTGACTATGTGAACTAAAATGATTAACCTGGAATAATTTCTTGCAGTGTTCTGACTGCTCCACTTGGTGGCAGTAAAGAACAAGGAAAACAAAAGCCTCTGATCCTGTAATGAGTGGCAACACTCCGTCCTGTTTCTCTGACAGGTCAAGGAAGGACATAGATTCAGTTTGTCTTGAAACAAAACTGTCCAGGTTTGTGGAGAACCTCGATGCAGACACTAATGAGGTGGAGGAGATCAGAGACTTAATGAAGAAGGTGTTGATTTATGAAAGTGAATTACAAGGTGTGTTTGGTTGTCTGTCTGTGTGACCCTGTGATGGACTGGAGACCTGTCCAGATGTCCCATGTCTTCACCCTAAGTCAACTGGGATAGACTCCAGTCCCCCAGCGACCCCACAGAGGATAAGGCAATGGATAGATAATGGATGGATGGATGGAATTACAAGGTGAAATCCAAGTGCAGGCAGCAAAATTAGACAAGAGAACCCAGGAAAATTAGCAAGGAGAAGTGACTAAACAGACTAAACAAAGGGCTACGTGAACTAGGAAGACTGAATTCAGAAAACCAAGGACACCAAAAACCATACAAGAGACAACAACCAACACTGCAAAGAATCTGAGAAGACAATGTTTCAACACATATTGCTACACACAGGGGAAGACCCAATGTTGATTAAAGGACAATCTGAAAGAAGCCCAAAGGCAAGAATATCTGGCAGGTTGTGTCTTTCATTTCTCCCTAAAATCATTATGTTTGACCTTGGTTGGACTGTTAGTTTCCAGTGTTGAATTACTCAGTGAAGTTATGAGCTGGTGGGTTATTTAGACTGTAGGACTCATCACATACTTTTACTGTTTACTTTAAGCAGATACTGCAGAACGAAGTAGGCACTAATTCTTGTAGTATGTATACTTACTACACACATTTTTCTTTTACTTTGAATTGGAGTCATAACACATTTGAATGTGATGAGGACAAACAGACGTCAAACAAATGGACTTAACTTCCAGCAGAAGCTCTTTTCTGCCTCTAGCTGCTGGAATCACTGATTTAGAATGAAATATTTGTGAGTGAAATGATTGCAGGTCATTAGAGAAACAAAATAAAAACAGTTCAAAAGAAGAACTCTGTTCAGTGAAAGAAGATTTATTTAATAAAATACAAGATTACCGAAGAAAACCTGAAGACAGTCGACACATGGAATTTGAAGAACAGCAAAAGGAGATTAAACTAAACATGAAATTAATTAGATAAAAATACAAAATGAACATTTGAAAACAAGTTATTGAAAATAAAATAGAAATGATAAAAAATAATGTTGAGGTTGATATTTATGAAAACAAAGGCTCACTTTTAATTAATTAATGCAGAATTAAAAAATAATGTTTCCCATGTTTATTCACATTAGAGCAGTGTGAAAATCTCTCCATCTTTGCGGATGAGGTTCATCTGCAGTTTGTCTCCAGGATTCCAGTAGTTTAGTTCTGACCACACCAGATTAACACCATTAGGATCTTTGATGAACCATGATGGGTGCGCGATCTGTAAATGTAATAAATGCAACAGTCTCAGATTTATAAACAGAATTAAAATGGGAAAGAAGTTTTAAAAAGTAAAAATGTAACAAAGTGAAAAGTTCAGACTCACACAGAGAATCCCTTCAGCCTGAAGTTTTGATGACTCATTAAATGTAAACATGACGAGTGGTTCGCCGCCGTTAATGTGTAGCTTTAACTTCCAGCCTTTCAGTTCCATCTCCTGCAGGAGGAAAATTAGACACCAAAGGTAGAAAAACTAAATAATCTCCAGTGTGTTACATTCATGGTGTCCACAAATCAAATTCTGACCTCTTTACATGTTGACCTACAAGACAAAATGCACTCTGATGTTAACAGCATTAGCTGTTATTTAATGGACCATTTAGAATATCTGTGGATATATTTGATCATCATGTTGATATAAAACTTATTGTACATGTTTACACAGTATTCAGAAGGTTCATCTGTATGTAAACATCATTACCTCAGAGGAAATGTTCTTCAGACGGATGTAGCGGTCCTGTTCATTGACCTCATCTACAGTTATGGGTCCTGCCAGCTTCAGCTGAGAAACAACACACAGGTCAGTTATTCAGGTGTGGAGGCAGGAAGTCAATCATTGTTTCATGGTTTTGCAACGCAGCCCAGATTTATTTATTTTTTTTTTTACAGATTCTGGTGAGACCAAATGGTTGTAAATGAAATGTGGAATGAAGTGATTCTGATTAAATCTGGATTTTAAGCTCAGATTTGGATCATTTTTCTAACAGATTGGATGTGACATGGATAGTTCAAGGACTGTTGGAAACTGGAAAACTTGAAGGTTCTTTCTGGATTTTACAGCTTCTAGCTAAAAATGTATGATTATTTTTTAATAACATGTATTTCAAACCCACCAGCAGCTTCTGGGGTTCAGAACGTGAACCTAAACTGAAAAGTGAAGAACTCAAAGTGGGATTCCTCAAAAGGATCTGATACAACAGAAACATTTCCTCAAAAGGAATCATCAACAAAATGAAGAGTTTCTCAGATCTTCTCTCACTGGACGATCAAGTTCATGTCACTGAATCAATGAACTCACAAGATTTGACTAAATTCTTGTTTCTAATTCATTGGAAGATGTGACTAAACTTCTGGTCATTCAAAAGGTTTAGTTCAGATGAAATGTCTAATAGTCTTATAATAGTCTGATATTTATATGAACATTAAACCTGGCTGCTCAGTAACACATTAACACAAGAGGAATGTGATCACATTAAACTTTGCTGCAGTCAAACTTGACTTCAGTCTCAGTTATTAAATGTTAAAATGAGATTTTATGGATATTTGAAGTTGTCTTGTTCCCAACAACAAATCAGTTTGATCTGAAAAGAGACAGAAGAGAGATGACAGCAGATAAACCTCCTGGTTCATGTTCTGGAGTTCTGTCTTCAGGTTTCTAACAGTCTCCATCCACTTCTGCTTCTCATCCTGGAGCTTCTCTAACTGGAGGCAGAATAAAAAGAGAATTTCTGAATTGAAGCACAGATACACATGACATGATTTCTGGAAAGATTCCTTCTTCTGATTGGTTGGAGACTCATTAAAAGCATGTTCATGGAACATAGCTGAGTTCTGCTGAAATCTCTGTTTCTGGAGGTTTACATGGTGACTTCTTCTGTGTGTTTGTCACATTATTTGACTTTCAGACTGATGGATGTTGATGTTTCTTTATAGCAGAAAGTAACAGTGAACAAAACTGGACTGTTGAAGTTTATTCTGTGTTCAAGATCATTTAGATTTATGCTCAGATTGAACTCAGTTCATAGACACCAGTCAGTTTCAGAGTTAATAGTTTCCATGAATCTGACATTTTGATCTGATTCTGTAGAAAGTTAACGACGTTTCATTGATCTGATAAACAGTGAACTAGTTAACTTTCCTGCTAGAACTTTACATCACAGTGAGTTCAGTAGAAACATCAGTCATGTGATTGAAAAAGGTTCTGATGGTGGATTCACCTCTTCCAGTTGATTCTCCTCATCACTCCCAGTAGGATCAGAGTTGGTACCAAAGTTCATTTCATCCAGCTGCAAATAAAGAAACACATGCTCTGTTTTAGATTCTGATTTGAAAGAAGAATGTTCACCTTAGAAGGAACTGGTTTAAAACTTGTTCCACTTTGTCTGAGAACTAGTTTCATTTTTTCACCAAACATGAAAATAAAATCAGAATTAGAGATCACAGTGGAACTGAAGCTGAATCTGAAAACAGCTGTTTGTTGTCTTGTTCTTATGGATATTTGAAGTTGTTTTGGTCTCAGCAACAGACCAGTATTATATGAAAACAGAAGAGATGAGAGCGGATCAATGATTTGAGAGAAAATATTAACCTCCTTGTTCATGTTCTGGATCTCTGTCTTCAGTTTTCTCTCAGTCTCCATCCACTTCAGCTTCTCATCCTGGAAATTTCTCTCGGTCTTTGTCAACTAGAAACAAGAGAGACAAACCAGTATATTAATGTGAACACATCTGTATATGACTTTAATGTGTGACTTCTGATTGGTTGGAGACTCATTAAAACCATGTTCATGGAACTTAGCTGAGTTCTGCTTAAATCTCTGTTTCTGGAGGTTTAGATGGTGAGTAAGTTCTCCTCTGAACCAGCTGCTTGGAACATTCACTTTATCACCTTATTTTAATTCAGGTAACTCTGTCTCTCAACAATGATGTTCATATTTAACTAAACTACATGTTTGATTCTCACTAATACGTTTCTAATCGACATCTTTTCTTTTATTTCTTGTCAACCTGGTAACAGAGAAAATGGAAGAAAGTCTTCAAACATGTTTTCAAAGGTTCATATTTTAACCCAAATCATGGTGTTTTTCTAACTGCATAGTTCTGGTTGCAGAAATTTAACCAAGCAGTGAATGAAACTGAAACCAAAGTGTCAGAATAAAGGTTCCACATGGAACATGAATCCTGCTCTCCTGGATGAAAGTCCTGTTTCTGTTTTATGTCTTCTTCAGGAAACTTTGTGGTTCTTTCAGACTCTAAACTTTTCCTACAACATCACAGTCTGAGAATTCTAGTGAGAAAATAGATTTGTGTGAAAATGAGAATGCAGTTTAGTGGTTCAGGAAGATAATTGCTGCTTTCAGAAAGATGGATGTGGATGTTTCTGCAGTGGAAGTGACCCCACAATGTTTCCAAACTTTACTTCCTTTTACTGACCTTCACTGACTGATTTATGCTCAAATTTAACGTTGATATTTAGAAAATCATTGTTTCTGTTCAAAGTTAACATAATTTCATTCATTTTATCAACATTACATCATGATGAGACAGTTCAGTGGACATGTCAGTTATTTGATTCATAAAGATGATGAGACTTACCTTGATCAGACGACTGTTCATTGCATCATTCTCTTGCTTCTCCTGGCCGAGAACATATTCATCCATCGAAGGAGTGAAAACAGACATGAAGAAGTTCCAGATGTGAGAAATGTTCATTGATTTACTGTTTTACAACACTGTGGTTCAGTTTATTTATTTCAGTGACAGAGCAAAGGTTGGAGAAGAAGATCCTTTATAGACAAAGTAAAATGAAACTAAAGAGACAATAACAGTAGGATCTCAAAACTCAAGTAAATGATATTTGATTTGAGATCATGAGTTAAACTTGTTAGTTTCCAGCTTTTTTGTCTCCACTGAAGTTTGCTAAAGCTGTTCTTCTCTGTTTCTGTATTGAAACACTTTGTTCATCGATAACCCCCAGGTTGAATTGCCACCTTATCGCCGTGGAGGGGTTTGAGTGTCTCTGTGATACTGGGAGCAATGATGTCCAGGGCATTAGCCCCTGGTAGAGTCTCCCAAGGTAAATTGGTCCTGGGGGAGAGACCACACTAAGAGCGATTCAGAAAATCTGCACTGCCCCCTGGTGGCCTAGACAAGCTCTGGGGACGTGGAACGTCACCTCACTGGTGGGGAAGGAACCTGAGCTGGTGCGGGAAGTGAACCGATACTGGCGAGATATAGTTGGGCTCACCTTCATGCACAGCAAGGGTTCCGGAACCAAAATCCTCGAGAGGGGTTGGACTCTCTCCCTTTTCCAGAGTTGCCCAGGGTGAGAGGCACCAGGTAGGTGTGGGGATACTCACGAGCCCCAGTGAGCACCACATTATTGGAGTTCTCCCTGGAGAACAAGAGGGTCGCCTCTCTGCGACTTCGTGTTGCAGAGGGGAAAACTCTGACTGTTGTTTGTGCATATGCAACAAACAGCACTTCAGAGTACTCGGCCTTCTTGGAAACAGTCTGGGTGGTGTCCTGGAAGGGGTACCGCCTGGGGACTCCATAGTTCTCCTGGGGAACTTCAACACTCACATGTGGGCAACGATGGAGAAACCTGGAGGGGGGTGATCGGGAGGAACGGCCTGCCTGATCTGAACCCAAGTGGTGCTTTGTTATTGGACTTCTGTGCTAGTTATAGATTGTCCATTACAGACACAATGTTGCAGCAAAAGGTTGCATAAGTGTACTTGGTACCAGAGAACCTTAGGTCAAACATTGATGATCGACTTCATAGTCATATCATCACACTTATCAGCCTCCCTGGGAAAGTTCACTCTCGGGTGCTGGAAGGGAGGCTCCGACCAGTTGTTGAACCTCAGATTCAGGAGGAGCAATGTGGATTCCATCCTGGTCGTGGAAAAGTGGACCAGCTCTTCACCCTTGCAGAGCTACTAAGGGAGTCATGGGAGTTTGACCTGCCAGTCTACATGTGCTTTGTGGATCTGGAGAAGGCTTATGACCATGTCCCCCGAGGGAGCTCTGTGGGGGGTACTGCGAGAGTATGGGGTACCAGGCTTGTTGATTCAAGCCGTTCGGTCCCTGTACAGCCAAAGTGAGAGCTGTGTCTGCATACTCAGCACCAAGTCAGACATGTTTCCAGTGGATGTTGGACTCCTCCAGGGCTGTCCCCTGTCTCTGATCCTGTTTGTGGTCTTCATGAACAGGATCTCAAGGTGCAGCCGGAGTGAGGAGGGTGTCTGGTTTGGGGGCCTCAGGATCGTATCTCTGCTTTTTGCAGATGATGTGGTTCTGTTGGCTTCCTCAGACCATGACGTTCAGCAGCACTGGAACAGTTTGCGGCTGAGCGTGAAGCAGCAGGGATGCGGATCAGCACCTCCAAATCCAAGGCCATGGTTCTCTGCCGGAAACCGGTGGATTGCTCCCTCTGGGTTGAGGGGGAGTTGCTTCCCCAAGCGAAGGAGCTCAAATATCTCATAATCTTGTTCACGAGTGAAATGGAGCGAGAGATGGACAGGCGGATTGGTGTGGCATCAGCAGTAAAGTGGGCATTGTACCGAGCCGTTGTGGTGAAGAGGGAGCTGAGCCACAAGCCAAAGCTCTCGATTTACCAGTCCATCTACGTTCCAACCCTCACCTATGGTCATGAGCTCTGGGTAGTGACCGAAAGAACAAGATCATGGATACAAGCGGCTGAAATGAGCTTCCTCCGTAGGGTGGCCCGGCTCAGCCTTAGAGATAGGGGGAGAAGCTCAGACATCTGGAGGGAGCTTGGAGTAGAGCCACTGCTCCTTCACATCGAAAGGAGCCAGTTGAGATGGTTTGGACATCTGATTTGGATGCCTCCGGGGAAACTTCCTTTGGAGGTTTTCCGAACATGTCCGCCTGGGAGGAGACCCCGGGGCAGACCCAGAGCTCTCTGGAGGGATTATATATCTCATCTTGCCTGGGAATGCCTCAGGATCCCCCAGGATGTGCTGGAAAGCGTTAATGGGGGGAGGGACGTCTCGAACGACCTGGTTTGCCTACTGCCTCCACGACCCGGCCCCGGATAAGCAGAAGAAAATGGATGGATGGATGGATTAATAAACTACATCTGGGTTTTCTTCTCCACCTTCTAGATGCTATACTTTTCTTCCTATCATTGTTTGAATGCTGATGTCTGATCTGCTTTCGAGGCACAAACCTTCTTCCTTTATTCCGAAATTGTTTGTTTACATCAAACTTTAATTACCCCCCTGCGTCGGACGTTATGAAGCAAACTGAATACTCGGATATTCGTCATTAATCGGGGCCGAATATCCGGAGCCCAGAAACTGCTATTCGGGCTAGCCCTACTTTCTTCATCTACCAGCAGTCAAACTTCTGTTTCTGTACTTACTTGTTGAATTGTCCTTTCCAAAGTCTTCATTTTACCTTTGAGAAAATAAAATCATCAGTGTTTAAATAAAGAAAGGGCTTTAATCCAAACAGTTGCATATCATAAAATGAAACCTCTCATATCACAGTTTCCATTAAGTGTCAATACTTTGTAAAGGTCAAGAATTTTTTCTTAATGTGACTTACTGTTTTGTCTTCTTGTATGAACAAAAAGAACAATGAACAGGATGATAGAAACAACCAACCAAACAGTCAAACCGACTATACTCGAAGTGTTACTGGACTGGACCATAAAGAAATCATCTGAAATGATAAAACATGTAATAATGAGACATTTAATATGAACTGAACAGTGGATTTTGTCCAGTTGAATACAAACTACCTGTAACTTGTATCAGAGCCTCTCTGCTCTGGTTGATTTTGTTCTGCTGGACTCTGCAGGTGAACTTGTTTCCATGTTTCTTCTCCACAGTCACTCTGCTGCTGACAGTATAGAGGTCATCAGGACCTCTGACTGTCTCTGTAGGTCCAGCAGAGAGGAGGTTTCCCTCAGCGTCCAGCCACAACACCTCAGGTTCTGGATACCAGCCTGCAGATTTACACTGTAACTCCACTGAGCTGCTGGTTCTACCAACCCCTGCTAAACTGATGACTGTAAATGGATCAATACCTGAAAATAAGAAGGGAAACATCAGACAGTAGAAAAGGAGGACAGAACTATCTTACAACTTTACCAGCACTGGATGAATGGTTTCTGACAACCTCCTTAAAGCATTAGCATCAGAAAGTGTTCAGACTCCTTCAGTGTTTGCACATTTTGTTACAATTGTCTCTGAAAAATCACGTTCCTCTAAAGTAAAACTGCATTCTTAATTATGTTCTGAAAGAAACCTACAAGCAAGATTGTGACATGGGAGGTTTTAAAGGAGCTGCAAAGTTCACCTGATGCAGCCAAGTCTCCTCCAAACTAAATTTCTTTTCAACTAATCTCAGTTATTCTCAGTTATGTTTTGATCAAAACATATTTTCTGGTGAATTATGTTTTGAAGATATCACAGATATACTTCTAAGCTTTGCATCTTTGTCATGCATTTTACTGCGTCACTGTTGCTTCTTTGCAGTGAATCAGTTAAATATTAGATGGATGGGACTTGAAAAGCTTCAAACATGTAGTAAAGGAGCCATATTTTAACTAAAATGGTGATATTTTTTCAAATCCCAACCAAGCAGTTTTGATGACTAATCTTAACGAGGCTTCATATATATGAAACTGTCGAACAAAGTGTGATATTTCTCCTACATTTAACCTTGTAGTTTCTTCCTTTTGTTGTTGTTTGTTTGACTAAACTGAACCACAAAGCATGTGGAAACTGTAAGTCGGGAGATAGACTATGATCTATTTGGTAAAAACCTGGTTGCTCTTTTATGCCACCATTTCCCAGTCTTACCTCTTAACTTGGACTTTCTGGTCGCCTTTTCCTCCTTTAACATTACAGGTCAGAAATTACATTGAAAAAACTTTATTTAGAATACAGTTTAGTTGTAAAGGAATGTAATGTTGTGGAGACTGGGTTGCTTGAAGAAGTATGAGGGGAGTAAAGGTCAACAACAGGACCTTCAACATGGAGACTGGGCTGACATCCCATGTGGGACCATTGTTCTTGGACTTAACTCTAATTTTCACTAGTTTGATTACATTTCAGCACCAAAACTACTTCAGTGCAGGAAAATATTACTTTCACACAAAAAAAACTTATTAGAAACTTAGTTGACTTTACACACCAAAACTGTTTGGTTAGGTTGAGGAAATTTTCACGATTTGGTTAAAAATAAAACAATTTAGAATATGTTTAAAGTTTTTCTTCAATTTTTGGGTTACCTGGTTGCTGAATCCTGCTTCATCTAACATATGAAGAGTAAAGCAATAAAATAAGTGGGAAATAGATGCTGATTAGCAAATGTGATGTTTGCTTGTGATACCTCACAAGCAAATATCATTGATAATGCATTTTAGTTAAATCACAATGTACATTTCATTTGGAAAGAAAAAAATAACCATTTCCTCTATTAATTTAATTTAATAAGAATCAATAAATGAAATCTCTCTAATAAACATATGTGGACTCTTTGTTCAGCACTTTATAGAAGCCCTTTTGGTTGTTAAAGCTTCAAGGCTTCTTGGAAAACTCTGTTAAAGTGATTGTTGGCTTCCTTGAACAGAACTTTCTCATTTTATCAGTTTGGTTGGACAGCTACTGCCATCCAGAGTCCTGCTAGTTTTCAGTTATTGAGGCCTCCAGGCTCCTGGAAACTATTTAGAAATGGTTTATATCCTCTTCTCTGATCTTTACCTCACCATGGTTTGATCAACAACAGAAACTTCCTTCAACTTAAACTATGTCCAGTCAGTTCATTTTTCCACAGTGGATTCCAGTGAAGATCTAGATTCATCTGAAGGATGATTTAAAACTTACTGCAATCTGGAGCCACAACAGAGAGTCTGAATTATGTTGTAAATGACAGGTTTTGGTTTTTAAAACTATAAAATATTTGCCCCAAAATGGTGACAATATGTTTACAGTGAGCATAGAGACAAAGAAAAGAATACATTTACTAAGATGACTGTATGAATCTATAAACTACATATGTAGAGAATCTAGTCTGAAGGAAATCTGAATTAACAAGAACAATTATTAGACAAACCTTAATTATCTGAGTCTTGAACTTTCAGGATTAACTCACCAACAACCAGTTCAACAGTAGCTCCTCCACCCAATGTAGGAATGAAGCATTCGTATTTTCCCTCATCAGACAGTTTCACTTTGGAGAGTTTCAGTGAAACGTCTCCAAACTTCAGTTTACTAAATAACAATGACGTTCTTCCTTTATAGGCAGGATGTTTAGAACTTTCCAGTTCTTTTCTATCAGACCACACATAGACATATGAAGGGTCAAGGCCTTCTTTGGACCACTCTATGGACATGTCTGAAGCATCCACAGCAGGTTCCAGTCGACACGACAAAAGAACGTCACCACCAACCGTTGCCAGGACCTGCTGAGACGGACCAACCACCTGGGAAAGACCTGGAGAAAAGCAGGTTGGGATTTTACAGCTTTGAAAGGGAGACGTGAGGAAACATCTTATAGACGAATGTTCTAAAATATGTTCCATCAACAAAAAGGCAACTAGTATCCATTTGTTACTGAGCAGCTTCCATATTTATTCATCTTTGTATTTAAATGTACATTTTGATGGTGTGTGTCGGTTACCTGCACAGTTTGGTGTTAGAAGAAGGAAAACTAAAGCTGTGAAGGAACTGAGCTGAATCCATGGTTTAGACGAAGCATCATGAAGTTCTGAAAACTGAAATAAATCACATGTTAAATGTACTGAGAACATACTGATTGGAAATATCATTGTACATATGAGCAACATAAGTCATCCACCAATCAGATTCTAGATCATCAAAGATCTCCAACATCTGGATCAGATAAAACACTTGAACTTTCCAGATCTTGAAGACACTAATTATTGTAGAATCTGAGCTCATGACCGATGATCTTACATTTAAATTACCTTATTTTTATTATTTCATATTGATCAATGCTCTTAAAGGTGTGTTATGTAATATCAGAATGTAAGTTTGCAGATTATAAAACTGGGTCATTTTGAGCTGGATATCTTTTAGAACCATCAGTATTCCGAAAGAACATCCACTTAAATGCAATCAAATTGAAGGTAAATGTCACTTCTATGTAAACACATGTAGAGATTGTGCATATGTTGTATCTTTTTTTTTTTTTTTTTTTTTTAAACATTTGTTAGGGTTTTAGGTTTTTTTTATGTTTAAGCTAATCATACATCATATTTTTCCCATTAATTTATATTACAATTCATAGTTTTTGGTCAGAGGAGTTCTTGTTTTCTTCATTTTGGCTCCTTTAATGAGCTCAGTGACCAAACGCTTGCATCAATCGTTAGTTTTTCACAGGTTTAACAGCAGTGATGGTTCTAGACAAATTTTACTGGAGGGGCCAAGGTGGGACCAGTGTTTATTTACAGGAGCGCATTAAAAAATGACGACAGTGATATTTAAGCACTAAAAACTTCATTCTACACTGAACTAATGTCAAACAAATGTTTATTTATTTATTTTTTACAACAAATGCATCACCTGAAACAGGTAGGTTATCAGATCCAGTGTTGAAATGTGGAACATCAGTAGCTCTGCTCCTCCGACCTCACGGCCCCCCAGCATCCACCCACTCTACCTCCAGGAACATCATGAGAGAGTCCTGCTGAAGGCTGGAAACCCACGCAAAGCAGCAGGACCAGACGGAGTACTGGGCAATGTGCTGAAGGCCTGTGATGAGCAGCTGATGAGGATGTTCAACACCTCCCAGAAACAGACCACTGTCCCACCCTGCCTGAAAGCAAACACCATCGTCCCTGTCCCCAAAATAACCACCATGAGCTGCCTAAACCACGACAGACCGGGGACACCAACATCTGTGGTTATGAAGTGCTTTGAGAGGCTCGTCCTTCTCCACCTCAGGTCCTGCCTCCCTCCAAACTTTGACCAGCATCAGTCTCTTCAGAAACACTGCATGCTGGACAAACTGGCTGAGGAACAGTTTTTATTCGTGGGAAATTAGACTTTTAAACTCAAAGGAGTGACCCCCACGGATACTTCTGTTTTCTCTTGGTCAAACATGGGACAGTGGAATATGAATGTGTGTTCATGCAGACTTTTATTGTTCTATTTATTACTTTTATTATGCCATGCATATTGCATATTTGTATTTTTAAGTGCCATATGGGGAGAAGCTCCCACTAGTTTTGTTGTACAATTTTTGTGTACAATGATATGAAGCTATTCTATTCTATTCTATTCTATTCTATTCTATTCTATTCTATTCTATTCTATTCTATTCTATTCTATTCTATTCTATTCTATTCTATTCTATTCCAAATCAGTCACGTAATAAAAGTGGTTTAGTTTCCTGTCATTCTAAATGTTTGTGCTATGTTCTGAGTCTCTAAGTAACAGCATTTCCTGTTTTTCTTGTCCTTGTTTCCTGTGTTCTTTAAGGACATGTGACGGTGTTGCATCAGTTTTAACAGCACTGATAGTCCCTCCATGCTGTCATTGCAGACATTGCATGTCCTGAAAACCCTCCTTCTCTCTCAGTAGCTTTTTTTCCAGTTCCTATAGCCAGGTGTTGAGACAGAAACAGTGTCTGCAGCATTTAGGAGCTAAAATGTCTGCATCACAGCAATATGTGGAATAGAATATTCTAGCCATGGATGAAGGTCACACCAGCTTGGCCTAAAGCTCCGTCTCCTGTTCCCCATCAAAGTGGTTGGAATATATGAAACTTGGGCTGCACTGAGACATCATTCCTGGACTTGCTAATATCTCTGGAAAGATGCCCAGTAAACATAGTTTACAACTATAACCTACATGTATTTACTTCATGCATCATGTACCATGTGCATGTATTTCAAAATGCAGAATATGCATTTGTAGATTTTTTAACACAACATTCACATATCAATGACAAAAAGATTTTACAGCAGAAAACAATATTTTATAGACACAGTATTCTAAGTTGTAATGACACTATAAACACACTTTCTGCATCACAAAGCTGATGGATGCCGTTCATTACTTTACTAAACATCACCAGACCAGACATTAACAAACGTGATTTCATTGTCAGAGGGGAAACTACAGTAACACGGTCATGTTTACAACAAATCACTTTACGGTACGGTACATCTGGTTCCTGTATGAAACCTGAACCAGATGTCCAGGAAGTAGACAGCACTGAGACACAGCGACAGTTTGGGTGCGGCTCTAATTCAGGGGTGAGTAATTAATTTTCATACGGGGCCACATGAGAAACTTTGACAGTTGTTAAGGGCCGGACCAGTACACGTAAAAGCTCTGCTCAATATATATCTCAATAACAACAGTAAATGAAACAATACAATGATATAATGAAAATGTGGAACAGAGAAGACAACTATTTAATGAAAGATTTTGTTTTTTTCATTCAAACTATGATTGCTGCCTATTGAGTTGTAGATATTTACTATCATAAAGACATACTTAAAATGTGAAACTGATTTTCCAAGTGCTTTAATTACTTTTCAGCAGTCACTGTTTTTACAAGCGAAGTAAGTAAGCCATCACTCAGAATTTATTCTACAACAATATGACCATCAGCTGGCAGAGATTTGAAACTTGCCTTATCATGTCAGTTTTTGTTCATCATGAACACTATGAGGTTTTGTCAGTTTTTCTAAATCTACATTAAGATGACTGTGAAGCATAAAGAAAGACAACAGCTCCCCACTACACTTACAGCAGTGTTCAATATATCTCAATAACAACAGTAAATTACACAATACAATGATGTACAATGCCCAACTCTTGAATCTCTGCTCTCAGATCCCAAACTGGTTTCAGCATCTTGTCCAGGCTGATCCATCTGACAGCTGTCTGGTAACCAAGGTTACCATGTTCACTCTCATCTCCTCCACAAATATAACAAACTGTCTGTAATTCAATGCTCTTGCCCTGATGAAGTTAACTACTTTAGCTACAACATCAGTCACGTGGTTGATTTTTAGCACTGACTTACACAGCACCTCCTGATGTATAATACAATGCAAAAATATCAGTTTCTGCTCTGGGTTTAGTTCAGTCACTTTATCTTGCATCCGTTTCAAAAGTCCAACATTTTTCCCTGTCAAATTTGGACAGCCATCAGTTGTAACACCAACCAAATTCCCCCATTTTAGTCCCAGCTTGTTCATGCATGTATTTACCTCAGTGAACCGTCGTGGTTCCCTTCATTGGCTGCACAGCTGGAAGCTCCTCCGTCATCTCAAAGGTTTTTGTTAGTCCACGTACAAAGATGAGTAACTGGGCTGTGTCACGGACATCACAGCTCTCGTCCAAACCCAAGGACAAAACGTCAAAATCGTCCACTTTGTTGTGCAGCTGAAGCTCCAGATTCTCGGCGATGCTCTCCGCCCGCTTCGTTACGGTTCGCCTCCAAAGGGCCACATTAACGAACGCTCCTTTCTTCTCCGGGCATATAAACGCTGCAGAGTCCACCAGACATTCTTTTATAAACTCTCCATCAGAGAATGGTTTACTGTTTTTGGCGATTTTGTAGGATATTAGAAAACTCGTCTTGACTGCTGCATCCCTTGATGTGAGCTTTGGTAAAACAAAGTCATTGCTGCTTTAGCAGTTTAGCTAGCAAACCTTCAGACATCCTCCCCGCTCTGCATCAAATGTTTGTACTTCTCCGCCATGTTTGGTCTCGTAATGTCGATTCAGATTATAATCCTTGAGCACCGCGACCTGTTCTCCACAAACTAGCCCACAGCTTTACCTCTGACTTCAGTGAAGAAATACTTGGAAGTCCGTGCCTTGTTAAAAACTCTGCATTCGGAATCAATCTTTCTTTCTTTGCCGTTAGCTGACATCTTTCCGGGTTGAAGCTAACAAACAAACCAATCAGCTAAGTACGGAAAGCACGCGCGAAAAAACGTTAATTTAGCAGACCTTTCAAAATAAAAGCAGTGCAGGCGTATTGCTTGGATGTATTGCGATGATATATATTTGCATTGACTTTTAATATTTTCCAGTGACTTCATACGGGCCAGTCAGGGTCGTCCAGCGGGCCGGATGTGGCCCGCGGGCCGTAGGATGCCCAGGTCTGTAGAACCTCTTTACTTTCGGTTTCAGATCTAGCGCTGATCACCGTTATAAAGGGATCCGTTAATGAATCAGTCAGCGACATTTGGACAGAGACACTGGTCCATGTTGGTCCCCGTGTAGAACCACCACAGTTTAACAGAGAATATTCAGTTTACAGCAGTGGAACTTTACATATCAGCTCCAAAAACTTGTCTTTGTCATTCTGTGCACTTTCTAAAACACTATTGGGAAGTGGCTGTCCGAACCTCTAACTCCTAAATTTCAGTTCATGAAAATAACATTTCAATGATTCGGGCCAATTTCCGAAGTATTTTAGTTTAAAAAGATCTTTTGGATTTTTTTTTTAAAGGGAAGGTGAAGGATTTAGATTGATTTTGTAGGGAGTGATAAAACACCAAAATGCCAAAAAGCTGAGCAGAGAGACTGAGAGTCTCTAGGCAAAGAGTTAGGAATGACCCACTGAAATACCAAGAATATTCAACAAAGGAAAGAGAAAGAAATAAGAGATGGAAGGAAGAAGGAAAGCTGAAATCTATCAACAACTGATCCATCACAGAGCAAAGGCATGTCAGAAGAGCATGGAGGAAAAGAGCACAGGATGTCTGTGAATAAACAGAGATGGAGATGATTTGCTGGTCTTCCTCTAACACCTCTAATGAAGATGATCAGACACCAAGGCATCCGTCTTCCTCTCCACCCAACACTAAAAATTCATTGAAATTGATTTTGATGCAGAAACCATATCTATATATATATATATATATATATAAATAATCTGTACAGTGAGGAGCAGAAAACATATAAATAGCTTCATACAGTTCTTTTTATTGTAATGTAATTCTGTGTTTCACCAGCAACAAATTTTAGAAGGGGAAAGATATTTGAGAAAAACTATAAAATATAATTTTAAAAATTGACTGTATTTTTATTATATATGTGCCCCTTAGCTATGGCGCAGCATGAATAAGGTTAAAGTTTGTCCCAAATAATACACAAATCTCAAATAAAGTCCAACTCTGAATTTGAACCAATTCAGTAGAATGACTCGTATCTAAGAAAGTGATGATTTCCCTTTGATTGAAGCTGTAAAAAGCTTTGCAGCCAGATTTAATTTGAAGTCAAACGTAGCAGACCTACCTGCGTCATGGCTGCAACCGTTTCCTCGTCTCTGAAACACTAAATGGTCTGAACATGCAGCGCTGAGTGTAGCCTCCACCTCTGATAAGGAGGGTGGATCCAAGTTAGATAAACACTGGTCTGGTTGGGGTGGTGCCAAAAACTAACCCTCATCCACTATGGTTCTCCTCCTAAAGTTGGTTGCTGCTGAAACACACAATTACATTAGAATAAAAACAACTCTATGAACCTATTCACATGTTTTCTGTTCCTCACTGTACAGATTATTTATATTTATATATATATATGGTTTCTGCATCAAAATCAATTTTAACAGAATTTAATATTCTAATATTTAATATTCTTTAATATTCTTCTAAAAGTATCAACATTTTAGTGCTAAAATGTATGGAATAGAAGAATAGAACAGAATATGCTTTATTGTCATTATACAGTGTATAACGAAATTGGAAAGCTTTTCCTTTTCAGTGCAAGAAATCTTAAAAAATAGCGCAAAACAGTCTCTATTTACAAATATACAATATAAATAACATAGAATAAATATTGAGGTAGTATAGAGCAGCATCAGCAGACGTTTCACATTATATTGTTGGCTGGGTTGTTCCATGTGTCTGTTTGTCTTCGCTTTAATGCTTCTGTAGCGCCTCCCAGAGGACAACAGATCAAACAGCTGAGAACCAGGATGTGAGCTGTCCTTGATGATGTTCTGAGCTCACTGGGTGGAGCAGATGTCCATGAGGGAGGGGAGAGGACAGCCAACAATCCTCTGCCAACATAAAGCTGATCATACAGAAGCCATCATTGCTTAAAGTACACTTAACCAGCCATTATCATGAAATGTTGGTTGATGATTTAATACATTTTAATTCTGGTAGTGACCATGCTGCTGCTATAGTTCCAGTAGAACCTGGTTTGAGGATGGCATCATAGTCACTTAACTCTTTTACTATATTTTAATTTTTAACATTATTATAACCAATGAAACATATTAATTCATCATTTAAGAGATATCAGTGGTTTCATTGTACATATGAAATTTTAATTGGAATGACAAACAGGAATGTCTAATTATTAATTAAATCCTTCTTTTGTGTGACAATCATTGAACATAAACGAGTGCTTTCAACACTGTAGGACATTTACAGGTATTAGTTTTTCTTAGTTGATAAGACACTGTTCCTGGAAAATAGCACACATTTCCCAACACACTGCACACTGTTTTTTTTTAATTTGAACACAATTCACTGCACACTTGTGTCAAAAGCGCACTTTATTGTCAAAATCTGAAGTTTGTTTTCAAAATTAAGACACACGAAGCAAAACTAGGACGCTGCACTGCTAAATACAGAACACTCTTCTCTCACTGTGTTTCACATGAAGTGGAAAAAATGATACAGTCCTTAAAAATGACAACTTAAACACAAATGCATCCTATAAATGAATCAGAGGGAACCATTGCAGTGCCTGACTGTATATTATAAAATAAAAACAATGTTAGACAATAAATACAGCACAGTATTGAACACAGTGCAGTCTGCAGGTATTTACACCACGTCTGCATCAATTCTGTCAGCCTGGTCAGACCTCAGGACCTCATCAACATCACTAGCTGTGTTTTCTCTGGACAGAAGGACCTAGTGTGTCTGTCAACTCCACCTCTCTTTCCCTCCAAAGGACGCGAGGACAACTCAATTCAAATCTCCAACTCAAATTTTTATTTTCCTTTTAGTTGGTCAGTCATGATATTTCAACAGGTTGTAAACCTTTAAAGACAGAAACAAAGTTCACACCATCAAACACAGAACCAAAAAGTTGAACTATTACCCACTGAACCATTTAAACATTTCAAATCACCAAGAAAGCAGATAAACCTTCCACCAACCATTGGCGTCTTTGGACTGAATCCATGAGTGGACTTGGATCTTCTTTGTTCTTTCCTCGTGTCTTTCTCTTCTGAAGATTGTTTGGCTGATTGACTGAGCTTCTCCCAGTCCTTCCCAGGTGTTCTAAATCACTGATCACTGATCAGGTGTCAGGTACCTCCTTGCTGCTACCAGTGCATTCTGGGAAGTGTAGTATTTAGGTCCCATGTCCTGAGATCCATCCCTGACATGCATCAGCAGAAACATCACCACATGCCAAGACCACTGATTGAAGAGATTTTCCCAAAGTCTGGCTGCTGCTCATATACCTTCCACCTCCATGTAGAGAACAATTCTCCTATAGGATTCAGAAAGAGAGAATATGGAGGCAGAAGAACCACAAGAACTTGAGGTTCATATTGAAACATTCCTGAATCAATAGTCCTCTATGAAAACTAACGTCCCAGATGTATTCATGTGTATCATCAGAACTGAAAAACTCTACAACTAAGACAAAAAACCCCAAAATAAACAATGAATTAAATGAAATTTTGAAAATGGTGGCTGAGTAATATTGCAAACCAACATAAATCATCTCACACTTTTTCTCAAAAGCTTTTTAAAAACTCAGTTCAACATTAAAATAGGCTTTGCTAGAAGGAAGCTGCAGAAATGTGACGCAGTGCTTTTATCAGATTATCATTATCAGTTGCATGTTTCATTTAATTCTCTAAGCACTCAGATTATACTCAGATTCTCTTTTTCTTGTTCGATTTGCAAACTTTGTGTAGCTTCTGGTCATTTTTGATGAAGAAGCATTTTAGATAAATCTGAAGGATGTTCCCAGTACAACATCCTCAACATCCAGACACGTTTCTGTTATCGCTGATGCTTCAGGAAACTCTGACTTTACTGCTGAACATAAAAACACAACTTCATCATCAAGTTCAGAGGTAGGAAGGAGGATGTTTCAGGACGGTCACATGATCACACCATGTGACTGATGGACTCAGAAGTGATGCTCGATGGCCCCGAGGTCATCAGCCAATCCCTGCTCAGCATGGAGGGGAGGTGCTGTCGCCATGGAGACTGTCAGACGAGGTTATAACAGATATTAATGAAGGACTAAAAACCATGATTGATTGATTGATTGATTGATTGATTGATTGACAGGTCAGTGATTGATCAGTACCTGTAGCTCTGTGTCGATACAAAGACACCATGAGGCCAGTAGAGATGAAGTATGGACAGAACACCAGCAGGTGGCAGAGCAGCCTGAAGACAAGATGGAAGGAGGAGGAGACAGGGGGCGGAGCTGAGGAAGGGGGTGGGGCTGAGGTTGTAGGTTTACCTGTAGAGACAAGAGAACCTGGTCAGGTGACTCTTTCTGCTCATTTCATGTTTATTTTCAATCATTCTGTGTCTCTTTTTAGTTGTTTTGCATCTTTAAGATTGTTTTGTGTCTTTGTAGTTGCTTTTATGTGTCTTCAAACTCATTTTGTGTCTCTTTTTGTTAGATCTGTGCGTGGGACATTCCAGAATTGGAGGACATTTTACGTCCTCCCATCAAATTTCAAATAATCCATGTACAAAATCCTGAAACATTCAGTTGTTGTGCAAATGTTCTTGTCTTGAGGCCAAATCTGAAAAAATACTAAGAGAAAGGAATGTTTGAAAATGTTTTTTAAAATACCAAATAAGTCTGGAGTTCCCCCTGAAATGCCATTTTTCTCTTGTTCCACCCCCTGATGACCAAATTCAATCTCAAATAAAACAGTTTAAATGAAATCTAACTCTCCTATTTTTGGTATAATCAACATAATATTAGAAATAATAGTTGTTATGCATGGAACGTGTTTCCCACAACAACCCTGTCAGCAAAACATTTTTAGCTGGTAGAAGAAGAAGAAAACAATGAATCACAAGAAATGCTGGAATTGACATCATCAAACAGTTTTCCTAAAGAATAGGTAGAGCAAAGCTATGTCCTCTCTTCTATTTATCATGTTTTCATCCCATTATCAGTCTTGATTGAATGTCTCATTCTACCTCATATTATCAGGATCAGAATAATTCTTTGGACTGTTTTCCATCAGTCAGTTTGTCCTCTTGTCTTTGTGTTGGTTGTGTGTTTTTGTGTTGGTTGTGTGTCTCTACAGGTTGTGTCTCTTTGTGTCGGTTGTGTGTCTCTACAGGTTGTGTCTCTTTGTGTTGGTTGTGTGTCTCTACAGGTTGTGTGTCTCTACAGGTTGTGTGTCTCTACAGGTTGTGTGTCTCTACAGGTTGTGTGTCTCTACAGGTTGTGTCTCTACAGGTTGTGTCTCTACAGGTTGTGTGTCTCTACAGGTTGTGTGTCTCTACAGGTTGTGTCTCTGTGTGTCAGTTGTGTGTCTCTACAGGTTGTGTGTCTCTACAGGTTGTGTGTCTCTACAGGTTGTGTCTCTACAGGTTGTGTGTCTCTACAGGTTGTGTGTCTCCACAGGTTGTGTGTCTCTACAGGTTGTGTGTCTCTACAGGTTGTGTCTCTTTGTGTTGGTTGTGTGTCTCTACAGGTTGTGTGTCTCTACAGGTTGTGTGTCTCTACAGGTTGTGTCTACAGGTTGTGTCTCTACAGGTTGTGTGTCTCTACAGGTTGTGTGTCTCTACAGGTTGTGTCTCTACAGGTTGTGTCTCTACAGGTTGTGTGTCTCTACAGGTTGTGTGTCTCTACAGGTTGTGTCTCTGTGTGTCAGTTGTGTGTCTCTACAGGTTGTGTGTCTCTACAGGTTGTGTGTCTCTACAGGTTGTGTCTCTACAGGTTGTGCGTCTCTACAGGTTGTGTGTCTCTACAGGTTGTGTCTCTACAGGTTGTGTCTCTGTGTGTCAGTTGTGTGTCTCTACAGGTTGTGTGTCTCTACAGGTTGTGTGTCTCTACAGGTTGTGTGTCTCTACAGGTTGTGTCTCTACAGGTTGTGTGTCTCTACAGGTTGTGTGTCTCCACAGGTTGTGTGTCTCTACAGGTTGTGTGTCTCTACAGGTTGTGTCTCTTTGTGTTGGTTGTGTGTCTCTACAGGTTGTGTGTCTCTACAGGTTGTGTGTCTCTACAGGTTGTGTCTCTACAGGTTGTGTGTCTCTACAGGTTGTGTCTCTACAGGTTGTGTGTCTCTACAGGTTGTGTGTCTCCACAGGTTGTGTGTCTCTACAGGTTGTGTGTCTCTACAGGTTGTGTCTCTTTGTGTTGGTTGTGTGTCTCTACAGGTTGTGTGTCTCTACAGGTTGTGTGTCTCTACAGGTTGTGTCTCTACAGGTTGTGTCTCTACAGGTTGTGTGTCTCTACAGGTTGTGTCTCTACAGGTTGTGTCTCTACAGGTTGTGTGTCTCTACAGGTTGTGTGTCTCTACAGGTTGTGTCTCTACAGGTTGTGTGTCTCTACAGGTTGTGTGTCTCTACAGGTTGTGTCTCTGTGTGTCAGTTGTGTGTCTCTACAGGTTGTGTGTCTACAGGTTGTGTGTCTCTACAGGTTGTGTCTCTACAGGTTGTGTCTCTACAGGTTGTGCGTCTCTACAGGTTGTGTGTCTCCACAGGTTGTGTGTCTCTCCAGGTTGTGTCTCTACAGGTTGTGTGTCTCTACAGGTTGTGTCTCTACAGGTTGTGTCTCTACAGGTTGTGTGTCTCTACAGGTTGTGTGTCTCTACAGGTTGTGTCTCTGTGTGTCAGTTGTGTGTCTCTACAGGTTGTGTGTCTCTACAGGTTGTGTGTCTCTACAGGTTGTGTGTCTCCACAGGTTGTGTGTCTCTACAGGTTGTGTCTCTACAGGTTGTGTGTCTCTACATGTTGTGTCTCTACAGGTTGTGTGTCTCCACAGGTTGTGTGTCTCTACAGGTTGTGTGTCTCTACAGGTTGTGTCTCTTTGTGTTGGTTGTGTGTCTCTACAGGTTGTGTGTCTCTACAGGTTGTGTGTCTCTACAGGTTGTGTCTCTACAGGTTGTGTCTCTACAGGTTGTGTGTCTCTACAGGTTGTGTGTCTCTACAGGTTGTGTGTCTCCACAGGTTGTGTGTCTCTACAGGTTGTGTCTTTACAGGTTGTGTGTCTCTACATGTTGTGTCTCTACAGGTTGTGTGTCTCTACAGGTTGTGTGTCTCTACAGGTTGTGTGTCTCTACAGGTTGTGTGTCTCTACAGGTTGTGTGTCTCTACAGGTTGTGTCTCTGTGTGTCAGTTGTGTGTCTCTACAGGTTGTGTGTCTCTACAGGTTGTGTGTCTCTACAGGTTGTGTGTCTCCACAGGTTGTGTGTCTCTACATGTTGTGTCTCTACAGGTTGTGTGTCTCTACAGGTTGTGTGTCTCTACAGGTTGTGTCTCTACAGGTTGTGTGTCTCTACAGGTTGTGTGTCTCTACAGGTTGTGTCTCTACAGGTTGTGTGTCTCTACAGGTTGTGTCTCTACAGGTTGTGTGTCTCCACAGGTTGTGTGTCTACAGGTTGTGTGTCTCTACAGGTTGTGTGTCTCCACAGGTTGTGTGTCTCTACATGTTGTGTCTCTACAGGTTGTGTGTCTCTACAGGTTGTGTGTCTCTACAGGTTGTGTGTCTACAGGTTGTGTGTCTCTTTGTGTTGGTTGTGTGTCTGTCCTGATGCAGCTCTTTCAGTGCTACAATCCTCACCTGTGACAGAGATCCAGCTGGATGGAGACTCTCCATGGCTGCTGATGTTACACCTGTAGAGGCCTTCATCACTCCTGGAAACATGGAGGATGGTCATGTGACCTCCGGGCTCAGTCCCCATCAGGGAGCCGTCTTTATAGAAAGCGGCCGGGAGGCGGGAGTCGTGCTGTGATTGACAGCTCAGAGTGAGGGGATCTCCCTCCATCACAGGGAGGACAGGACTCTGCAGGATCACTGATCCACCTGAACACAGAGACAAAGTCCAGCATTTCATCCATTCACACACAGCTTCATCAGCACTGACTGCACAGTTCATCTCACCAGGAACAGTGAGGTTGATGGTCTGACTGGCTGCTGCCTGGCTGGACTCACACCAGTAAACTCCACTGTCCCACTGAATTAATGGATCCATGGTACAGTTAGAACCAGATCCTGCTCCCCAGTCAAGTCCACATACACATCTGGTGTCTCTGGTGGTGTTTCTCCTCAGAGTCCATCCAGCAGAACTGTCTTCATCCTCACAGCTCAGAGAAACAGAATCTCCTTCAAAAAACTGAGATCTGTTGGGACTCAGGTTCAGCTTCACCTGGTTTGTTGTGCAGCTCATCAGTGAGAGCAGAGCTGCAGGAGAATCACACTGAGGTTAGTTTGAAGCGTCACATTGAGCAGGACATGGAGAATCAGAGGAAACTTACAGATCCACAGCAGAGATGTTCCCTCCATCCTGAGCTGCTGATGTTAGATCCACTCTCTGATCAGCTCTCAGTCTCATCAGTAAACCCTCCTCCTTCCTGCCTCTCTGCTGTGGTTTCCTCTGACATCAACAGTTTCAGTGTTTGGCCAAAACCAAGCAGAGAAATTCAGTTTAAGATGAAGCTCTGAACAGAAACATGAAGCAGAAACACACAGAAACCAGATCTAGAGAATCAATGATCAGCAGCAGAACCTGGATCAGAACATCAGCAGCTGTGATGCCTTCACTGACAGAGTGATGCCTTCACTGACAGAGTGATGCCTTCACTGACAGAGTGATGCCTTCACTGACAGAGTGATGCCTTCACTGACAGCATGATGCCTTCACTGACAGAGTGATGCCTTCACTGACAGCATGATGCCTTCACTGACAGCATGATGCCTTCACTGACAGTCTGAGCAGCTCTGAAGGATTGTTGCAGGTTTGGTTCGTTTATAAACATGAAGCAGCTCCGGAGATCTGAAACTTTCTCCACATTAACAACAGATTTACTGATTGTTATCTTCAATCTTTGGTTTTATCGCTTCATGCTGGTGGAAACAAACCGTCTGTAAATGACAGCGGTTCAGCTGAGAGGAAATCAGATGGGTTTTGTTTCTGCAAACTTCAACCACTGACCTGTGGTCAGTGAAGAAGAGACGAGGCTGCAGGAAGTCAGTGGTTGAAGTCACTCACAGCAGGAAACATGAAATGTTTATTTTTTTAACCACCAGCTTCATCTAAATCGGTTTCATTTTTCTTGTTTATGAGCAGCTTTTGAGCTCTATGTAGATTATATTTCCAGTTTCCTACCTGATTTATATTGACTCCCTCTACATTCTCTGACAGATCAGCTGGAAAAAGAGCTGAGGTAAGATAGAGAATCAGAGGAAGCTGATGCTGGTTGGGACCAGAGTGTCAGGCAGGACCACACTGGAGACAGACCTATTTGGAAGGCTGGCCGGGATCCTGGTGGGGAAGGTGGAGCCCCTCAGGAGGACTGGCAGGATCCTCGTGGTGAAGGTGGAGCTCCTTGGGAAGCCGATGGTGGAAGCAGAACCCCTCTGGGTCCCAGCAGACATTGCAGAATGACGATGGCAGGGATCTCACGTTGGTTAACCCAGATGCACATTCCAGAACAGAAGAGATGGTTTGAAGCTGCAGAGGGACAGAAACAGGATAACAAATGCTCAAGACATCAGACCTCCATCCTCCTGGTGAAGCACATGAACAGAGTCCTCTGTCAATAATGTAAAATGAGCAGCTGAGCATGGTGGAGGCTTTATGAACTCAGAGGGTCCTGACAGCTGTGCAGCCCTTTAAACTGTATCTTCACAGATACAGTCATCAACAAAAGTTTACCTCCTCTTGTAAAGACCACGTAAATCATCACAGTCTTGAGTTTCCACTGATTTCTGTAACTCTGAATTTTCTATGGTGGAATCATTTATATATAATACCATATTGTAACTTATATGTATGTTGCATTTTTTCTGGGTTGTATTTGATCTGGGGGTAGAAGTGCTTATGAACAGGTAAAATAATAAGGATATTTTATTAGTTTTTTATTTAGGAAGAGGATTTGTTCCACAGTGTGAGGGCTGAGCATGTCTCTGCTTGGAGGTAATTTCCTCTCACATGGAACTAAAGAGGCTGGAGTGCACAGAAACTGCAGTTCAAGTTGATACAGATGCAGGCAAATGGTCTTCCTAGTTGCCCAGAAGTGGAGTGGATCCTCCATCCGGGGAATTAAAGGATCCACCATGTACGGAGAGCTTTTCCTTGGTACAAAACCAGAACCAACTGGACCCGCTCAGTATTTTTATCCATTTTTCAGAGTGTAACTGCGCCATCCAGTGGACGTGAGTGTGAACAGCTGCATTCAGTTTGATTCTGCACTCATTTAGGCAGGTTTTTCCTTTAACTTTTCACAGAGCCGTATGTAGTGAATGTACATGATGTCTACATATGGGCCACTAGGTGGCAGCACTCTACTTCTGTTCATCAGTAAATGCCTGTTGTCTTGGATTGTCTGTTTCCTGTTAATAATCAATGTCTCATAATGTAGATGTATACATATAAAGGTAATACAGCAGGTAGGAGGGACATTTTTATACATTTGATGATACTGTACAACAAACTGTAAATATATATAATGAATGTAATTTTATTAAAATGCAATACACAATATTCAACAACACAACTTAATTTCAAGTTCTTTCTTTTTTTTTTAATATAGGGCCAATTCACAGCATCTCATTGCAGTTCACACAGTAAGATGAAGACCTGATGAATTTTAAACAGACAAAGCAAACAAATCCTCGGTTTTCTTTCTATTTCCTTCAAGAAGGACTTGGCAACAGTGGGAAGGAACCAAACGATCTCCATTTATCGAGAGCGATGAACCGGGCTCAGGGAGGTCAGCTGTCTGTCTCGACCAATCAGGGTGAGGGTTGGAAAAGCAGCAAAGCAGATGAAGAACAAACACTACATAAGAGAACAATATTCATTCCACCTCCTTCACTATTTCTTGAGGGGAAGTTCTTGCGTTGACAGTGTTTTTACTTTCTCAGCCACAAACTGATGTTATGCTGATGATTTATGACTTTTTAGGTCAATATTACTTCAACATTTGTCACATATCGTCACCACAGTGAGTATATTCAACAGCAGCTCAGTGAACAGACATAGAAACGACTGGTTTCACTATTGAACTGCTGCTTCTGAAAATACTCACTGATGCTGTGAGGAGACTGAAGTCTCTTGTTTCTTTGTTTTAAATTTCAAAGTCGCACACTGTCATCAATTATCCATCAACATATTGAGTCTTAATACAAACGTACAAAACCTGCAGTAACTGTACAGAAACCTCCTGAAATGATGCTTTTTCCCATCATTTCCCTTCACAGCAGAACAAAGAGAACAAACAAAGCGACGGTGCCTCATTCTTGCCTAATCGATCGTATGATAAAAGTGTCTCATGTCAATCCAGGGTGCTGAGTAGCTGGATGCTTCCGGCTCTGTTTTGGAGACACATTCAATAAAGAATTAACAATTTTAAACTTTTAGTAAAAACTCAGATTGATTCTGGTTTAGTAAATAAACAATCAGACTAAATTCAACTCGGGTTCTTGGTGTTTCCACTTAAAGTTCTCTCTACTTCTAGTCTTGGTTGAGTTGTAGAGGTCCAAGACTTACTATTTTGATAGTGCAGTGAAAAGTGAGCCCACAGTGAGGAAAAACATGAAAGAAATATCCCAAACACTGTTTGGCATTAAGTTGCAGACACTCAGAAAGACTTCTTTGCATCTTAAGACAAACTTTATATTTCACCGACTTGGCTTCTTAGCTTTTATTTTTACCTGTCATACATCTGTAATAGTGCAAAATGCATCTGTGAGGACATATAGGTCCAAATTTACAACAGCACATCTACAAACTCGACACCCTGATAAAAATAAATCAAACGACTTTTATTATTGTAACGGTGGCAGCTTCACTCGGAAACAAGCTTGAGCTGCTACACAGTGAACTTCCTGCTTCTGTCTGGGGGTTTACTGCGTGGTTCGTATCTGAAATGCTAAAAAAGAAGCACAGATGAGAAGCATCTGAAACATACGCTGTTTAGTTTAGAAATGAATGAATACCAGAATAGCAGGTCAGTGGTTTCACCTTTGTCTGGCTGCAAAGCGACGTCTGTTTAAAGGCTTTAGTGCTGCTATCTTTAGTCTTGAACCAGACTTCTACAACAGTTTCTGTGCCTCTGAGTGTCGGTTCAATTACCTTTTACCTCCCTGGGTCTTGTGACGGTGGCATATGTCGTGTATTTTGGTTCAATTGAAATGGATTCTGCACACACAAGTAAAAGTAGAGAGACGAAACATGAGATCTTTTGGTTGTGAAGTCCGTTGCAGCTTCTTTTACATCCATAGCATTGATTTATCAGCTTGAACATGCATCTGCACAGATTAAATGGTGACTTTAAAGAACACACGTGGCAGTTTCCACTCAATAGACATGCAATAATAAACAAAAGCATACATTTTTGACAAGTATTTTTAAAAAATACTTAAAGGAAAAGTGTCAGAAACATACGCTGTCTAGTTTAGACATGAATGAACTGTAGCAGGTCAGTGGTTTCACCTTTGTCTTCCTGCAAAGCGACGTCTGTTTAAAGGCTTTAGTGCTGCTATCTTTAGTCTTGAACCAAACTTCTACACCAGTTTCTGTTTCTCTGAGTGTTGATTAAATTACCTTTTACCTCCCTGGGTCTTGTGACGGTGGCATATGTTGTGTACATTGCTTCAGCTGAACTGGATTCTGGAGACACAAGTAAAAGTAAAGAGACAAAACATTAGATTTTTTTGGTTCTAAAGTCTGTAGCAGCTTCTTTTACATATATAACTTTGATTTATTAGCTTGAACATGCATCTGCACAGATTAAATGGTGCATTGGAAGAACAATTAAAAAAAAATAAACAAACAAACAACCAAAACTGAAGTTGGTCAATAAAATGTGGCTTTTTTTTTTTTTAAAAACAAGAATTTAGAAAACAAAGACAGAATTTTACAAAGCAGTGCCAATTAATACAAAAATATAACCCCTTAAAAAATGATATGCATAAATATTAACTTCCTTTTTAAGTCAGTATTTAGTAGATGCACCGTTGGCAACATTGAGCCTGTGTTGGTCTCAATCAACCTTAACATCTGCAATTTTACATCGATTTATCTTTGCAAAAGTGGCCAAAGTTGGTTTAGGACAATCTGAGAGTGCAGATGAGGTACAAAATGGTGGAGAGGTCATAAAATGAAGCACTTCCTAACTGTTAGCAAGTAGCCAAACTCTTGTAGGGCATTAAAGGATGAAGAAAATGATGAAACTGAATGTGGGCGAAGTCACTGAGGACTGTGTTAGATCACCAACCAGGCTGGTGTTCCTCATCTGTTGGTGGAGAAGAGTAGGACTGGACAGACGATACTGGACAAAACAAACAAACAAAAAACAACAACAACAAAAAATCAGCTTTGGTACTTCCTCCCATCAATGCCAAAACCAGATTCTGAAACAAAGAGCCAACTTTGAGCAAACCTCGAGTGGAAGCGGCTCCTTGTGTTTGGCCTCTGGTCGCTGGTCGATGTGTCTGATATAGAAGAAATCCAAGCAGCAGCAGAAGCACCAAGAAAACGCTGCCTCCGAAGCTGAGCAGCAGAAAGAGCTGACGGGGGTTACGATGAGGAGGAGAAGCTCCTGGAAAGATACGAGCAGCTATTAGACATGTCCATCACACTGCAAAATACTTCTTCTGAAGTGTAATATCTGTGTGAAGTATGGACTATGGAACTTTATCTGTGATAACTGGGGTTATTGCTGATAAAGACAACCAAATGTTAAAAAAAATGCCCACTTGACTTCCTCAGAATCAGTTGATTTATGAGACCTTTTGTTGTCTCTAACTTGTTCTGACTGACCACCTATCAACATGCTGATGTGAGCTATTAAAGTTTACCCAGAATGCACTTTTTAAAGTTCTCTCGGGTGAATTATCAGAAAACAAACACATCTGGGGTACCAATGACTGTTTCTATGATTCTATGTTGTAGACATTAAACTGTTCAAACAACATCCCATAATACTGATGCACAGAGTTGTTTATAGAGAAAATTGGGAATACTAAACCAAAACCAGGTTTGGTCTTTAGACTGTGACACCTAGTGGATGTAAAACTGATTTAGTTTCAGTTTATGCCAGAACTGAAATTCGTTTCTCATCCTGAAAATATCGTGTTTCTATCTGCTGTGCTAATGAAGTTATGAGGCTCAGAAATGATGGAAAAGATGACATTTCCACCCACCATGATGTTCTTCAAGGGTCTGTAACTCAGAAGCTTTTCATAGTATGAAGGTGAATCTTTGCAGGGCTTCATTAAATACTCTGAAGTCACTGTAGATAAAGAACCAGCTGATTCTGAGGAGGTCAGGTGGGAGATGCTGACAGATCTTTCATGGATTTATTTTGAAACACTGGAAGATTTCACCTTTGGAGATGACAGACAGCCAGCTCTGTGGTGATTCTCCGACATCAGAGATGCTGCACTTGTAGAATCCTTCATCAAACCTGGAAAGATTCGGACTTGTAATGGTTCCTGTGGAGCTTTTTCCAATGGAGACACCATCTTTGTAGAACTCAGCCATGAAGCTGGAGGACGTCCCCTTTGTCCTACAGCTCAAAGTCACGTTATCTCCCTGCATCACAGGATGGACGGGACTCTCCAGGACCACAGAACCACCTGAACAACAGGATTTCACAAGTAGTTTGTGCCAAGAAATACTTTCTGTTACACTTATATGATACTACTATTATCTGAAGACTACTGCACCCTGCAGGGTCAGTATGGCCTCGATTGAACTTCCAAACTTGATGTCAGTATGCCAAAAGACTCTCAGGAACAGAATGGTTCTCTCCGGTTTCTAAAAGCTCCATCACCAGTTCAACAGTCTCTTCACATACTTTGTGTGTTTTTAAAGTACTAAAAGTGATTCACCAAACTCTTATTTTTTTATTATTGATTAATTAATTGGTCCTAAAAACATCAGAAAATAGAGAAATGTCTGTCAGAAGATTCCAGATGATAAGTTAGCATCTTGTAAGATGTTCTGTCTGACTAACAGTCCAGAACCCAAATATATTCAAGTGTTATCCTGGAAAAGAGTCAGAAATGCAGCAAATTCTTACACTTGACTTTTTGCACTAAGTAACCGACTATCAGGTACAAGAACTGTCCAGAAACTGGTTCCGTAATGGATCTATTATTGCGGTGGTGCCATTTGCAGTGCCGACAGGAAGCATTTGTTTGCTGGATTCTTGAGGCACTTTTGGGGAACCGTCCTGTGGAGATATATATGATGTTTGTGACCAAAGCGGTTGCATTTGTGACCGTTTTTGTGCCATCAGTGAATGATGATCATTAGCTGATCTGGTGCCTTCTGTCACTACAGGTAGCTACTGCACAAGTTAATGTGGTTGAAAATAGTGCTGTTCCTTCCACATTGACTCAGTCTCTCCCTGTCTGATGTGGAATACGGTAAATTTCACTGTTATCTAAAGCCGATTATGTTAAACCCAGTGAGGAGGAGGCTGGAGGAGAGGTTCAGGTCCGACACCTGATGATAGAAACTGTACAGGTGCAGGAAGAGAGGTCTCCAGAAGAAAAAGTAGCCCACAGTATTCAGTCTTTTCAATCTTAACGGTCAAAGTTTAACTACAATCAGTTAATAAACATGATGGACTGTGGCTTGACATTGAACATGCACTCCGCTAATAGAAAACAACGACCATCACTGAAGTCACTCGGCTTCAATTTGGGTAAATCTCTGCTTTTTTTTACTGTTTTCCAACACATTTTTGGTCACACACCTGTCATATCTGCTAAACTGCAGCCTCAGCAGCATCTACTGTAGCACCCAGCATGTGAGGCGTTTAGGGAACATCGGTAAAATGTAGTATTTACTGACAAGCAGATGTTTCTAGTTTGTGACAGATGTCAGAAGAGGATTGGTGACAAAATACATGTATTTTAAGATTAAAACATCAAGTCTTGTATGACTGAAAGTCAATGCAACATACATGGTTACGCAAAAACAGCTATTCATCAGGATGTACGGTGGATTAATAGCGTGGCAATGCTGAACCCAAATAAGGAGGTGGAGGAGGAGCAACCAGCCAAGGAAGTTGGTAGCACCAGCGCTTCAGTGGAAAAGTTAGTAGAGCTGTTATCGTAAAACATGTAATTTATGTTATAATAACCACAGCAATGGGCCTAAATGGGTTTTACTTTAATGTGCAATAGTTGTACATTGAATAAATAATGATTAAATTCAGAGATGATTTTTAAACATGTTCAGGGGCAGTTACTTTTCTACACCTTGACACCCCAGATCTAGGCATCACCAGTTGGAATCCTGATATTTCTCAGTAGAGATTGGTTTTATGATTATTTCAAGTCTTCTAGATCAGGAACAAAATTCTATAAAAACATTAGCTGTTGACATCAAACCAATGACATCAACCAACTGGTTATGAACTGAGTGAATGTTTTACTATTTTCCTACCAGTTACAGTGACGTTGACGCTGTTGCTTCTCTGCTGTCCTCCCATTTCACACCAGTATTCTCCACTGTCATATTCTGCTGCTGCACCTTCAACTGTGCAGGATCCAGTTGATGTTTCCCAGTTAGCAGCACATGGTCCAGCGTTTCCTTTGATCCTCTTCATCACCCTCCATCCCATCAGTCCGTTCAGTCCTTCACAGCTCACAGTTAAGGTGTCGCCTTCAAAGTGCTGCTGTCTGTCTGGATCAACCTGAGGAAAATCTGGACCTAAAACACAGATTTAGACACTGAAATAAGAGATTCTAGTCAACAAATGCCTTGACATTAACATATGTTGCTGCACATATGCAGCAGTGAAGGTGATTCTTCTTTTGGTCAAGCATTTGGACATGCAGTGAACCACTGTTAGAAAGTTTGACTCAGGGAAAAAGCTCGATACTTGAAATTTGTTGAACTGTTGTATCTCCAGATTCTGTTTCAGTCCCAAAACCATCCTGACTGATGCATTTTAACACTATATTTGTGTTTCTGCTAAAACTGGACCAACAAGGCATCAAAGTGTAACGACTCACCATGTGTTTGAGAACAACTGAACGTAACCAGCAGCAGCAACAACAGGCTCCTCACTGGACAGATGAAGAAAGAAGTGCATTCAAGAAACTTAACATCAATATTCCTTTGAATTTAAAAGCAATTTCATTTCTTTCAAGTGTCCTTCCACTGATAAATCTGACTCCATATCTCTTTAAAGAAGTACTCACACAGAGCTGTGGTCTCCATGCTGTGTTGCTGCTGCTGACTGTCTGAGCATCAGGCTGAATTTAGGAGGTAATGCTCATAAACTCCTCCTCTTCCTGTGGTTCTTCTGAGGCGACATGAAACATGTGGACAGTAAATCACACGTATGACGTGCAGCTGCACTGAAAATGTCACATTTGCAGCTCTACTACCCACAGAGCAGGATATTTTCAGGCCAGTGGTGTATAAATTTTGAAGAGAAACATAAAAATGCACGATGATAGTAAGTACTTTGGCGTACTTTTATTAAGCATATAAAAAGACAAATAAGTGTATCATCCTCTATCAGTCCCACTCTGCCCTCTGCAGTAAATCACATCACACTACAGGCATAAGTGGGTTATTACATTTTCTGCATTAAGCCCATACAAAAGCAGCAGCAGAATATTTTACATATAAAGAATCAAACAGATATGCAAAGTTAAGCATCATGCAGTATTGTGTAGTATATGAAAAAGGACACACATTAAGCTATCTATCTATCTATCTATCTATCTATCTATCTATCTATCTATCTATCTATCTATCTATCTATCTATCTATCTATCTATCTATCTATCTATCTATCTATCTATCTATCTATCTATCTATCTATCTATCTATCTATCTATCTATCTATCTATCTATCTATCTATCTATCTATCTGTCTATCTGTCTATCCTCAGAAGAACCACAGGAAGAGGAGGAGTTTATGAGCATTACCTCCTAAATTCAGCCTGATGCTCAGACAGTCAGCAGCAGCAACACAGCATGGAGACCACAGCTCTGTGTGAGTACTTCTTTAAAGAGATATGGAGTCAGATTTATCAGTGGAAGGACACTTGAAAGAAATGAAATTGCTTTTAAATTCAAAGGAATATTGATGTTAAGTTTCTTGAATGCACTTCTTTCTTCATGTGTCCAGTGAGGAGCCTGTTGTTGCTGCTGCTGGTTACGTTCAGTTGTTCTCAAACACATGGTGAGTCGTTACACTTTGATGCCTTGTTGGTCCAGTTTTAGCAGAAACACAAATATAGTGTTAAAATGCATCAGTCAGGATGGTTTTGGGACTGAAACAGAATCTGGAGATACAACAGTTTAACAAATTTCAAGTATCGAGCTTTTTCCCTGAGTCAAACATTCTAACAGTGGTTCACTGCATGTCCAAATGCTTGACCAAAAGAAGAATCACCTTCACTGCTGCATATGTGCAGCAACATATGTTAATGTCAAGGCATTTGTTGACTAGAATCTCTTATTTCAGAGTCTAAATCTGTGTTTTAGGTCCAGATTTTCCTCAGGTTGATCCAGACAGACAGCAGCACTTTGAAGGCGACACCTTAACTGTGAGCTGTGAAGGACTGAACGGACTGATGGGATGGAGGGTGATGAAGATCATCAAAGGAAACGCTGGACCATGTGCTGCTAACTGGGAAACATCAACTGGATCCTGCACAGTTGAAGGTGCAGCAGCAGAATATGACAGTGGAGAATACTGGTGTGAAATGGGAGGACAGCAGAGAAGCAACAGCGTCAACGTCACTGTAACTGGTAGGAAAATAGTAAAACATTCACTCAGTTCATAACCAGTTGGTTGATGTGATTGGTTTGATGTCAACAGTTGCGCATAATAAACCTGATAAAACTGGTTTCCAACCTGTGGACAGGCTATGATAGTAGAATTTTTGTTCCTGATCAAAAAGCAAGCAAATGCTCATGAACACAACCTACACTAAGAAACAAAGGTTTTAACCAAAATGTAATGCAGTAGAAAAACAGTTTTTGTACCTCCACAAGACAATTCCCTAAAGGTTTGTCAAAGATCCATCAAACAAATGGATCTTTTAAGAAACATGAATGGCACTACAGCAAAAAAAAAAAAAAAAAAAATGTCCTTGATAACATATTTAATATATTTAGGTTCTGGACTGTCAGACAGAACAATATTTTACAAGATTCCAACTACAGATTTGGAATCTTCTGACAGGCATTTTTCTGTTTTCTGACAATCAATCAATAATAAAAAATAAGAGTTAGGTGCAGCACTTTTAGTTCTTTAAAAACACACAAAGTATGTGAAGAGACTCTTGAACTGGTGGTGGAGCTTTTAGGACCCAGAGAGAACCATTTAGGAACTATTCTGTTTCTGAGAGTCTACATTACAGTATGCAGTCAAGTCCATGTTGGCATCAAGTCTGAAGGTTCATCCATCCATTATCTATACACTGCTTAATCCTAATTGGGGTCACAAGGTGTCTGGAGTCTCTCCCAGCTGACTTAGGGTGAAGGCAGGGGACACCTGGACAGGTAACAGTCTATCACAGGACTACATATAGAGACAAACAATCACACTCACATCTACGGACAATTTAGAATCACCAATGAACCTCAGCATATCTTTGGACTGTGGGAGGAAGCTGGAGAACCTGGAGGAAACCCAGCAGGGAGAACATGGCAACTCCATGAAAGATTCCGGATCGGGACGTGAACTGGGGATTTTCTAGCAGCGAAGCGACAGTGCTAACCACTGAACCACTGTGCAGCCCTCTGATGGTTCAACTGAGGCCATATTGAACCTGCAGGGTGCAATACTCATGAGATGATAATAGTACCACATAAGTTTAATTAAAAAAGTATTTCTTGGCACAAACTACTTGTGAAATCCTGTTCAGGTGGTTCTGTGGTCCTGGAGAGTCCCGTCCATCCTGTGATGCAGGGAGATAACGTGACTCTGAGCTGTAGGACAAAGCAGATGTCCTCCAGCTTCATGGTTGAGTTCTACAAAGATGGTGTCTCCATTGGAAAAAGCTCGACAGGAACCATTACAAGTCAGAACCTTTCCAGATTTGGTGATGGATTCTACAAGTGCAGCATCTCTGATGTCGGAGAATCACCAGAGAGCTGGTTGTCTGTCGGAGGTGAGAGATAGAAGTGTTTTCAAATTAGTCAGTTCCTCCAAATTGTTCTCCTCAGAATCAACAGTTTTTTAACTACACTACAAAACAACTTCAGTATATTTAATGAAGCCATGGAAAGATTTTCCTTCATACAAAGAATATTTAGTTACAGATCCTTAAAGAACATCATAGTGGGTGGAAATATCACATTTTCCATCATTTCTGAGTCTCATAACTTCACCAGTACAGCAGATAGAAACATGACATTTTCAGGATGAAAAACACATTTGAGTTCTGGTCAAAAGTGAAACCTATTCAGTTTTCCATCCACTCCAGGTGTCGCAGTCTAAAGACCAAATCAGTTTTTTGTTTAGTATTCCCAATTTTGGACATCAATAGTATCGGATATATCATAGTTTCAACAGGAGAATGCTTATGGTAAAGACAGATAAGCACACTTATTATCTGGCAAGATGTGAATGTGTGAATCAAGATACATTAATTCATAATGATTGTCTGAAAGGCAATTTATCATCCCTGCAGTCTTTATCTGAGACTGTCTTGTATGTGATTAATAATTGCATAAAAATCAATTTTAACTGTGTGAATTCATATTTGATTAGTTTTTCCTGTGGTCCTGGAGAGTCCTGACCTTCCCGTGATGGAGGGGGAAGCTGTAACGCTGCACTGCAAGAACAAGGTGACCGCCAACGTCACTGCCGACTTCTATAAAGATGGACGCTTCATCGGAAGCAGCTCTACAGGGAACATGACCTTCCACAGTGTTTCCAAATCACACCAAGGACAATACAAGTGTATCATTCTTGGAGTTGGAGAATCCCAAGAGAGGTGGCTCGCTGTCAGAGGTGAAGAACTTTTGAAAATTAATTTCCTAAAACCTATCACATTCAAGACACATACAGAATTTTGGTTTGGACCCTGATGGACCGTAATGTGATTCATCATATGTCATGAGGATAATTTGATTATTAAAATTTATTTCAATCACTTTTGACAGAAAATACTCCAAAAGAAGCTCCAGTTCTCATCTATTTGCTCATAAAGACTGTTTGTACCAGTTTATCTGCGATGCTGCTGCTGTTGCTGTTGGGAAAATATCACCATTGGAAACATGGAGGTAAAAAAATTATTTTCCAAAATTTGACAAAATACACTTCAAGTAGAGTCTGACGCCAACAGAATATGATGCTTTATCACTTTTGTAGCAAAGACGAGGTCAAACTGCTGATTTGTTCACTGCACTAACTGAAAAGGTTCATGTCATCAGCATAATGTGACAGATTTTCATATTTTGTTTAATTTGACAAAAAGAATGAAAGTAAATGGGGAAAAAAGAGGACCAAGTATTGAGCCATGGGGAACTCCACATGTCAAATAAACAGCAGAAATGTGGAAAAAAGTGCATGACTGAACAAGTGGGGATTCTTAGTAGTAGCTGTGTAGTCAGTTAATGTGAATATGCCTTAATTCCATTTATTTCCATTTATTCTTCAACAAAATCAAACAGTAATCAAACATCTAGGAAACCCAACAATGTTAACATGTGTGAGACATTTCTGCTTCAATTCCCACAGATGACTAATCTGGATGGACGTCACATCCAAATAAATCCAACAACGAAGGAAGAAATCATGTCTAAGTTGCATCTTACACAGCATGAACTGTCTTTACTATTTTCTAAGCTGCATTTGTTTGCTTTAACATGATATTTTTAAATGTTCCTGGAAATTTCTGGAGAAACAGTTTGTGATTTTATTGTACTGTTAGACACTGAAGACATCTTTAGTTTCTGCTGTTGTCTATTTAAAGATGTTCTTGGCTGATTTCATTGCTGAAAGCTGTAGATGACGTGTTGCTGTGGCTGCTGTCTACTGTGAGAAAACATTTCTGAGAGGTGAAGGCAGCTCAGGTTCAGACTTTTTTCAGCTCAGGTGTCTCCAGACTCACGATCCTCTCTGACCACAGAAAGCGTCTCTGAAACCCTGAGCAGACAAACCACAGCGTCTTCTGTCTCTATGAAAAGGTCATGGTTGATGTTTGGTCAGTCAAACGTGACAGAAAGCTGCTGAGATGCTGGGGTCCGAAAATAATTTGTACAATTAATAAGTCACAACAAAATGAGTTATGAGAAACTGCACACTGACAGGCGTTTTCATGACTTAAGGAGTCATAAATTTAACACAAAGCTAAAGCTCTACAAACTCCAAGCTGCATTTCCTGGTTGTGTTTTATTCCTGCCACATTTTTGTCACTGTGGGCCATGGGAGATAGAACCTAGAAATGTGTTCTCTCAAGTTTGACAAAGTTATACTTTACTTTTGATGAAATATCACAATTTGGAGCTGAGATTTGGTTAAGTGTTATGATGGAACCAAGTGTCACACAAGTTGTTTAAGGTTCAAAATCCACTAATTTGCAGTTTCTGACTGATAAATGGTCATTCAAGATGCCTTTCAAGAATATTTTCAGTTCATCAAAATTTTGTTTCTTTGTCTCAAACAGAATTTTATATTTAGATTATATTTTTTGATTATTTCTCACTTTTGCTCTCTGTTGCCCCCTTCCAGTCACATTTTGTCTTTTGTATATTTGTTGTGTACATTAAATATATAGTCTTCCAGGTTCTCCTGTCTTTGGTCTCAAATACAATTTTTGTCAAACCAGTCTCTAATTTTCTTTTAAAATGCCACTCTACAGTTTTTCTTGTGTCTCTTTGAAGACGCTGTACAGAAAACGGTTGTAAAAGCATTGTTGTGTTTGTTTGAATGACGCTCCTCTTTGACAGACTTGTGTCAGAATGTGAACCATGCAGGCTCCTAATCTAAAGAAACAAAAGGCTCGAGGAGGGATTTCGACCCAAATAACAAAGACTGAGGAGCAGATATTAAAAACGGGTCTTGCTCTACATGACACAGCTTCAACAGAAGTTTATTTTTGCATCGGCATTATCCGACAGTCACCGAGGAAGAGGACGGTCTAACCTACATTTTACTTCGACTTTATCTCAGTCTGATGCTCAGTCAGTCATCATGGAGGCCACAGCGCTCTGCATCCGACTGTGTGAGTACGGATGTCTTCTTTAATTTAAATTTAGTTTAAATACTCGAGAGTGGAGTATGACAGTCTTCTCTTTTTTCTTCTCTCCAGTGAGGAATGTGTTGCTGGTTGCACAATTTCACCTTCATTGTGCCCAAGATGTATGTAAGTAGCACTTTCTATTGATTCAGTAATCGCTAGAAGTCTGAATGTTCATACTCTGTCCCTCCAGTTATTTTTATTCATGTCTATGTGTCTAAATTGCAGTCTTTGCTCAGATCGTTCCAAGCAGACTGCAGCTCTTTGAACACAGCTCCCTCTATATTAACTGTGAGGGATTCAACACCTCCACTGGATGGACAGTCCTAAGGAAGGGAAAAGTCAGCACATGTGTCTCCAGCTGGTCGTCCATCTGCACCATCAAACCGGCGTTGCTAAGCGACAGTGGAGAATACTGGTGTGAAGGTGGAGGAGAGAGAAGCAACGCTGTCAACATCACCGTCACAGGTAATAAAACATGTCCACTGAAGGGACAAGTGAGCTCAAAAACATGTAAAAATATAGTTGTCAACAAAAGTTTACATCCACTTGTACAAGATCATTGTCATCTTGAGTTTCCAATGACTCCTATATCGCTAAATTTGGCTATTCTTATAGATTTATTAAATGCTTTCTGAAAAAAGGACAAAATCTGTTAAGTCAAAAATGTACAGACAGAAATACTAATATTTAGTTACATTTGTCGATTTCCACTTCAGTTGGTTCTGCTGGTTTCCATCTACAGTCTTCTTGTTTAGCTTTGAGTCCTTTGGACAAAATTGGTGCAGTTCAACCAAATTTGTTGTCTTTCAGACTCAGACTTGTTTCTTCATTAGTCCACACTTTCTTGATGGGTTTCAGTCAGGACTTTGGGGAGACCAGTCTAGAACCTTCATTCCTAGCCTGATGGAACCATTTCTTTACCACGTCTGATGTGTGTTTGGACTCATTGTCTTGTTGAAACATCCAGCTGTGTCCAAGATCAACCTTCTGCTGATGGTTTTAGGTTTTCCTGAAGAATGTGGAGGTGATCCTCCTTCTTCATTATTCCATTTACTTTGTGTAAAGCTCCAGCTCCACAGAGCATGATACTGCCACCACCATGCTGATGGTAGCTTGGTGTTCTGGGGGTTAAAAAACACCGACGAAAGACAGTCTGAAACCAGTCCTGAAAATGTTCAGAGCCAGTCAGAATACAGTCCGAAACCAGTCTTAAAAAAATTAAAAATCCAGTACAAAATCAGGACCAAAACCAAATCTAAACTACTCCTAAAAAAAAATCCAAGACCTGCCCAAGACAGTCTGGAACTAGTCCTCAGCCAGGACCAGATCCAGAGTAAAATAAACCCTAAACCAACTTTAAATCACATCCAAAACCAAGGGAACCAAGACTGAAACCAAACATAAACCAGTCCCAAGAAAGTCTAAAAGCAGTCCAACATCCAGTCTGAGAGCAGTCCAGAAGAACTTTTAGAAAGCACCAGAGCATGATGCTGCCACCACCATGCTTGATGGTAGGTTTGGTGTTCTTGCCAGGTTTAACATCAAGGTGTGTAAGTTTACTGTCTCTTTGTAAAACATGTTTGAATAGTATGTTTAAACATTTGCTATAATGGTTATAAAGCACGACTTACATTAAAACAGCACTGATGATTTTTATCTTTCAAAGATGGAGCTGTGATCCTGGAGAGTCCAGTTCTTCCTGTGATGGAGGGAGGGAATGTGACTCTGCGTTGTCGAGCTAAAATGACTTCTTCAGCCCACATAGCTGATTTCTTTAAAGACGGTCGACACATCGGCACCAGCACCACAGCAGAGATGATCATTGGCAGAGTTTCCACGTCTGATGAAGGACTCTACAGCTGCAGCATCTCAGAATTTGGAGAATCGCCACAGAGCTGGTTGACTGTCAGAGGTGAGACATCAACACGGGCTATTTTAACAATAGCACAAGTAAAATTGAAGGAGTTTATCAGATTATTGTGTGTCTTCTTAAATATCAAGTTTTCAAAGCAAAACAACAATCAGCGTTTGAGAAATGTAATTCAGTTCTGCAAAACCACTACTATCCTAAACTGCTGAAGGTGTAAACACACACTAATAAACACTAATCTTCATATTAGATTTTAATTGTACTCAGGGAACACTTACAAATTTCTAAATAGAGCTTTGCATAAAAAAAAAAAGTGACAACTGAACATGAATCTCTGAGCTCTTTTTTGATTTGTGTTTACTCACACAACATCTGCGGCAACTTAAAAAGCATTAAATCGAGTATAAATCAAGCATAACTTTTTGTCAATCAGCATGTATCTCATTTTCCCAGATTTTTTTTTCATTTTTGCTATTTTAGAAGAAAGAAATCATAATTATGAATGTCATTATTAATACTATTACAACATGGTGTTGAAATATTTTCATTTGCATATTTTCACTAAAATATTTCTTCACTGTAAATACATTGTTCTTATTAATAAGTGAAATCTTACTTACATTAAGATATATGATCTGTTAATAATTCCTGATCTTTTATTTATTATTCATAGTAACTGTGAGGTACAGATTTTGTAGTTTTGAAACACCCCAAAACAAACACACGTGTCATCAGTATAAAAACATACATTTGCATATGTAAACAATCAGCAGATGATAATAATAGTTATATATACAACAGACATTTATGTATAATCTGCTGATTATCTATAAGACATAATTTGTATAAATTAGAAACAACATCTGTAAAACAGTCTCTTGTTTAACCCCAGATTTCTGTTAAAGAGACTTTGCTTGTTTTCTTTATGGAGGTTCTGGCAACAACTATTTCCATTTAGGGATAAAATACCACATAGAAGCTGAACAACATCCACATTCTGGACAGAGAAGACACATGGTTTGAGATATGAGTTAAAGAAACCATCTATGTTAAACTGAGGAGGGATCTATGACCTGAAAGTTTCTTGTGACATGTTCATCTTGGTTCATTAATGGACCAGTAGATGTGATTTAGAGGTGATGATATATAATGTTCTGCCTCTTGGATGGGAGGTGAAACATCTTTAAGAACCAACAAGAGAAGTCCACTTGTCTTCTACTGAAACTCTTTAGATCCTTGTCGCCTTGGTGTTACATCTATACATATAACTTTTTTTCTTTCTTGCAGCACTTTACAGAGCGACTCCCCAGTCTTCAGACCAGTCCTGCCAGATCTACCGGATCTTACGGACAGTTTTCATCGTAGTGATGTTGGTTCTGCTGCTGGTGGAGGTGGGACTCGTTCACTGGGGGAAACTTAGACTGCCATAGAAGTCGTCTTTAGCATTCTTCCAGACAGTGAGATTTTAGCAGATAGCATCTAGCTGTACGTTGGTTAGTAATATCCTTCTACCCATCTGGCAGAGAACGTTCCTACAAGATCTGACAACCTTACCTATAAGTTCTGATATTCTTTTAAAGAAAATATTTTAATTTAAAGATTCAAATAGCATTTTAAGACTATTTTAATTTCCAGTATTGTTTCGGTAAAGTTAAAATAATGTTTTAATGTCAACATTCAGAGGATGCTGTCAGGAACGCTGATGATATTCTATGATGACAAAGAAAGTTCTCCAACCAAAATTCAGAAAATGTTTTCTAGATGTTATCAAGGCCTCAGGTTACTTTAATAAGACATTAACAAAGTTCTGAGGATGTTTTGAGGGAACGCATTACAGAATGTTCGTCTTTAAGATGTTCTCACAATGTTCCATGATGACAAAGGAAGAACGTTCTCAAACCTACATTGAAAAAATGTTCTCCAGATGCTACTGAAGCCTCAGATGAGAGAATGTTTTTAATACAGGATGTTTTGAAATGTTCCTTTAATGTTCTAAGTTAAAGGTGAACATTTTGCTTCTTTCTGGAGGGAACACATTATAAAGCGTTCTTCACATTCCCCAGTAATAACAAAGGAGGGATATTCTCACAGCATTCAAACATTTTCAAGACCTTGTTGAAACCTCAGATGACAGAACGTTCTTTAGGAGACGTTCTTGTTCTCCGACATATTGACAAAGGTACGGTGTAATGTTCTCAGGATGTTCTGAGGATGTGGTTGAGGGAAACATTTTACAAAACTTTCACATCATGTTACAACAACAAAAGGAAGAACGTTCTCAGTGAAACAGAGATCTTCTGTAAATCTAACTATATCTTGTTCAGGGTTTTTAATATTATAGATACTGGTAATAATGTAAGCTTCATAGAAACAAATCACACAAGAACATAAAGAGAAAACATAAGAGATCTTCAGAAAGAGTGATGTCACTGGTCAAAACTATTTAAGCCTATTTTTCTTTCAGCATTATTCTTTAAATAGAGCTTAAATTAATTTGCACATTTCTGCAGGGCTTTAGATTTCTGTATATTGTGATTTTTTTCATGATTGTAAAAAGCTGAGCTGTAGACTCTGTGTTTGCTTTGCATTATGTCAACATTTTTAAAATATAGGAATTCATTTTGTGATAGATTTTTCAATAGGGCTTTAAATGAATGTAATTTACTGTATTAAAAATTAATGAAGATTCTAAGAAGTTCAATAAAGACATTGACATTTATATTTATACTTTTAAATAACTTCAGTAATTCTTCATATGTCTGCAATTAGACTCTATTGTGTCTAAAACAAGTCCTGCAGAAAAACCACAGAAGCTCCACATCTTCATGAACAGCAACTTTATCTGTAGTTTGTAAAAAAAAAATCTAAACGTTCAGCTGAAGACAGTTTTTATTCCTAATTTTCTTTCTCCACACATAAAACTGATTTATTTGCACACATGCACAAGAACAACAATCTAGAATGTGTGAGTAAAAACATGACGTGAATTGATTTACAGAAAAGTATTCAAAGCACAAAAATGAATTTCCAAAAGAAAATCTAAATGCAGCAAAGCATTTTAAAAAGGCAACATATTCAGTTATATAAAAAATGAAAAAAAGTCTCCCTTCATCAATGTTAAGTTGATCTCAGCAGCAGAGGGCAGCATTTATCTGAAAACTACATTTTTAAAAGCCTGAAGTCCCTCTAAACCAACAATATTTACAGCAACATACTTATAATTGGACCAATAACTTTAAAAAATCCTCCTGAAATAAATCAACGTTAAAAACTTGGATTTTTCAAATCACATATAGTACAAAGTATTACTGATGTTAGTAAAGCAAAACCCTGCATGAATTTACTGAACTACCTGCACAGTCATTATTTTAACACAGTTATAGTGAACACATATTTATCTCTTAACTATCCAACACTAAAACTATATTTCTCTGTTTTTCTTCTCCTGATTAGGAAACATCTTCAGATTACGAATTTTTCCAGAAAATTGATTGGTTTGTCGATAATATTGTGTCTTTTCAAGTAAATGCTAACTGTTGCCCATCCAGAATTGTTGGGTTTCTCTCTATAATGTTGGAAGATCTTGATATTAACGTCTACACTGATCATTTGAACCTTTTAACTTTAACACGAATGTAGAGATCAGGATACAGACAGAAAAGAGACAACAACCCAGTGATGATGAAAAACAGCATTTCACTTCACTTTGACTTCATCCTGTGTCCATGTTTGGTCATGATCTGCAGGATGTGAGGAGATCAACTAATACAAACTGATGAAATCGTGTTTTTTACTGTTCAAAATGTCCTTTGGACTAAAGACAGACAAATTAATCAGCAAGGATTGTTGTGTTCTTCTTCTGGCTGATCCAGTTCTACCTGAGGTCTCCCTTGTAGCTGTTCAGTAGTTTGTTTATTGAGTGGTGGATTATCTGTGTCCTCTTTTCTTTCTGACTCTTCCAGTTTCTTCTGAAGTTCTTCTATCTCCTGCTTTGTAGATTTAAGGTGTTTCATGATTTGTTCCTTGTTTGTCTCTAGTTTTCCTTTCCTCTCTGTCATGTTCACAATCATTTCCTCTGTTGTTTCCAGTAGTTTCTCTGTGTTCTTTAACAGTTTCTCATGTTCTGTGTTTTTCTGAGTCGCCTCTTGTTTGGCCTTTTCTCGCTTCTCTGTTTGCTCTTTTTGTCCAACTTTGGATCTTTCATCATGTCTATCTCTTTTAACTTCATCTTCTCCTTCTCCTGTAGTGACAGAAGTTTCTCTTTCTGGGTCTTCAGATCGTCCTTCTGCTTTTTAAACACTTCAATCACCTGCTGCACATGTTTTAATTCTTCCTCATTCTTCTGTAGTTCTTCATCAAATTGAGCCTTTTTCATTTCCAGACACTTTTTCTTACTTCCTAACATGGACTGCTCTCCGTCTCTTTGTCCTTCCATCAGAAGCTCAAGTTCTACGTCATTACCTATCAACCACATTTCTCTTTTCCTGAGTTCAGCTTCTTCTTTTTGCTTCTTGGTTCCTGTGTGAATTCAAAGTAGGGGATTGAGTTTTAGTTTTACAGGGATGTGATGTAAAATGACATCAAATTTTGGTTTAGTCTGGCAGAATTATGAAGTAGCTGAAGCTAAATAAACAGCTAAATAGCTAAATGTGGAAAAGCTAATCATGACCCTTCACTCTAAAGTGAAAATAAAAATAAAATTTGCAATAGGTAAGAATCAAACTCACTGGTTTGTTCCCATTTCCATACAATGAATACGACCACAGCAATAGTCAGGACACAAGCAGCCATAGTGGTGGTGATGCGAGCAGATAGATTAGAATGGACCATAAAGAGATCAGCTGAAAACACAAACACATGAAAGACATGTTTATAAAACTAGACTTCAACTATCTGACTGTAAATAACTCATAAATCTCACCAGAAACATGGATCCATGTCTCTCTGGTCTGGTTGATGTTGTTCTGCTGGACTCTGCAGGTGAACTTGTTTCCATGTTTCTTCTCCACAGTCACTCTGCTGCTGACAGTATAGAGGTCATCAGGACCTCTGACTGTCTCTGTAGGTCCAGCAGAGAGGAGGTTTCCCTCAGCGTCCAGCCACAACACCTCAGGTTCTGGATACCAGCCTGCAGACTCACACTGCAACACAACTGAACTGCTATCCTTCGAAACCTCTATTTCAGGTGAGGAAACAGAACCTAATAGAGAGAAAAATGAGTTGGAAGGTAACATTGCAACAACAATTAAATTATTCTTCAATCATCTTAGTTGTTCAACTTGGTCCAAATTCTATTCTAATGTACCTATATGCCCCTGTGGTGAACCTAAATACTCCTGTTGTGACCTCAAGTGCCCCATTTGGTCAAAAACACCATTCATTGAACCCCCATGCCCCTACATTCTCTCCAAGCACCCCTGTGGTTGTCCCATTTAAGTCCTGTTACACATCCAAGTGTCTGTCTAGTCACTTAAAAAAGTGCCCCTCAGGTTGGAACAGAACACTCAAACTGACATTAACCCCCACAGTTAGCCAAACTACTCCTGTGGTATGCCCTCACGCCCTTATTCCAAGTGGAAGAACCATTGTGGTTGGCCTATATACCCTTTGGGTTTACCAAATTCCCTCTGCGGTTGGCACAAATACCCCTTCTGTCAAACCAGCTGCCATTCTGGCTGGTTCATATTCCCCAGTGGTTACCCGACTTGTCTTCTGATAACTTTCTTGACCCAAGTTCACTTTAGCTCAGCAAAAATATCATTTTGACTGGTCCCAGTGCCCCCAGGTTGACCCAGTACACTCAAATTAACACTAACCCCCGTATTTAGTTAAACTGCCCTTCTGGTAAGCCCTCATGGCCTTATTCCAAGAGCAAAAACCATTCTAATAGGTCCAGACAGTCATTGGGTTTGCCCTGCTTGTCCAGTGTGCTCTGGTCAAAGAGCTGCCTTGGATGACCAGAACACCAGTAGATCAACTACACTGGACCAGCTATCATTCTAAGTCCTCTTTTTGTCAGTTTTAGTGCCTCTCTAGTCAGTCCAGTCAAATGTCCTTTTTGTTAGGCTTCCTGTCCTACATGCTCTGGTGCACTAAAGAGCCACTTATTGGCATTTGCCCCTCTGGCGAAACGTGACTCTAGGCTGGAAAGAGCCCATCCAGTTTGTCCAAAACTCGTCTGACTACCTGTGTTTTCAGACTTAATGTACTGGTGGTCAGTCCAGTTGCCCTAAGGTGCTACTCATATCATTTCAGCTTGGACAAAATGCCTTCAGTAGTCCCTTTTTTGTCAGTTCCATTGACCTATTACACTGTGGATGATAGATCTGAATCAGCGAAACCATCACCTGGACATCCTAAATGCCCCTGTCATGGACCAAAATGCCCTCAGTGCCCTCGTCCCTAAGTGTAAAGTGAATTAATGCCAACTTACCCACAACAAGCTCAACTGCAGACTCTGTACCATATTTGGAAACGATGCATTTGTATGTTCCTGCATCAGACAGTTTCACTTTGGAGAGTTTCAGGGAAATGTCTCCGGACTTCAGTTTGCTGACGGACAGTGATGTTCTCCTCGTGTACGATGGATTCTGCTCCATCAGAAGGTCTACACTGTCTCGCCTGAAGTGGATAATTCTTTGCTTCAGGTCAGGTCTGGACCACTCCACAGTCCGGGCTGCAGCGTCTACCGCAGGCTCCAGGCGGCATGGCAACACAATGTCATCACCAAACATCGCCACTATTGGCTGAGTCGGACCAATCAGCTGATGCTGACCTAAAGGAAAAACACAAGTCTGTCCTGACAGTTTTGTTGCTTCGTGACGTTAACAGATCAGACTGAATCACATTGAGAATGTGAACATACAGCAGTGATTCTTACTGCTGCACCTCACTGTGACTTCCTTTGTTCTTAGATAAATTCCAACAAGGTTCAGCTTAGCTGTTGGTGCATCTTCCTTCATTGTGGTGGTCTGTGAGGGATCATCTAGGATCATGCATGGTCGACAAAGCAACCCACACACACCAAACTCACATTGTCCACTTGACTTACATTTTTAAAACATCCATTACTTGGTTGGTTTTGTGCTTTCAAATGAGGTGATTTTGTCAGCTACCAAAGAATAACTTCATTAACAAATGCTAGTATGTTGTCAGCATGGCCACAAACAACGTGTCAGAGTTTTAGGATGACACTGTGTGTATTTGTGCTGCAGATCTGTAATTATTTAGATTTTTAGAGTAGCACAGACTTACAAAGTCTAATGTAGGAACTAGTCTGGTCAGGGTGGTGGTTAACCCATAAATGGGGCTGTTTTATATTCATTAGAGCATGAAGCCATTTTTTATTACTTTTATTACTTGAGCTACAATCTTTCCCTGATTTCCTGACCTTAAAGAGCTCATTTTATATGTTCTGGAGGTGTTCCCTTCCCTGCATTGTGCTATATGGGTCCTTTTTTCTGCAACAGGTCTGCAAACTCCACAACAACGGGACTGAATATCTCACACAGAAAACATTCTTTACCTGCCTGAAACTCTTCATTTACAGTCCCAGTTTTTCTTCCATTACTTATATTTGTCATAATGAAACACATTTATAAGAAATATTCCATAAAATATTAAAACAAGGTGCTTAAGACAGAGGTGCTGAAACATCGTACAGAATGAGATAAATCATGTCTTTTTTTAAACATCTAAACTTAGTCTAGTAGATGACAAAAATTATATTATTTACTTGCAAATATCCAGAATAATAATCAGTTTCAAGGAAAATCACATAATAAACCACAACTTATTTGCTTTGAGGTATCTTATCTTATCCGTTCATGTAAAATATAACTTTATTGTGATTTTTATAGCCTTGGCCTAGTTAATGCATTAATACTCAACTTGAAACTCTGCAGCAAGAATATTTCCATTTGCCCTTAGTCAATCACAGACTGAACAAACACCAGGAATGGATTAAAAATGTAAATTTAAACAGATTGTGGTGAAAATGTCATGCATTAATCATTGGTGTTGACTTGATAAACAGTGTGGCTGAGTGCAGTTTACCTTCAGAACCGTGAATCAGGAGAAGGAAAACCCAAACACTGAGCTCAGACGTGAAGAGGAGTTGGTCCTTAATGTGACTCATCATGGAGCTCTGAAAGTAGAAAAAACATAAAACTTAACTTTAAAACATGTGAGATACAAAATCGAAATGATCTTTGTCTAACTTTGTCAGAACATACAGCAGGTGAGAACATTAAACAGCTAAAGTAAAAGAAAATATGGCGGCAAATACAAGGAAATCCATAAAGAAATGCTGCTTTGGTCCGTGACTACTGACACAACTCGACGTAAAGCAGGAAATGCTTTTGATTTTCTATCTATGTTTAGTTTTCTCAGTGCTGTTGATAAACCTTCTCCTTTCGCTGAGCCTCATATGCACTGTGGATCAGTTCAAGTAGCCACTTTACACTCGTTTTGTGTCGAACGTCTTCACAATCTGGAAAGTTCCTCTCAGATACAGACCTGAGTTTATGCTTCACAAGCTGCTAACTGGTGCTGAAGAAACACACGGAAATATATATAAAAATAAAGCAGAAGATGACTGTAGTTTGACTTTCTATGACAAATAATTATAATGATGCTAGATAAAGATCAGTGAACTTCATGTTTCATGTAAAAGTCCCACGTACCTGTTGTGCTGCCGAACGCTGCAGAGTCAGTCCTGAATAAAACATCCTGCAATAAAACATGTGGACTTTAGATACTCTGTGGAGAGATAAGGTTCCTCTGCTCTACATTACATTCAAAGTGTTTCACATTTGCACATCTGTTTGGTTGTAAACCTAAAAGAAACCATGTTCTGTGGATCTGCACAGCTGTTGCAGTTATACAGACGGTTTATTTTCCATCTCAGCTTGTGTGCATATTAAAGGTAAATTAAACAAATTAAAGCAGCTTCTACTCACATCTGAGGGAGGAACACTGACTGCTTGTTATCAGAGGTCAGTTTTTATCACACGGTTAGATTCAATGTGTGTTTGTGTGTCCTTGTAACGCACTTTCTGTTTCATTCTCCACGTTTGTTTATAGTGTAGATGTGCACAAAAACTGGTTTAAAAAAAAGAAATCCCACAGTAGCAGGTAAAACCAGACAGACGTACAAATGTAAAACACTTAGAATGTAACGTAGAACAGAGGAACCTTATCTCTCCAGTCTAAAGTACACTTTGTTTATTGCAGGATATTTTATTCAGGCAGCACAACAGGTACATAGGAGTTTTACATGAAACATCAAGTTTATTGGTTTTTTATCTAACATAATTATTTATGTCACAGAAAGTTTTTTTTTTGATATATCCGTCTGTTGCTTTAGCACTAGTTAGCACCTTGTGCAACATAAACTCTGCTGTACGTCTGTATCCGAGTGAAAACTTAATGATTGTGAAGCTGTTTGACTCAGAACGAGTGGATTCCTCCTCAGATAAATCAACAGCCTCCACTCCCAGCCTTCACAGTTTTGGTTTTCCATCTTCTCCCAACATACTTCTGCAGAGATAACTCACACAATGCAGTCCTCAGCCCACATTCAGGCTTTACAACTGAACAGGACATTAATATTGGATATAACATGGAGTCCACAGCTGAGCTTTTTACAATCATGAACAAATCAAAATATACATAAATTTAAAGTCATGCAGAAATGTACGCATTAATTTATGCTGAAAGGGAAATAAGGTCAGAGAAACCAGTGACTTCACTCTTTCTGATGATCTCTTTAACGTTCTCCATTTATGTTCTTGTGAAAAATGTCAATTCAAACAAATACAATGATTCTTTCACAACAGTTTCCAGCACGTCTCCAAAGAGGCCCAATAAAAGAACAGATTGATTTGACAGAAACTGTATGTAAGATGAAAAACAGGCAGAATCTGGAAGAGAATATATTTAATGAACAAAGCAAGAGATATACAAAAGACGAGTCTGAAGTAGAGAAACAGAGCAACAATGAGAAATAATCAGAAAACATCATCTGCATTCAGACATTCTGTGTTGTGGAGAAGAGACACAGCAGAACATCAACCAGAGCAGAACCAGGTTGGTTCATCCGAAATGTGGCTCACTTATGTTTTAGTCCTTTTTAAAGAGTTTAAATTGACACCAGGGTGTTCCAGGATTCATTACTGCAGCTGAATGTTGGTCAGGTTGTGCTGCTTATGTTGGCGTTTCCTCTTTGTTTTCTTTGTTGTGTGGAAACAAAACCAAACCAATGTGTCAGAAGTTCCAACTCTCTGACTATTAACTAACCAGTACAACATAAAACAATCACAGCATGATGCCTGTCTGCATGTCATCAGCTTTCCCTATAAAATAAATTTGCATTTACTACAGAAATAAATGGAACATTTTGCTTTTAATTATTCCTTACCCCCCCGATCTTTAAACTCTAGCACTGAGAGGCATCTCCAAAACGACCATTTATCAGAGCAAGAAACAAGAAAAACTTTGAAGTACTCATTTGACATTTGTTTCTGTCAACAATGAACCAGATCAAAGCTTCCATTTGTGATGTTTCATCAAAAGTTCATTATTTTAAAATGTCGCAATTGAAAATTCTGTAAATATAGACAGTTTATTCGAAACAGAACTGGTAAAAAACTAAAAAAAAAAAAAAAATCAGTATCTCTTGCTGCAACCTTGAAGCCATTAATAAGAAAAATGCAGGAAGTTTGTGGAGCACCAAGTTTTCTTGTTGTGAAAATTGATCAGTTTGTTTTTTGTCAAATAAATAATCAAAGAAACTTCAACTTCAGTTTTCTATTTTTCATGTGATACTTCACTGAAGATATTTCTGACTTCTCTCTGCATCTTCATGTTTGTTTTGTTTCTATAGAGGTGCAAGATTTCAGATTGAACCACAGTGATGAATAATGCAACAGAAATAAAACACTAAAACCTGCAGCTCAACTTTTTGTTAAATTTATGACTCCTTAAGTCATGAAAACGCCTGTCAGTGTGTAGTTTCTCATAAGTAATGCTGTGACTTATTAATTGTACTAATTATTTTTGGACCCCAGCGTCTCAGCAGCTTTCTGTCACGTTTGACTGACCAAACATCAACCATGACTTCTTTTCATAGAGACAGAAGACGCTGTGGTTTGTCTGCTCAGGGTTTCAGAGATGCTTTCTGTGGTCAGAGAGAATTCAGAATCTGGAGACACCTGAGCTGAAAAAAGTCTCAACCTGAGCTGCCTTCACCTCTCAGAAATGTTTTCTCACACTAGACAGCAGCCACAGCAACACGTCATCTACAGCTTTCAGCAATGAAATCAGCCAAGAACATCTTTAAACAGACAACAGCAGAAACCAAAGATGTTTTCCAACAGTACAATAAAATCACAAATTGTTTCTAGAGAAATTTGCAAACAGATGGGAATTCCCTTTTCTTGAACAAAAAAAATCTAATAAAAAATATACTGCTAAAAAAAAATATACTGGTTTGTCAATCACTGTTAAAAAGTACAGTGTGATACTAAACAAATGCAACTTAGAATGCTAATAAACATGATACCTCCTTTCTTTCCATGTTGGATTTATTTGGATGCGATGTCTGTCCAGATTAGTCATCTGTGGGAATTGAAGCAGAAACATCTCACGCGTTAACATCGTTCACATAATGGAGGTAATGCTGATTCATCTTCAGTTATTTACAACAACAATGATGTTGATCTGCTGACTGCAACTAGTTCATCCCTAGAACATTTTGTCAGTGCAAATATAAAATCCATGTATTTAACTTTACCTCTATAAAACATTTGAGGCTATTTTTACAGTAATTTCACCATTTTTACTTTAAAGCTCTGTCTTGGTCATTTTAAGGACGAGCCAGAACATTTCCAGCTCATCCAGATAATCCATCTTTTAATATGATGCAAATTTTTAAAAAATACGTTGACTAAAAGGTACAATTGTCTTTACATGAATCTTACCTTAACATGCTGGCTCACTGACATTTTGTTGCACCAACAAGCAACTAAAATTGTCAGAAAGGTAATTTCATGCAGTGTTTTTTTCCATATATCTTACACCTCGCTACAATATATACTCAGAGTAATTCAACCCTGAAGAAGAGCTTGTCAGGCATCTATCAGGCTCCAAGGCTTTCGTAGATGTTGGATTATTGTTTGACTTTGTTGAAGAATAAATGGAAATGAAAGGATTTAAGGCATATTCACATTAACTGACAACACAGCTACTAGTAAGGGTCAGGTTTAGTTATTCATTTTTTTCCAGATTTCTGCTGTTTTTTGACATGTGGAGTTCCCCATGGCTCAATGCTTGATCCTCCTTTTTTCCCCATTTACTTACATTCACTTTGTCAAATTAAGCAAAACATGAAACTCTGTCACATTATACTGATGACATGAACCTTTTCAGTTAGTGTAGTGAATAAATCAGTGATCAGCAGTATGACCTCATCTTTGCAATAAAAGTGATAAAGCATCATATTCTGTTGGTGTCAAACTCTACTGGAAGTGTATTCTGTCAGTGGAAAATTTTTTGTTTTTTTTACCTCCATGTTTCCAGCGGTGATATTTTCCCAACAGCAACAGCAGAAGCGTCGCAGATAAACTGGTACAAACAGTCTTTATGAGGAGGTAAATGAGAACTGGACCTTGACTAGAAGTTGCTGGACACTCTGAAAAGATAATATAAAGTATTTCTGTCAAAAGTGATTTCAGTCATTTTAAACAATAAAAATGTATCCTCATGAGATATGATGAGCCACATTTGGGGGTTTAGGGTCCTCTAAGGAAATCTCATATGTGTCTTGAACTTATTAATGCCATAAGTTTTATGTACCTCTGACAGCGAGCCACCTCTCTTGGGATTCTCCAGCTCCAAGAATGTTACACTTGTATTGTCCTTGGTGTGATTTGGAAAAACTCTGGAAGCTCATGTTGCCTGTAGAGCTGCTTCCGATGAAGCGTCCATCTTTATAGAAGTCGGCAGTGACGTTGGCGGTCACCTTGTTCTTGCAGTGCAGCGTTACAGCTTCCCCCTCCATCACGGGAAGGTCAGGACTCTCCAGGACCACAGGAATAACTAATCAAATACAAATTCAAAGAGGCAAAACTGACTAGCATCATACAAGACAAAGCCTCAGATACAGACAAGGAATGACAAATGGGCTTTAAAACTATATTTATAGGCTAATCTATTATTGTTAAACTGATTCACATATTTTAATTAACATCCTGCTCCATATTTTATACATTTTCTGTGTATCCTTGCAAAATAAGTTAAGTCATTGGCAAGATTAATGCTATCATTAGCATAAAACCTTAAAATTGATTGTCACTTCTCTGTAGCTAGTTGCAAGATGGAAGGAAGTCATGCTACATCTTAGAAAACATGCAAAGTCACAGGTTTTTTCTTTCTGTTTTCTATGTAAGGGTCAATGCAACTGACTGCAGCAGTCTTTCTAGGCAAGGCATCCGTAGAACCACACAATCACAGCACAAAGTTCTAAATTCTCCAGATATCCTGTGCTGTGTCTGCTATGTCCATTGACTGACAAGTGCACTTACCTTTGACTTCCAGCCAGTTTTCTGAAGATTCACCGATTCCAGAGAACTTGCACTTGTAGAGTCCTTGATCTGACTTGGAGACACTCTGGATAGTCGTCTCTCCGTTGTAGCCGGTTGCAAAATGGAAGCCACGTCTGTAGAAATCTGCGACGTATTTTGCGCGAGTTTTACTTTTTCTGCAGCGAAGAGTCACAGAATCTCCCTCTGTTACAGGGTGGATGGGACTCTCTAGGATCACGACACCAACTGAAAACATGAAAAATACTCTTCATTCTGCGGTCTGCAAATGACAATCACCCCTATATCTTTTGTTCATTTTGCTGTATTACTATGGTTTGCAGTTATATTCTGTCATGGTGTCCTGAATTGTTTTTTTTAAATTTTTTTTATAGTTGTTTAGTAAATTGTTAAGTTCTTGTTCCACGCATCATCCACAGATGCTCATAGAATTCCAAAAGAAAGAAAAGCAATGCAAGTCACACCTTTCTATGTACTTCTCTAACCTCTAAAAGAACATCAGATAGAGCCTAATAGAACAACATAATATTATATAATGGAACTGCATATAAATTGCACAACAGTTAAGGCACATTTTGCTCATCACGCCTACACATTTTAAGCTTTTCACTTTAAGCAATTTAAAATAACATGCAAAATTGTGAGGACTAAGATTGAGGACAGGGTTGTTTGTCACAACTACATGGCGAACAATGAGATGCGAAATGAAAAAAAAAATTCTAATAGCATGCAAAACAACTTGGCTTGTTATCCACACATATTTCGATACCAACATGAATTGTAAGCCTAAAGTGTAGGTGTCAACCAAGACCTTAAAGCAGTAAGCCTCGCTTTCTGCTAGTCTGCAGGAGTAACTTGACGAGAGTTTTGTCATCTTCCAAAATACAGCTGTTTGTATCTGTATCAACTGCTCATTTATCAGGAAAACAAATGGTGGTATAACCCATCTTTTAAAGAACTGTAACTTTACCAGTCACTGCCAGACATTGGAGGTGCTTCAGTTTGTTCATGCTTTCCACCAACGATACGCAAACATAGTAGGAAGTTCTAAATTCTCCAGATATCCTGTGCTAATGCCAGCCCACTGACAAGGTGCTACAGCCCGATAAACAATGCAAGTTACTGGTTTTTCAGAAACATCTACAGGGACTCAATGTGCTTTTCTGTCTTCTATATAAGGGTCAATATAACTGACTGCACCAGACCGTCATGTACTTAATGTAGCATAAACAAAACCATACAAACATCGTAGAACGTTCTAAATTCTCAAGACAAGATATCCTGTGCAATGTCTGCCCACTGACAAGGTGCTTCGCCTGATCTGTAAGTAGCTGCGATGTCCTGTAAAAAGTGCAAACATTCCCAGGAAACCTGTCTTTTTCTGTCTTCTGTATGAGTCAATGTGACTGTCTTCAGCAGACCAACATGTATCCAACATAGCATGAACAGAACCACTTGATATCTGCACCTGAAAGAGTTCTCCTGCTTCAACAGACACTGATCATATTGCATGCTCTGGAACACTGACATCCATTCGAATCGGCCCACCTTTGACAGTCAGCCAGCTCTCCTGCGATTCTCCAGCTCCATAGATGTTACACTTGTAGAGGCCTTCGTCAGATTTAGAGACGCTGTCGATGATCATGCTTCCTGTGTTGCTGCTGTTGATCAGGACGTCATCCTTGTAGAAATCAGCAGTGAGGTTGAAAAGCGGCATCCGGTTTCTGCAGAGCAGAGTCACCGCATCTCCCTCCAACACCGGAGATTTGGGACCCTCCAGGATCACAGCTGAGCAACACAAACAAGTAATGAAGAACTTGACCTGTATCGACTCAAAACTGGTCATTACTGCAGAAGTGTAATGTTGACTGTAGTTACTAGTATTTATTCTGTTCATGTAGTATCATTGTGACCACTGTGCCACATCAGCAAGTGTAGGAAAAATGTATTACAGATTAAAAGCTTCACCTGATTTGTGATAATTTTAGTAGAAACATGTATATGCATGATGATAGCAAGCACAGTTTTTTCCCCCATTTATTCCGATGATTACCTAAAATTTTACTCAACATTTTTGTTCAATAATAGAGATTCTTTCTTTTAATGACAACTTTTATTGCAGTTGATCTTCTACTCACCAGCCTCCTGAGCATCATATTTGTCCTGGACTTGTGCAACAGGCAGCAGCAGCATGTTCATCACTGGAGAAACAAAGGAACTGAGTTTATTTCAGATATTTCCACGCTGGCACAGACTAACAGTTAACGCATTTAGACAGAATTAAAAAGCAAGAATTATTTTGACGCATGTTAAATAATCGATTTAGCTGAGACTAGCTCTTGTGTGCTACAATGCATTAAAATGAACAAAAGCAAATAGTTAAATTTAAAGTAACTACGAGGTAAAATACGGATCATTTGTCTTTGAAATGGTACAAAATTAAAGTATTTAGTTGAACAATCTTGAGGAACTGAAGTTAAGTAACGCATTATGTGCAAACTCTACAGTAAACATACGTAGTTACTCCTGTTTTACATTTAAAACTCCTGCATATGATCTAACATCCTGCTATTATCTTGAGGAAAACTACTTGTTAGTCATTTGCACACAATAATTTTTGGAAAATAATCAATATTGCAGCAAAAATCCTTTCGCTTTACAAACTGATAGCCATAAGATTATCAATCCAAGATATATTTGCATGGACCCAAGTTAAATTCTTCAACTTGCATCGCTGTTATAACATCAGACTCTACTACAGTAAGGTTTTCTAGATGAGGAATCAATCCTGAAGGTAATTTTAGTGCCAGAAAGTGGTCAGAGAAAGCAAAATACATAATTTAAGAAATGCAGTGCCTATAAAACTACAAGATCAATAAGATATAAGTACTATAAAATACTGAAATTAAACAATTAAGCTAAAATTGGGCTGGAACAGAACAGTAAAACATAATGCTGGCAGTTATATATATATATATGACTGAATACTACACATAATAAAGAAGTATTACACCTGAAAATGAGATAGAAAAGGAATTTTGTCCTTCACACGACAATACAAAGTTAGTAAGAGGTGTCAGGAGAGCATATAAATCAATATTTAATCCTCACTGCTACCCTATCTGATGTCCTACTGCAGAAACAGACAGACTCACTCAGTCCGATGCAGAGAGTTGTTGCCTCCATGTCGTCTTCTTCTTGACTGAACGTCCGTCTGAACTTCAGCTGAAGTGAAACAGTGGAGACCCTCCTCTTCGCTCTGACGCCTCATTATTTCTGGAGCGCAGAGGCTCATCTTAAGGTCGCGTCTTGCAGATAAAACGCTGTGCTTCTATCTGATCTTGACTGTGGGTCACAGACCTCGTCTTTGCTGCTGGTGTAGAGTTACCACGAAACATCTGACAAACTGATTTGATCGTATTTATGACAGAAACCACCCAACAAGACTGTATTCTTATAGTGGGAACAGAGTCCCCCATGAACTAATGTCTGATTCATTTCTCAAACTCTGGCCTCACTAGTTCTAAAACACCACTAGTGACTCCTTAAAACCGACTCTTACATCTCAAGTTTTAACTTCTTAAAATTATGATGCTGCATTTCAATTTAGAGAGATTATTTAGCACCAAATGCAAAAAAGCACCTTCACATTCAAAAACAACATGAAATCAGCGACACACAGTAAAATACAAATTATAGGTTAATCTTTTTCAGTTAAGTTGATCTCAAGGTAAAGTATCCTTACAGTTTGTAAAATCTGTGGATGTTTTATTGTAGTGTGACTTTATTGACAGAAAATCCTACAGTTTGGGTCGAGGACCTGAACAAAAGAGAGCAGACCAGGATGAAGAGTTAAAGCTAATTATTTCTGAAAGTTTTCAGCAGGAAACCACAGTCTAACGCTGTGGATACATTGAACAACTCAAAGCCTTGAATTTGAATTGAATTTAGTCATTTCTGAAACCTTTACGTGGATCATTGAGACCTTAGTAGTGGGTATGCACAGCATATATGGATACAACCAAAGCTCTCAAGTCTGGTGGAGCCGCTTTAATTCTCTATACACTTGAAAATTACCACTATTTCTCTCTAAATGCTGCAACCTGCAAGCAAATTCTGCAGCAACTCACCACTCCCAGCGCTCCTGCAACATCTGAAACGCTGCAGACAAATCTGACTGCTTGCAGGTGTGAATTTGCAGTTTCACCGTGGATCTCAAAGTCTGTGCAAAGAAAAGACGTGAAATTCTGGTTTCAATGATTGCTTCAAGAAAAATAACATTTAGACCAAAGAACTAGTAAATTAATTACAAATACGAGGCAGATTAATCAACAATGAACGTAGTCAGTAGTTGCAGGAGCACTGGGAGCAGTGTATCGCTGCACAGGGAGACTACTGAAGGAGATATGGTTTTTATGCTTTCTGAACTTTTTACTTGCACCTCATATTGTAAGTCTCGATGATTATAGTGACTTTTGTTTTGTTCCTCAGCTATCAGTGTTGATTATCACAGCACAGAGAATAAAATGTCAGTCTTCCAACTTTAATTAATCCTCCTGTTGTCCTCATTTACAGGCCCCAAAAAGTATTGTTTCCTTGTCTGAAAAAAATCCAAAAACTCAGCAAAAAAAATCCCCAAGTTTCTGAAAATTTGCAAAACCTTCAAGAAGAAAATTCCAATAATTCCTTAAAAGGTTCCCTTCAAAGTTTTATTTTAAAAAATCCACAAAATTTGGCAAGAAAATTCTTGTAAATATTATCAAAAAATGAGTAAAAATATTAAAATATCCTAAAAATATCTCAAGTGATTCCATATATATCAGTAAAACTTCTGATATTTTCTTTAAGAATATTCACATACAAATCAACCAAAATCCAGCAAAATTCGCTGGATTTTGGTTGATTTTTTTGTGAATATTCTTAAGAAACATTTTTAACATTTCCTTTTTTCCACCAAAAAATGTTCAAAGATTTCCCAAAAATGTTGAAAATGTGGACATCAGAAGTTTCACTGTCAAAATACATTTTCCCCCCACATTTTCAAACTTTAAAACGGGTCAAATTTGATCTGAAGGACGACTGGAGGGTTAAAAAGGGACAAGAATATTGTCATGGCTTATCCCAAGTGCAAAAATGTATTTATTTCCAGGATGTGAAAGTATGTACAGGTTCCAAATCAGGTGAACTAAACAAACCAGGGGAGTGAGGTGTGGAGAACGAGAAACCAAACAAAACCAAACTAAGGACTACACACATGGGGCTACGCAAAACATCATGGGCTGAACCAAATCCAACAAGGCTGCAGGAAGACAGTAAACAGAGACACAAGGACAGACTGAAATAAAGAACAGAGCAGAAACACCCAGAAAGTCAACACTAAAGACGAGGAAAACTTAGCTGGGGGTCTGAGCTGGAGTCCAGTGTGTTTTCCAGGCTGGACATGGAGCTAAATCCAGGGAAAGATGGACGATCCTGCTGAGTGTGAAGTCTGAGCTGGGGTTTGATTGAGAGGAGTGATGATTGGAGGCAGGTGAGGCAGCTCTGCTCAGGTGTTCTCACTTGCTGCTGGTTGGGGAGAGGAGGAGCAGAGACTGCAGCAAATCAGAGTCTGAGGCAGGATCCTGATAAAAATACTACTGAAACTGTCTCAGTACTCCATAAACTAGAAAACACAGCATCTTCTGAACACAGACAAACAATGAAGCTTGACTTTCAGATGGAAAAACAAAGAGAAAAACAGCTTGTGGAGGAAATGTAGAACTAAAAAAGGCTGCAAATGAGAAAAAGTTATACATTTACAGGTGACAGTAGGGAAGGCATTTTATTCATGAAGACTCCACAGACTGTGCTTTAAAGACACTTTCTTTATTTGAGCTTAAAAACACAATCACAATACATGCTAAAATTCCCCTGCTGCAGGATCGCTAAAGGTTTAATCTAAATCTAGAAGGATGTGCATTTACAGAACAGCCAATAGGAACAATGACCTCATGCAGGAAAGACCTGCAGAAGTTTGGCAGTACTGGTTAGATTTTCTGAAGTATAAAATCTGAATCAAGAGGCATCAAGTTCCCTCTCAGACCAGGTGAAATACCAAAAAACACAGAAAGAACCTACATGATCTAGTTATAACTTCTCGCTGTCCAAATGTCAAATGTAAAAATCTATTAAAGCACCGAGGCACCAAACAAAGGCGACGAGACAAAGTTGAGCTACTGCAGCACAATAATGAGGTTGAAGTTTGAAGTAAGCGAACATTATTTATTATTGTGGCTTCGAGTATTCATTCCACTAAAATAGACGTGCATTTGCTTGAGTGGTTTGTGTTTGAGAGGCTTGAATTTTAACCTGCAGCGTCTAAATAAAACCGAAGAAGACGTACTGATGAAACTCAACCGACGCCTTTTAAAATAGAACAGCTGCATCTACAACATCTGTGGTTTATGACCTGTTCTGCTTTCAGCATGAACTCAGCCACTGCAAGCGTAAGGCAGCAGAACTTCAGCAACAACTGCTTTCTTTATTTACTCTTCAAGGTATTTTCTGTGGTAAAATACATTATTCGCTGTTCTTTTTCTCACGTAGCTTTCATAAACCTCAAACTTTGCACTTCTTCGATGTCTTTGCAGGCGCTATGATGCATTTAAGTGCACAAAACGTAAGTAAAATTAAACATATACCGATTGCAGATTAAAAGTAAAACATACAACAGTGCATAGTTTGTTCTTTTCTGTTTTGTTCGTGATCCTTTCATCTTCGAGGGAAGTCTTTGTGTCTACCTCCGAGTTTCCCAAAGTGAAGGAGTCCCACCAGCAGAAGCAGCAGAGCCACCATCACCACAGTGAAAAGAGTCCTCAAGAGCAGGAGGCTGTGGAAGAAGTGGTCTGACCAGAGGCAAGTTTCTCTGTGGAGCTCTGCAGAGACACAAGAAAAAAGATCTGCAGTCACATCAGTGCAATGTTTGCCTCATTGTTGTTTTTTGTTCCAACTGATAATGCCACCACCGTGCTCAAAGTGGTATAATGTTGTCAAATTTTTGAACTGGTCAACATGTTGATCTACTACCAAAAGTTCTGTTGCTGTCGTGCATGAATGTAGTGCTTCTGGTCGTGTGCATAGGGGAGTTGCAGCCTGTTTTGTGACCACATGCAGGTGCACACTTGAAATGTTACTGTGGACATGGAGAAGACGATGTTGAGGATTATTGCTGGTTGTGTACATCGAATTCGTCCCCAGGTGTTAGACGGGCAACATGAGTTCTTCTGTAATGTCTTAAGGTGTCTAAGGGAGATATCTGGCACAGATGACCTAAACTGTGTTGTGATTGGGGCAACTTCTTTAGTTCCCTGCAAGCTTTTTCTTATTTTCCAAAATTCAGTTCAGGTTGAAGGGTTTCTGCGTGGTGGATTAGATCCAGCTTGTGTTGCAGATGGTGCTCTATGTGTTTACAAATCAGGACTTTCAGGGAGGGTTACAAATGCAGCAGAAACACTGGGAGCAGTTTTAGGATTTTTGTCTTTTGTAAACACAGTAAAGAACTTTGGGATTGTACTCGCCCTAGCAGTGAAAGGTTTGAGCAGGTTTAAAGGATATCTTAAAAAGCTCATCAAAAAATGTCATACATACAAGAATGACTGTTCTTGTGTTATTACTCTGCCAAAGAACACAGCAGAGTTATGTGATGATCGGCGTAGGTTTGTCTGTTTGTCTTTCTGTGCGCAACATTACTCAAGAACAGACTGATGGATTTGGATGAAATTTTCAGGGAAGGTCAGAAATGACACAAGGACCAAGTGATTACATTTTGGCAGATTGTAGTCTGATCCGTGGATTTGTTAAGGATTTCCGTATCATTGCAAGATAGCGACACAGTGCCACTGTAACTATGACAACAAGTGAACACTACATCAGCTGCCTGTTGACGATCACGGTTGTGATCCTACTGCAAATCCACTGCTACGGACTTATCAGAACTTATCCGTCAGAAATCATACAACAACTGAGCAGCCTTGGCAGAGTACTGCACTCCCTGAGTGCTTTTCTTGTTTTTTAACAGAGTCTCCTTTCACATCAATGCGTTAAAACTTTACTATCTCTTTGTGGAAAAAAGCCACATCTTGAGCCTCCTAAAATAGCATGATGATGATATGCATGACTTCATTATCGCTCTGAAAATGGCTACTGCATAAGTGGGATTTCAGTTGGGAAACAGATGGAAGTCAGACGGTGCAGGTCGGGTGAGCATACTGAGTAAAGTTTCCGCTCCTTTTTTATTTGATCGCTTCAAACATTTGAGTTTTTGTGGACAGTGACATAAGGCTTTAAAGTATACAGTTACACTCCTTGTTTCCAGGTGAAGCCAAGAACTTTTACTTTATATTGTAAAGTGGCATAGTGTTGGATAGCAAACATCCGTTCATCCATTATCTATACACCGCTCAATCCTCATTAGGGTCACTGGGGGGGCTGGAGTTTATCCCAGCTGGCTTGGGGCAAAGACGGGGGACACCCTAGACAGGTCGCCAGTCTGTCGCAGGGCTACATATAGAGATGAACAATCACACTCACATTCACACCTATGGGCAATTTAGAATAATCAATTAACCTCAGCATGTTTTTGGACTGTGGGAGGAAGCCGGAGTACCCGGAGAAAACCCACGCATGCACAGGGAGAACATGCAAACTCCATGCAGAAAGATCCCGGGAAAGCCGGGACACGAACCAGGGATCTAGCTGCAAGGTGAAAGTGCTAACCACTACGCCACTGTGCAGCCCGGTAGCAAACATAACATCTGTTATTGCCACATATCTACATCTCACCTTTAACAGTCAGCCAGTTTCCTGGGGATTCTCCAACTCCAGATAACCTGCACTTGTAGAGTCCTTCATGAGACTTGTAGACGCTGGGGATGGTCATGATCCCTGTAGAGCCGGTCCCAATGAAGAGCTCGTCCTTATAGAAGACAGCCGAGAGTTTGGCCGATAACATGTTGCTTCTACAGTGCAGCATCACAGCTTCTCCCTCCATGACAGGGTGAGCAGGACTGTCCAGGACCACAGAATCAACTGAACGACGTGAAGACATACCTGAAACAACAAGAGAAGTGACCAAAACTGGCTAATTAGAGGCAACAAAGATCATACTTGACAATGATTCTCCATGTTTCCGGAACTATACCGGACATATAGATGTCATTCTTCCATAATATTTTTACATTTCTAATATGCAAGTTTGAATTGTTTGCTTGTTGCATCACTTCAGAATTTTCCACAGGTGTTTGGTTGGGTTGGAATGTGGGTTTGCTCAACATTTTTAGACTGTAATAGGATGATAATGGCTTCATTTCTTAATGCATACGATTAACATAGCTACCATTTTTACAGTATTCTTATTGTTTAAAAAAAAAGTGTAATTACTGTTAGACGCCATCAAAGGTCAGTCCCAAAAATTGTTGCATAGTGTGAAAAAAAAGAAGAATATATAAGTAAAATCTAAATACCATCTTTGGTTTCTTCTTTTAAGCTGCTTTTTGTCACAGTCAGCCAGCTCTCTGGTGATTCACCAGCTGTGGAGATGCTGCACTTGTACAGTCCTTCATCCGACTTGGAAACATCCTGGATGATCATCTTTCCGAAGCATCCGGTCCCGATGTGGAGGCCGTCTTTGTAGAAATCAACTCTTTGGTTTGCAAGAGCTGCCTTGTGTCTACACACCAAGATAACAGTTTGTCCCGCCGTCACAGGGAAAGCAGGACTCTCTAGGATCACAGAACCAGCTAAAACACATGTTTACAAAGGATGTATTAGCATTTTTGAAAGCTGCTTTATGAGCATCATAAGAGAAAAAAAAAAGAAAAATTCAGGCCCCGGATATTGAAATATAACAAAAATCTGTACAACAAAGATTAAAAAAAAAAACCAGACAGATAAACGATATCGGACAAGAAAGTGACTCATCCAAATCCAGCACATCTTCACAAAATTGCTGCTGCTAGATGCTTTCCAACATTACAAAAATTGCAAAGCTACTTGCTAAGCTAACTAATTAGATTGGCCTCCGCATGGACCAAGAATGAGCATAATTAATTTAAGAGATACGTTTGTCAGTTGTGAGTTTACCAGAGCTAACCTGTGCTTGTCCAGCTTTTATTTTGTCCATTGAGTTATCATTTATCATTTAGCTGGTTTGGGGTCAATATGGGGGACATTATTTTAAGTTATTCCAGTTGAAAAATTTTGAGTATTTTATTTGTACTTTGGCCGTAAGCCTTCACCAATCACTTCTAGTTTCCATCCATCTGTTCTTGGTTTGGCAGAATTTGTATCCTCAAATAGACAAACAGGCAAACAACCCAGAAACCGACAGCTATCGTCGGCGTATTGCATAATAAGACAAAAATATGATCATGTAACTTTGCTATGTGATAAGTTTGGTCAAGAAAGAATACAATGTGTTAACTGGATCATAAATGGCTTTGATACTCTTAAGTATGAGCAAGATGTTTGTGTCTCCTGCTCATCATAGAGTTGCTGCTGTCATTTTTGTTGTCTGTGAGTTATAATTGAGTTCACCGCAACGTTGTGCAAACATTCAGGTTTTTGGAAAGAATTCTTCTCCTAAACCTACCAGTAACAGTGATGTTGACAGCGCTGCTTCTCTCTCCTTCTTCGCCTTCACACCAGTATTTTCCACTGTCCGTTTCGAAACCGTGGAAGATGCAGTGCATCGTTGGCTTTCCCGTGTCGTTCATACATGCTGGAAGAAAATTGTCGGCGTTTCTCACCCCTCTCCATTTAACCGAGGGATCTAACCCCACACAGCGAAAAAAGATGGACTCGTATTCAAAGAACTGCTGTTTGGAGGTAACAATCTGAAGAGAAGCTGCATCTGAGACACAGAGACCAAAAGAAAATGAATAAACAGACACAATTAGACTGAAGAGACACAACATATCAGGAAAAATAAGCTTAAAATTGTAATATTCAGTCAAAATCTATTCATTCAAACATTCATTCATTCAACCTGACTTTGGATTTCAGATGTAGTCTGTTATCCAACACATTTAAACAAAATGGAGTTAAAAATTTTAGTTTGTGTCAGTGGATAAATGGTTAACTATTCATCCCTTACCTCCTTTCAGAGAGTAACTCAAGTGACCAAGTGCAACTAGCAGCAACACTGGAGAGAAAAATGACAAAAAGCTGCACGTCAGATGCTTTCATAAATGAGTTTGACATGATGAAGAAGGTCTTACTTGTTATTGGACGTTACATCAAAGTAAACCTTTGAAATCAATACCTCCAACTTTGCCATTCTTTTTGACTGACCACAGATAAATGGATTGTTGATGACTTTAAATGCCTGAAATATGAAAAATAAACCAAAAGTTAATGCAGATACTCACACACTCTGAAGCAGGCGGCTCTAACTTCCATGTCGTCTTGTCATCTGAGCATCGCGAGTCTGCAGATAAAGTGAACGTAGCTCAGAGCGTCTTCCTGTTTGGTTTACTGTGGAGGACGATGCAGGTTTGAGCTTCACCAGAGCTGATGTCAGTGGGAGGGTCCATGAAGGTGCATAAAACGCAAAAAAGGAATATTCTGCAGTAGAGGAAGAAAAAATGAAGACGACTTCCTCCTTCACTTTGGAAGTCTGTTAGTTCAGCATCAGTACAGTTCTTTTGGGAATATTTTGCACATTTAGAATATAAAGCATTTCTACTTTTTTCATACAGTAACATTATTTTCCACATTTAGGAGAATCTGTGCAACATCTAGAGTTTCTGCATGTAGAAGATTTTACACATTAGCAACAGTACTTATATATGTATATTGTTGGTTCATTTTAGTTTTTTTTTCACCCAGTTCCATCTATTTATGCACTTAGCTGCTGTAACGCTGTAGTTTTATCTTATCTTTTATGTTCTGATCTCAAACCAACCTTCACAATGGGAGCTGGATGCTTTACTAGGTAGTCATTACTACATCTACTACAACTACTATACTGCTGCTTTGAAAGTCAACTTTTCCAGTCTGCATGGAGGACTCTGTTGGATACTTTGCCCAAAATCTATGCCCACTCAGTGTAGTTTTATGCAGTACCTGAAATACAAAGATGTTAATCTTGTACATGTGTGGAATATAGTCCTCCAAACCTCCACACAATCTATAGTGTCTTCATGCACAACATGTACATGCAATAAAACAGTACTGTAAAAACTCTGACGAGACGACAAAACCTTAACTGTTTCGATCTTTTATATTATCAAAAACTTGAGAATACAAACACACTGACATCGAAATATTTCACTATATGAACATTTAAGAAATAAAACTGAACACAGTCTCAGTAACTGTAATTAGAAAGCAAATTATCCCATCATCTTCATTCAGGGAAATTCTGCTGTCAGTGATCTTTAAGAAACAGAAACAGGCTAATAATCAGCTGCTTGCTAGAATTATTCATCATGGAAACGAAAAGAAAATCCTACATTAACTTAACACCATGGCAAAGGTAGCAGATAGAGTCTCATGACCACAGTAGGGCTCTTTGTTGGAAAGTAAAAAGTTGTTTTTGGCATTTCAGAGTTCTGCCTCCTTAATCGTGGTGGTTCTGTTTCCATAGAGGTGCAGGACTTCATGTTAGAGTGAAAACTGAGCCTCCAGTGAAGAAAAAAATGACATTAGCAAAAAAAAAACCTGCAGAGGTCACCAGTGAGTGGACTGAAAAGTTTGAGGCAGGGATTCGTCTTCATCTGAAAAAGAGAAAAATGGACAAATGAACATTCGCAGGTCTTTATAATGCACAGTAGCAAGTTGAAGCTAATTTTACCTTCCTGATATTAACTCGGATAGGTTTCAGTCTAACGTTCAGAATACTATTTAAGCTGCATCACGTAGCTGCGGACTGAAGTGGTCTCACCTTTTTCTGGGTTCTTGCTGTGGTTTGTCTCGAAGTCGAGGCTCAAACTATCTGCAGCATCTGAAACGTCAGAGATGGTGGGAGCTTCTAGCACAGCGCTTCTCAAGCATCTCTTGTTACAACACCCCAAAATAGCATGTCACTTCTTTTAAACCTTTTCTAATTTAACTTTAATGCTACAAGTTGAACTTAACCATCGAGTGCGGTACTTTACCTTTGTTTTTCTTGACTTTGTTGGGCACTGGGTCCAAGTCCTTGGTGGGGTCAGTCATCTGTCTCTCTAGTAAGACTGAAAGACCAGGGAAAATGTCATCCTGTGGCAGACAAGCATCTTAAAAATACAAAAATATTAGAAGAATTAGTCCATGCTGTAGAAGAAGTTTAGCATTTACTGTATTCTTTGGTTCTCTTAAGATGAAAATACAAGTGAGGTCCAGAATTTATATGAAGATTTATTTGCAAACCTCAATTCATTTAACATTTCATTACTGAAGCTTTGCTAAAAAAGCCACCTGCTGAAGGAAACGTGAATGAATGAAAGTCTGTAATTTGAGTTTACAAATAGTTTGTCTTAAAAATAGGTGTTTTACCGAGTTGCCTCTTCCAGTAAAGCAGTCCCAACACTAGCAGCTGCAGAATCAACACAACAGCGATGGAAACCCACAGCAGGACGTAGATATGGAGCGGAAAAGTCATCTGTTTGTTTGCTGCTGGAAAGACAACTTAAAACATGACAGTAATTTCATTTGGGGATGAAAAGTCTTAAAATAGTTCATCTTAGAATCTTTCTTCCTTGTAGTGTCCAAATCCTGCTCACTGCATACTGAAGATTTAATCAATAATTAACAAGATTTAATTCCTTTAACTTGTTCAAATGGTTTTCTTTTGGACTACTGGTTAAACAACACTAGACATTTGAAGACATCACAATTCACTTTAAACTACATTGTTTCAGTATTTTTACAATTTTCTGACATATTAAATGTCTCACATAATCAGATTTATTTCCACATGCCTGCTTTGGAGAATGGTCTGATTGCACCTCATTATTTTTTGGCTAGAGAACAAAAAAAGTTCTTTCAAAGCCAATCATAATAATCTTGGGCGGTGCGAAGCCCATTTATAAAAGTGTCCCTGCAAAACAGTGACAGGTGAAGTATTTTTGTCCAACATTGGGGAGTCGAGACCTGGTCACTGAAACAACAAATTGCCAATTTTCAGAATGCGAGTTGCTGCTTGGATTCTGTTGTTGCTTCCTCCTAGTGAAGAGGATTTTAATGTTTACATTTGCTGAGTTGGACGAAGGAAAATGTGATATTTTGAGTGTTGGTTGCTGCTTGGAGGCCGGTGTTGTTTCCTGTCGTTAAGGAGATTTGCATCTTAAATTTGCATCTGGGGAGTTGGCCTAAGCTTTAATGATCTTAATCTTTGGGTTTTGGACTGTTGGTTTGACAAAACTAGACATTGTAAGACATCACCTGTGATTTTGACTTTATAGATCAAACGGCAATTGAGAAAGTGATCGACGCATTACTTAAAATTGAGAATCAACCCTTCGTACTAATTTGTATGCCATTTGTACACTACAAAAAGAGTAAAAACTGTTGATTTTTGACTTTTTGTAGTGTACAAATGGTGTACAAATTAGTACAAAGGTTGATTCTCAATTTTAAGTAATGCGTCGATCACTTTCTCAATTGCCGTGTGATCTATAAAGTCAAAATCACAGGTGATGTCTTACAATGTCTAGTTTTGTCAAACCAACAGTCCAGAATCCAAAGATTAAGATCATTAAAGCTTAGGCCAACTCCCCAGATGCAAATTTAAGATGCAAATCTCCTTAATGACAGGAAACAACACTGGCCTCCAAGCAGCAACCAACACTCAAAACGTCACATTTTGCAGAAGATCTGGATCATGCAATAAAGTAGTTCTCTCATGGTTGTTTAGGTGAACAGTTCTCACCTCCAAATGTGCAAATGTTGGGAAAAAAACCCCAAAACCCATCGATCGCCACTATTTTGCTGGGACACCATGGTTATAATCGGTGAAAATAAACTTTACCTTACCTGTTTTGTGTGTTTGTTGTGTGTTTGAGTCCTGACTTTGTTTCACTGAGCCTTTAGAATCTGAGATGTGTAGAATTTATAGCAAAGTTGTGTGAGTTCAGGGTTTTACTGCATTACATGAACACATATGGATGAAATAACCTTTCAGTCAACAAATGTTTAATTGTATCTACACAGAGAGGCCAGCATCTCACCTTCATTCACAGGATTCTCTGGGGTCACGCCACCACCTGAACACGATATAACATATTTTGCAATGACTGCCATTATACCATGAGAAATTCAGTCATACTAATACATGTTAAATAGTTTAAGACTGGCTGCCACTCAGAGTCCTGGAAACATGCATACATTGGTAAGTGAGCAGAATGCAACTGTTTGCTACCTGAACTTTAAATTATGAACAATCCATTGAACTCCCAAAATCTGTTGGTGGGTTTGAAAAGCATATTTTGTTTAAAAAGAAACTCTGCAAAGTGACACCAGCCAGAGCAGATAGGAGACCACAACACTGAGAGGAAAGAATTTAACCTGCTGGATGAATAAAATAAATGCAGCATGGCTCAGAAACAGTGAACAGAGGATGAAGTGGTTGGAGATGCATTCAGCATGGTGACACATTTCTACAGCTGACGCTCAGTAGAAGTGTGAAAGTAAAAATACCTGTGTTGGATTTACTCCTGACTGCCAGCCAGCTTTCTGGAGATACTTCATGTCCAGACATACACTTGTAGAGTCCTTCATCGGATTTAGAAAGTCTTCTGATTGTGAAGTTTCCCGTGGAGCTGCTCCAGGTGAGGCGGCCATCTTTGTAGAAATCAGCTGTGAAGTTGGAGGACATCATCTTGTGTCTGCAGCCAAGAGTCACAGGTTCTCCCTCCATTATGGGATGAACAGGACTCTCCAGGATCACAGAACCAGCTGACAAACACAGCAAACTTTGGTTTGCATCAGTGTGAAGCTTTACACTTTCATATTTGAACCCTTTAGTGAAAATAAACCTACTGGTGACGTTGATGCTGACAGCGTTACTCCTCTGTTCTCCATTTTCACACCAGTATTGTCCGCTGTCTGACACAAAGGAATTCTGGATGCTGCAGGTCAACGTTGGGCTGTTGGAACATCTCTGAATGAATTTCTTCATGCTCCTCACTTTCCATCCGGCGGAGGTGTTCAACCCATCGCAGATAAAAGAGACCGGCTCGTATTCAAACAGCTGAAGTCTGGATGGAACGATGTGAACATCTGCACCTGGGAAAGAACCGGAACACCAGAAATTAGCAACTCAATCACTAGAAGACAGAAATGAGGTTTGTACATTATCAAAACATGGTGAAGCAACACTGGATAATTTAACAACTAGAACAACAACTTGTCTAAGAATAAATATCAAAGAACCTACAGCCCACAGATAACATAGGAGATCCCAAAAAAAGTAGATCCGTGCTTTAGGAACCGTAAATGAAGAAAACAAGATTGCAGAGTGTAAAATAAAACACTGTAATGTGCACAGAAATGGGACAATAATAACCGGGAAGCTCATATAAAGCTGGGACACTTCAAATGCAACATGCCGAAGAAGTTCTATTGAGAAAAGGAGTGGCAAAATCAGAGCATTGTTTGATAAGATGTGATGCAATCATGATAAGGAAGCTTCTGCCAGCTCCATTTGTTAAAGCCACTCTATTGAGGTAATTACCCCGAGAATGGTGGGTGCTTGGGTTCGTAAAGCTAAATGGAAAAAAAAAAAAAAAAAAAAAAAAAAAAAAAAAAAAAATATATATATATATATATATATATATATATATATATATATATATATATATATATATATATATATATATTACCGATGAATCAAAAAACATAGGAGAAGTAACATAGACTTTCCCAAAAACCAAATTATAGGCTAGTTCGATAAGTGTCCCCGGATGGTCCTAATGACCAGTCCCGCTGTTACCTTTTAAAACTAAATCAATGAACGCTAATATTTCTCCCTACGTTTACCCCCCAGTCTCAAGGGTTGCCCTACAACACCCACAAAATCACCGAACAATGGAACATCAATCGGTTCTTCATGATCGCCCACACACACACACATACATACACGCGGCCACATGGCCCAGTCTACTCATTGTCCGGGTTCAGTCTGAATCAACAACGTGGTGTAACACTGTTTGGTCCATAAAACATTGAGTGCGGTGAAACATTCCGATCCGGAGGATGCTAGCCGCCGAGCTAGCGTTAGAAATGTTTGCTAATCCATTGTTCTTGTCTGTTGACTCTGGTTATAATTACCCTCCGGTCCTTCAGGGGGCCCTGTTGTGTTCTAGCACTCGATATTTACTCATCCTATTCTGTAATAAATAAGCGTTTCACTCCAAACCCCAGTCTCTCTTTGATTTCGGCATTGTAACAGAAACTTAAAATAAAAACAGGAAATGACACAAAGGCAAGACATAATATTGCAAATAAAATCAAACTAATAAAGTCATAGTGCACATGATAATAAAATATCATCAGCATAGGAACCAAGGTCTTGATCAAACTCATAAGGGGTCAGAAGTTCAGAAAGATTCTGGGAAACCTTTGGTATCATCAGCTAAATTGAAAAAAAACAAACAAAAAACTTTAAACACCTTCTCCAAAGAAAGGAATCCTCATAAAGGTAGGATTACATGGATTTACAGTCCAAATAACCACCAATGTCTTAAATTTACCTGCTGTGCAGCTAAACTCCATTCTTGTTCAAGTATTGAAAGAAACAAATCTATTTTATGCCTGAAAAGTAACACTGAGATGTCAAAGGAGCCTCAAAATCCACATAAGGAGGTAAGATGAAGGCAGCAGCAGGACTTTTAACCAGGAGACCAGAGTTTGAGTCTTTGTGGAACCAATACTCTTTGACTTAAGTTTTGTTTGCTAAATTTTGGCACCAGAACAACACAGGTAGACATAAGGAAACACCACGACTAGGGTTTAGATATATAAATACGCTACCATTCAAAAGTTTGGGGTCACACAGACAATTCCATGTTTTCCATGAAAACTCCCATTTTTTCTCCATGTGCTAACATAACTGCAGGGTTTTCTAATCATCAATGAGCCTTTCAACACCATTAGCTAACACAATGTAGCATTAGAACACAGGAGTGATGGTTGCTGGAAATGTTCCTCTGTACCTCTATGGAGATATTCCATTAAAAATCAGCTGTTTCCAGCTACAATAGTCATTTACCACATTAACAATGTCTACACTGGATTTATCATTCATTTAATGTTATCTTCATTGAAAAAGCTGCTTTTCTCAATATAAAAAGCTGCTTTTCTTAAATAAGGACATTTCTAAGTGACCCCAAACTTTTGAACGGTAGTGTATATAGCTGTTGTTGATGAGTAAAGTGGCAGGTTCAGACCTAAAGTCTACATCTGGTGAGTCAGACTACACTTTGGTCGACACTTTTACGACAGCAAATGTAATTTAGAAGCTTTGTCAAATTTAGGCACCAAGACTACGCAGTTAGATTCAGGAAAACATCACAGTTTGGGTTAATATATGAAACTTTAACATCTTCTTCTCCATTTTCTGTGTTATGGTTTGAAAATCCCAACACATCTGAGATATTATATGTTAACTGGAAACAAACACATTTTCCTTCTGAGTTTAGCTGTATAATAATGCGACTTTAAGGAGAAAAGCCTCAAATGATATGAGATAAAAATGCTGAAAACCTTCTTTGGAAGTCAAAAAGCAATAAAAGGTTGGAAGATGAAGTCTTCACACCAGTGTTTAAGGTTATTACAAGTCCAAAAAAATGTTGGGTGGGCTTTTTAAAACCAACCATCTTGGTAAATGTTGGGAACAATTAACACAAACACATTTCTGCTATTCGAGTACGTTTGATGAAGTATCAGCTACTTACCAGATGTCTGAGGATAACTTTGCTCCACATGTACAACCAGCAGCATCAACACTGCAGAGACAAAAGAAGGCAGTCGTGTACAATTTCTATAAAGTTCTATCTTCAAGACACATATAATCATTGTAGAAACCTTAGTAACTGCACTTATTGTTTCATTAAACTTCAGCAATTCATAAAAACCAACAGAATTAGACAAAAAAACTTCATCAAAACAGTCATTGTGCACACAGTTGATCTTTCCAAATACTTAAAATCTGTTTCACATGTTCAATCTTACAGAGCAACATTTTTAAGCAGCTCTTAAAGTGGCATTGTGGGGAAATTTCAAGCAAAACTACATGTATATGTTCAACATATGAGGAAAAAAAGACTAGTGTGCTACTCACTGAGAGCTGTGACCTCCATGGCGTCTTCCTGCTGACTGTCTGAGCATCACGTAGCATTAATGCTAAATATAATGGAGCTGTAGCTTCCTCTTCCTGAGCAGGTCATGTCTGGGGTTCAGCAGACTCTAGCGCCGCTTCAAACGTGCTCTACAGCAATAAATTATGTTAGATTTGGGTGAAAACGGCTTCAATAAAACACTTGAGGCTTTTATGCATCAAATGAATGCCAGCATGCCCACTTTGTAGTGTTTAGACACCAGTAAAAATATCAAATTGGGATTTAGAGATTCATTCATGTCTCAAAATCGTCAGAAAAGCACAGAAAATATGCTGGTTCTGTAATTGTAACTACACATTTGAACCAATGTGTAGCTGGAGATTTTAGTAGATGAAGGAAGTCTTTCAACTGAGCATGAACTGACTGTGGTATTATCATGCAGTGACTTTAATGAACCAACTTTTTTGCCAGTTTTACGCATTTTCTCCAAGAAGCTCAAACTGGAGTTGAGAACAAACTCCATATTCATGTGGAGGATCATTACTGGCGACCAGAGGTGGGTCTGTGCCTACCATCAGGAGAAGGAACAGCAGAAATCCCAGTGAAACCAGGATCATGTTCACTGTTTATGTAGACATTCTTCGACTTTGTTACCCAGAATCAGACTCCCAACGCCAGCTTTAACATCTGGAGGTGTCTGACGGACATCATTTAACACAAATGAACCGTGGAAAATGGTGACAACATGAGTTTTTTTCTGGCCAAAACAATCCTAGCTCTTTATCCACCCAGTTTGACAGATTAAGGTTCTTGCACTTTCTTCTTCTCTAAAGTTTTTGATCTTGTATGTGAATGTTATGGCCTCATTTTTAAATTTTAACTGATGACACCAGTAGAGTAAACAATGTTTTTGTCATTCGGATGGTTTGCTGTTAAGCTACCGTGAACTGGTGATGAAGCCTGAGGTAGAATGGATCGGTCTGGGTTTGGTGGTTGCCAGGACAACTGTACTTCCTGACTGCATTGTACCAAGTGTAAAGTTTGCTTTGGGGGGATGATGGTGGGGGCTTGTTATTCAGGTGTTTGCTGCTTAGTTCCACTGAAAGGAACTGTTAATGCTTCAGAAAACCAAAACATTTTGGACAATTTCATGCTCCCAACTTTGTGGGAACAGTTTGGGGATGGCTACTTCCTGTCCTAACATGACTGACACCAGTAAACAAAGCAGGTCCATAAAGACATGGACGAGCCAGTTTGGTGTGGAGGAACTTGACCGACCTGCACAGAGTCCTGACCTCAACCCAACAAACACCTTTGGCATGAATTAGAGGAGACTGATCCAGCATCAGTGTCTGACCTCATAAGTGTGCTTCTGGAAGAAAGGTCAAAAGTTCCCATAAACACTCCTAAACTTTGTGCAAAGCCTTCCCAGAAGAGTCTAGGCTGTTCTAGCTGCAGAGGGTGGAACAACTCCATATTAAACCCTACGGATTAAGAATGGGATGTCATTAAAGTTCATGTGCGTGCAAAGGCTTACATCCCAATTCTTTTGGCAATATAGATGTAGTATTTTATTACAGTGGTGATCTGCTATCTGACAACTGGATCAAAGTGCAGCTTTTTATTTATATGTAACATATTAACTGTGACAAAGCAGGTACAGTCAAAAAAGTTAAAAACTTGACTTGTTTATTGGGCATCGATGATTTCTGTCACTTATCCTTCTATTTTCAGCAAAAAAACCAAATCAGATTGATCTTTTTGGAGGCTTTTCCATCAGTAAAACACATTTCTCTAAATACTTTCCTGTATGAAAGGGAATGATTAGTTTTTACAGCAGGTCATACAGACTTTAATCTAACAAGCAGAGTTCAGGAGATAAGACGGAGCAGGTTCAGGTCACAATTTTAATGTTCATTGTGTACAGATCGAGGAAACATGCAAACTGTAAGAAACTCTTTTCGTCTGCGATTTAACCTTTAATTTAATAGATTTGTGAATTTAAATGGTGATTTATTGTGATTTCTCACACTCCCACAGATGGACGGTAAATCCAAGCTCCGTGCGACGAGCGCCTTGGTTTTCCACACTTTTCTCATTCTTCTGGTGGCATGCTTCTATACAGGTAACGCATTCCTAAATATATAATATTACAGAGTCCTTTTTTAATTTTAGATATATTATCCTGCATAATTCACAAAGTAGTGTAGATAAAATCTTCCTGAAAGTATTGACTAAACTGGATTATGGGCTTCAACAGATCAAACTTTTTGAAAGTCTCTGAGTGTGTCTAAAAATTATATAAATGCTTAAAAATTAAACGTGATTTTAGTAAAATCAACAACACATAAAGGGATTTAAGATCAGTTTTAATTTTAAAAAGTTAGATTTAATATACTAGTGCAAAGAAGGGTGTGTTTCATAATGTCAAATCCCGTATCCATGTTCTTATTTATAGTGAATATTAAATATCAAAAATATGTTAATAACTGTAACCATTAATTACCATTTTTATTTTAAAATATTTGTAATTATTTTATATACTTTTTCTACATTAACAAATATTTATATACACTACCAGTCAAAAGTTTGGACACACCTTCTCATTCAGTGGCTTTTATTTAATTATTTTATACATTATAGATTAATACTGAAGACATCAAAACTAAAAGAATACATATGGAACAAGAAAAGCACTCAGAGAACGCAGTACTCCACCAAGGCATTCCCCCATCTGGCATTGTCAGAAATGCAGCATATTTTTGTAGAATTGCAGCATTTTTTTAAAATTAGTGTTAAGCAACGTGAGATTTATATGCCTTTAACTCATTATGTTTTGAGCCATGCTTTTATTCTGAAGGATGTCTGCACCGATACGTGGAAGTGAAGTATTCTGTGAGTGCCGGGATATTCTAACTTGTCGTTTGGCGGTCTGTGCTGATGAAGTTCCTAATGTATTCAGGACTTTCACTGAGCTGAGGGCTGTGTTTGCAAATAGAAAAGTTATTCTGATATTTTCAGTCTTGTTTGAGAGATTCTGAATACACCATATATTACCATGAGATTTTTATTAATTTTTTTGGTAATTTTTCCTTGGAGTGGCACAGAGTGTGACGTTGCATTTATGAATGATGTGTTTAGATTTCTGTGAAAGATGTTCAGCTGAGCTCAGAAATCAGATGAACAAAGATTCACGTTTGGATTCCAGTTTAAATAAAGTGAAGTAGCAGCTTTGAATGCGGATAATCTCTAGTTACACTTTAACTACAGTCTGACTGCCAAGGTCAGTTCACTGGTAAAAGCGAAAGTGAAAGTGTCTGGTGTTTGTTGCATTTTATGGCTTGTTTGACTGCAGATAAGCTCTGACCTCGATAACGACTGGATTGTTTTACTACTGAGAGATAAATGCACCAGTTAATCATTAACCTTCTTCCACTGTGCTGCCATGTTGATACGCAGAGTTGGTTGAACTGATTATAGTAGCCGCTGCTTTGCTTTTCAAATAAGGTTTAGGTCATTAAAACTGGATTTTTTCTGTTCCCAACTGGATAGAAAAGCTTCAAATTATTCAAACTCATGCCGATTTAAATTTATAGAGACTTTCTGATTTACCAATGTGTGTTTTTTTCTGGCTGGAAACCATATAAACCAGTGACATCAGATAGTAAGACATGAATGTTTCAGGTAAAATGGTCGGTTGAACTCCATAGAGACATGATTGGAATTGATAAATTTGCCTAAAATGTTCTTTGAAAACGACATTAAAGGGTTTTATTTCCCTATTAGTCTGTTAAGATGGAATCAGTTTTTTGAATTCATTTCATTCAACTTTTAAAACATTTAAGATTATTTTGTGATTATTATTCACAATAAATACAGTTATGCAGCTGGAATGAACCCTTAGTTTCGTGTGTTTAGTCAAACGGTGTGAGTACAAATACAGAGATTTTCCTGTCTTATACATTTGCAAGAAAAAGTATGTGAACCCTTTGGGATTACTTGGATTTCTGCATAAATTGGTCATAAAATATTTTCTGATCTTCATCTAAGTCTCAGCAATAGACAAACACAGTCTGCTTAAACTAATATCGCACAAAACATGATGTGTTGTCATGTTTTTATTGGACATAAAATGTAAACATCCAAAGAGCAGAGTGGAAAAAGTATATGAACATTTGTATTTAATAACTGGTTGATCCTCCTTTAGCAGCGATAAGTTCAACCAAACGCTTCCTGTAGTTGCAGATCAGACCTACACAACAATCAGGAGGAATTCTGGACCATTCCTCTTTAAAGAACTCTTTCAGTTCAGCAATGTTCTGGGGATGTCTGGTGTGAATCAGTCTCCTGAGGTTATTCCACAGCATCTCAGTCGGGTTGAGGTCAGGACTCTGGCTGGGTAACTCCAGAAGGCGTATTTTCTTCTGTTGAAGCCATTCTGTTGTTGATTTACTTCTGTGCTTTGGGTTGTTGTCCCGTTGCATCACCCATCCTCTGTTGAGCTTCAGTTGGAGGACAGATGGTCCTCCAACTGTGCTGTGGAACATCCAGCTGCTCTTTAGAGAACTTCAAACAGCAATGTCTTTTTTTGGACAGCCGTGGCTTCCTTCGTGGTGTCCTCTCATGAACTCTGTTCTTGTTTAATGTTTTACTTCATGTAGATTTGTCAACAAAAATGTCAGAGATTTCAAGTCAATCTCATCACATTGATTGGACTCCAGCTTGTCTGACTCCGGGCTCCAATTAGCTCTTGAAGAAGTCATTAGCCTAGCGGTTCACATACTTTTTCCCCCCTGCTCTCTGAATGTTTACATGTTGTATTCAATAAAAACATGAAAACATCGTCATTAGTTTAAGCAGGCTGTGTTTGTTTATTGTTGTTACTTAGATGAAGATCAGAACACATTTTATGACCAATTCATGTCGAAATCCAAGCAATCCCAAAGGATTCACATATTTTTTCTGTGACATCATGTAAATTACCTGGAATTTGAAAAGGTGTAACCTTGAAAATAAATAAATAATAATATATAATAGTCATATTTATTGATTAAATTACATTAATCAATAAAGATTGATATATAATACTGCTGTGGCTCTGTTTTTGATGCAAACATCATTGTCTTTAAAGACGTCTGTTTAACTGTTCTTAGAGATATAAAGAAGATGTTTTCTTACTCAGGTGAGGCAGTTGGTCAACATCCACTAGTGGAGGCGTCGATCGGCATCACTGGTGATGTCATGTTACCGTGCCACGTGGAACCTGCCACGGACGCCACCGACGAGTTGCTGGAGTGGTCGAGGCAAGACCTGAACCCCAGATTCATCCACGTGAGGCGGGACGGTGAAGACCATCTGGTTGATCAAAACCCATCATACATGAACAGAACATCGGTGTCCGTCGATGGACTGAAACAGGGAAACATGTCGCTGAGACTCTCCAGAGTGAGGCTGTCTGATGAGGCCACTTACAGGTGCTTCAGTCCAGGATTGAAGACAGATTCTAGAGTTCAGCTTGTTGTTGGTACGTATACAAAACTCCGTAGAAGGTTTTACTGTCAGGTTTAGTTTTCCAAAGCTTTTTGTCTTGTGTTTATCAGCTGCTGCCATTGAGATAACCAAAGACGGTGCTGGAGTCCTGAAGTGTAAATCTGCAGGCTGGTATCCAGAACCTGAGGTGTTGTGGCTGGATGCTGAGGGAAACCTCCTCTCTGCTGGACCTACAGAGACAGTCAGAGGTCCTGATGACCTCTATACTGTCAGCAGCAGAGTGACTGTGGAGAAGAAACATGGAAACAAGTTCACCTGCAGAGTCCAGCAGAACAACGAGCACCGAGACGCCAAGTTCCACATTGCAGGTTTGGATTCATGATCTGATCCCTGTTCCAGCTCCAAACAGCTGATGTCTTGTTCAAATAAACATCATGCTGTTTTGTGGTTTAACATTACAGATGATTTCTTCACGGATCCATCAGCTAATTCTGCCATCCTTGCTGTGATTGGTCTCATTCTGTTTGTTCTGGTTGTTCTTGTGTTTGCTTTATTTGCCTGGAGGCAAAACAAAATCAGTAAGTCTGTTATCACATCACATATGTCTTAGAATAATAATGATCAAACTTGTCCTGATCACAATCTCAGTCTCTGAATAGTGAGAAGATTTTAAAACTGATTTTCATCCAGGATGTTGCCTTGTAAATACATGTTTGTTTGTAGAAAGTTTACGTTAACTGGAGGCTGCAGCATTTACTGTTAAGACTGAATAAATGTGTGTTATCATTTACACACTGTTGCAGAATCACCAGGTTTTATTTGATGTAACTGATGTCTACTGTTTCTGCACACAGACACCAAGAAGAACCCTGAGGATGAAGAATCACAGAGTGAAGGTTCAGAAAAACAATCACTGATGGAAAGTGAAAAAGAAACACAACAGAACATTGGAGGAACACAACAAGAACCAAGAACACTTCAAGAACAGCGTGTTGAAAGAGGAGATTCAGAAAGTGTATCAACATCTATGAGAGCAGAAACAGCAAATCAGAATCTGATGAATGAAAATATGAAGGAAATATTGACTGAACATAGTGACACAGCAGCTCAGAAACCAACTAAAGGAGAAGAATCACCAGAAGATCCCTCAGCAGCAGAAACAAACACAAAAAGTAAATCCAGCATGTTGCCTCACAAATACATCTTTTTTGTTTGTAGAAAGTTTACATTAAGTGAAGGTTGTGGCATTTACTGTTAATGCTGAGAAGCTAAATGTGTGTTTTCATTCACACACTGTTGGTGCAGAATCACCAGGTTTCATTTGATGTAACTGATGTCTCCTGTTTCTGCACACAGACACCAAGAAGAACCCTGAGGATGAAGAATCTCGAAGTGACGATTCAGAAAAAGAAGCAGAGCAGCACAAAGAAGAAGAAACTAACACATCAGTACCTGAAACATCACAGAAGATGGTCGATAGTTCGATTAATGGTCAACAGCAAAGTGATGAACAATCTGTAAAGTCTGGAACAACATCTGAGTCTGAGATGGAACCTGGAAGACAACAAGATAAGGACCTGTCAGATGAAGAAAACACTGAGAATCAGATGACAAAACAAAATCAAGAGAAGTCTGACAATAATGTGGAGGGAACACAGTCAGTTGAGACCAAAGCAGATGGAGAACAAAAAGAGGCAGTGAGCAAGACAAATGAATCTGGAATAAATTCAAATATTCAGTCAGGAAGTCAAGAAGGAAGAGCAAGTCCAGGTGCAGCAAAACCAACAACACCCCCCAAAATACCTAATGATGATGACAAAGGAGATGCAGAAAATGTATCAACATCTATGAGAGCAGAACCAGTAGATCAGAGTCAGATGAATGAAAGTAAAGAGGAAACATCAGCTGACAATACTGACACAGCAGCTCAGAAACCAACTAAAGGAGAAGAAACACCAGAAGGTCCCTCAGCAGCAGAAACAAAGACAAAAAGTGAAGAAACGCCGAGTTCAAGTTCAGCAGATGAGGACAACAGAAAAGATGAGCTGCCAAAAGACACTGAAATAGCAGAAACAAGTAAAAAAGATGGACAAACAAAGACGGAACCTGCAACGAGAGAAAGTGAAGAAGCAAAACATCCAGAAAGTGGAACATCAGTTTAGGGTCCGAGACCGAGTTAAAGACGACAAACAAACCAAGACGTGATGTGATGACAAACCTGGAAAGAAAAGTAGATAAAATGAGAGATGTGGTGGACAGAAGAACACAACTAAAGAGGACGTCGTCATGTTTAGCTCTTTCACGTGTCGGTTCATGGACGTCTTCTTGGGACGTTTGAAACTTTTTAGCTCTTTTGTTTGCTTCAGTTTCTCCAAACACTTGATATCTTTCTAAGTTTTGTTCAACGTCTTTTATCTTCTTCAGTTTTGTTTTGGTTTTTTTTAGCCTCCTAACAGCTTCTGGGACCAAACTCCAAAGCTGCAGAAACTTTTCCTGCACTGATGAAGTCATTAAACACACCGACGTCCAGAACACTGTGGGGCCTGAACTCAGCTTAAATAAACCAAATTTATCAAATACCTTGAAGTAAAACCTGGAATGTGCCTTTAAATCACATAGAAATTTTGGAAAATATGTGTATTTGTCCCAAACATGAAGGAACTTTCTGAACAGAGATGCAACTTTCTGCTTCCATCTTAATCATAATGACTGATGATGCAGATTTATTTCATCGTTTTCAAGGTTGTACAGTTTAAATTGTCCATAAATGAAGGCTGATTTAACTTTTATATTTGACTTTTTTTTCTTTTAATGAAACACAGTCTAGACTCTCCAGATCTTCCATCATTTGGTTTGATGATACTTGGCCTTAACCTTTACTTCATGGGGAATAATCCTATGTTTTTACACATATCTTACCATAAAATGCTGCCAGTAGAGATATTTTTTCAGATATTTTCACATGATGAACAGAAATGTGTCATTTTTTTTTAATTACTTCATTGTTCATGTACTTGCAGAGATGGAAAACAATCATTCTTTTATTATTATTATTTGGACATTTCTGACATTTTTGAATTTATTAGCAGCTTTTTTTCCCTAATTAAACATTCTGGCTTTGAGAGTTTTGTTTCTAATCAGTTAAAAATGTGGTTTTTGTTTTATTTCACATCTTTTCTTGAAATCATGTCCATTATAGATGTTTGTATCACGTACTGATTCTACATGTGATGTATTATATATGAATGCAGTTAGAAAAATTAAGGCAAGTTGGGAATAAAATCATATTTTATTCCATTTTAGATTCATCTGGGAATGTAAAGAATGAAAGGATCAAGTGATTAAATAAAAAGTGAGATCAATAAAGCAGATATCAGTGTTGTAGCTCTGTGTTTTCATTTTTATTTACTAAAGCATAACAGGGCAGTGAAGGATTCATTATTCATTCTCTGAGTCCATAAACAAATGATCTATAAGAATCAATAATAAAACTGAATATTGTCTCAAATATGATAAGAAATGATCAAATAGATCAAGTTGTTCAGCTGTAAATCTGCTTTTTATCACAGAAAAATGTCACAAATATTCCAACTAAAGTCACATTTGGTAAGTTTTCTGGTGAAATTCCTTCCAGACGCAACAGAAGACAAAACTGAGGTAAAGTTTTGATTTATAAAGCTGCAGATATAATAAAAACAGACGCTGATGCTGAGTTAGATGAAGAACTGAAAGGATTAAAGGTGAGAAACAAGCTGAATTTTAATTATTTAACTCCAAAAGAATATTTAGTTTCATTTATGCACCTAAACTGGACTTCCTTCTTTAACTTTATTACCAATAAAATACACTAAATTGACTCTTTTATGTTGTTTTGAATTGGGTTTGAAACTTTTCTTATTTATGAATTTTGTCTTTTTTTTTTTTTTTTAAACATACAATAAGACATTTTTTCAACAATAACTTCCTTATTATCTACTATTCACAGCTATTTTTAGTTTTTAGGACACACTGGTGCATTTATTTTATATCTATGTTATGGTGTTTTATTAGAAAGAGACAATACAAGCAGAAACAGACAAAAATCATCCATCAAATCCAACATTTTGATATTTTCTGGCTCTGATAAATGCAGCAAGGTTTCAATAAGTATTTCCTTTAATAAACTAATAATGTTTTCAGGAGAAACCAGCTGACAGTCGTTTCTTCCAGCAGGTTCTTCACTAGTTCCTGGGTCTTATATATAATATTTCAAGGCAGATCAACGTTGAGCTCAGCTTTAATCAGAGTCTCTCCTCCTTTTCTCAGTCAGGCGTCTCTGATCTTTGTTGTCTGGAAGACAGAAAATCAAACTAAGAACCAGAGATAAATGATTAAAGATGGATACATCCTCTGATTCAGGAGTTCTTCTGGGAACTCAGCATCTATTAAAGCCACATCTACTATCATATGCTACCACTCATTTAGGTCTAATATTTTGAATTAAATGACATTACTTTGTAGAAATCTGGCTTCAGTTTGACATTAAATAGTCTTTTTTGGAAAATGTTTGTCAACAGAAGCCAAATTAAACTGATCATAATTCAGTATTTTTCACTGAATGTCACCTAAACAAAATTACAAGTACAGAATTAAAGTCATGAGTCAAAAAAGATCATTGAATATGATTGAAAACATCAGTAAAACGTGAGACTAACAGTAATAATAATGAACCTGCTTCACTGAATTAGAACACGTCTCTATAAAAACATCAAACTGTTCATTACAGAAAATATCTGTAAAATTACAGATTCTTTATTAAAGTGGACAATTTGCTGCCTTAATGTGGTCAGAATTGTTGAATTCATTCATTTCATTAGTTTTTTTGAATAGATTCCAAATGCAGATGATAATAACTGACTATGATTAACAGCAACTGACAGCTAAAGTCTGCATTTGAACCTTGTTTGTTCCATGCATTGGAAGGTTTCACAGCTAAACTTGTTCATAAAGGTTCTTTCAGCGTCCCTTCATGGTTCTGCATCGTTTCAGGAAACATATGAAAAGTAATAAATGATCCAAACACATAGTCGATCAGATACCAACCAGGCCGTCGTGTCTCTTTCAAAGTGGAGTAAACGGCTTGAAGTGAGGAATCGTCTGCATGTGGAGATGAGAAACCATCAGAGTTAAATATAAACTCTGATGCAGACACACTGAAAGGGTTTTTAACCTCCTACCTTCTGCTGCTGGTTTTCTGCTGTGGTTTGACTCACGACTCAAATTATCTCCTGCATCAGCAGCGTCTGAAACCAAAATAAATCCAGGAGGCCTCAGCTTTCTGTGGTAACTGACACTGTGAGCTGCTTTTATTCTCAGGCCTGGTTGTGTTCGTCACATGATGCTAAATGATGAAATTAAAAATAAACCTTTGTCTCGTCTCTTCTTAGTGAAGACGACTGCGTAGGTCAAACCGTCCACATCATCTCCAGCTTCACCTCCAGAGACTGAAACATAACAGTTAGAAAATGTTAGTGAACATGAGCCAATATCTGCATTTAAACTCATAAAAAACTACTAAATATTGTCACATACACACATTTATAAAACGATGAATCCACTCTGAACTCTGTTTCTTAATTATTAGCATATATCAGTAAAACTAAACATATTCTGTGAAAAAATCTCAATTTAAAGTTTGATTTCAGTTGATAGTCATTTGCAGAGTTATTTTTTAATGTAGATTCTTTCAAATAATGTCACATTTCTGTAAAATCATGATAAAAACAGTGGAATATAGTGTAGTTTTCCAGTCAAACACTGTAAAAGAATAAAAAATAAATCTTTGTGTGGACTTTATGAACAGTTTGTTCTGTTTTCTTTCATTTAAGATGGAAATTTTCACATTTTCCCTTTTATTTCTTTAATTATGATCTGTAAAGTAAGAAAACAAGAAAAATTTGTAAAATAGCAGGAAATTTACATTAAAAACTGTTACAAAGCTTCATTTTTTACAGCGTAAATGAACACAGCACATTAAAATTATGATCAAAACTCAACAGTTTGTAGCCTTCAAAGTAAAAATGAATATTTAAAAATGTCCGTTTGACTATCTGGTTGCAAAGAATCTCAATTCTGACAAAATGTGCAGTTTTCCATCAGATCTGTGTTTTCTCACCTCCTGAAGCTGCTTCGTCTGAGTTTGATGCTGCTGTTGGCGTCTCTGAAGAAGCTGGTGGAGAGAAAAGCAACATAAAGATCATAAAAGTGAGCAGAGACGCCACAGAAAACAGGTTTCAGATGCAGATTATTGTTAAAAGAAATCTCTGTACTGTTTGATGCACTTTGGTTAGATGTTCTTTGAACTTACGCAACACTTTGAAACTGTATCTTTAGAGGAAACAATCCATTTTTCAGTACCTCTGCATTTCCTGCAGGAAATAAATGCGACCGGCAGCAGAACCATCAGAGGAACCAACATCAGGACGAGGCCAAGAGGAGATTCAGGTTCATCAGACGGCGTCTCTTCATGAGGTGTTGGAAAGATGATAGAAACCGTATTTGCTGCAACTTTACAAATGACACCAAACATGGAGTTTTTCTCTCTTTAAACCACATTTTGCAGCTAAAAAAGAAATAAACAGCTACAACTATGAAACTGGAGCAACAAAATGCTGGAGTTAGACTTTATTTTATACCCTGTGAAGTCAAAAATCAGTTTAACCGTAAAATAAAGTGTAAATGCGAGTGTCTACAGTTCCCTAACAGGGTTCCTTGAGGTTCTCCTGGTTCTAAATGTGGTTCTAAATGACTAAGATATCTTTTCCTGTCTCACCTCCGACAGCCAGGAAGCTTTCTGGTGACGTTCCAACGCCGTCGATGCTGCACTTGTAAAATCCTTCGTCAGACTTGGAGACGTTGTGAAGCGTCGTCTGCTCTGAAGGACTCCCTTCAATGAGGACGCCGTCTTTGTAGAAATCTGCCGTTGGCTTCGTGGAAGTGTTTCTACTTTGGCAGCGAAGAGTCACATTGTCTCCCTGAAACACAGGAAACGCAGGACTGTCCAGGATGACAGAACCAGCTGAACAACATGGAGGAAAAATGAAGTGTTAATGCTGTTAATCACAACAGAAAACTGAAGATAATGTAGAGACGTGAGGAGAAAGAGACCATGACGTGAAAATACAGAAATAAGAACATAGGCTTGGGGGTTAAAATCCACAAACTGGAAAAAAAAAGGTTCTTATAACATAAATCTGACATTAATGTATTGATTAAATAAAGGCTGTTCATTTGTGGATCTTTTGCAAAAATGCTGATTTATATAAACAAATATCCGTAAAGTGTTCATTTGTTTTCAACTAAATCATTGCTAATGTTATTGATTATATTCAGCAAAATATGGACAAATATGCAAAATATTACATTTCAGTGTCAGATTGGAAAAACTGGACAAGAAGCTTCAGTTATTATTTAAAAATAAAAACAAAAACGTACCAGTGATGGTGATGTTGACTCTGTTGCTTCTCTCTCCAGCTCCAGACTCACACCAGTATTCTCCACTGTCTGTTGAATAAATTTTAGAAATCGTGCAGGAAGACGAAGTTTTCATGATTTTACAAACTGGATGAAACTCCTCAGAATTGCTGGTTTCTTTCAGTTTAATGGAACCTTCGGTTCCCTCACAGTGAAAAGACAAAGACTCGTAGTGAAAGTGCTGAAGCCTGTTTGGATCGACTCGAAGCAAAACTGCATCTGAAAAAGAAAAGTTTGAAAGGAAGTTTCTGGAAAATGTAACAGAACAAGCTGATATTTATTTGCAAATTATGATCAACTAAACAACATTAACTTTGAGGAAATTGTGCCAAAAACAGCATCTTTTCTTTGTTACTCACCACTTTTGTGAATCTCCAGCAGGAATTCAAGCATCACTAGTAAAACAACAGAATGATCCATAAATCTTGTGATGTGGGAGACTGTCAAAGTTTGAATAAAAGTCAGAAAGCTGGACTCACACAGCCTGAAGCAGAGAGTTGTAGCCTCCATACTGACTTGCTGCTGACTGCAGGAGGGCGACAGTGAAATAGAGCTGAAGTATGACGTTGGGGAGGGAGGTGGGTTTGCTCTTCCTGTTTGGTCTCATGTTCCTGCACAACTTTCAACAGACAGCAGTCTGACAGTGTTGCTGTTATCAGAGAGGTCAAGCAGAGCCCCTAAAGTTAGGTCAAAACAGATTTTCATGTAGATATTTAATGCAATTGATTTCAACCCACAATGTGAACGATGCAATATGTAAATAGGATCAAATGATTTGTGGCTCTGAAATAATGGAGCTAATGTTGAAATTACAGATCCGCAAATTAGGGTTCTTGAACCCAATCCAATCTGAGTATTTTTGTATTTTCTATTTTAACAGTTTTTATTGAGTTTTCCATTAACTTCACTATAATACCTTCTTTTGCAGCACACTTTGCAGGTAGGACATATAAAGACATAGAACGGCTGCTGCAGTATTTTGATTACAATTTTTAAGGTTGCCATTCCCCTCCCATGCCCTGCCCACCCAATCCCATTACACCTCAGCCCTCCCTTCAGCCAAAGCCCAGATCTTACATATATGACTGGACTATGTGATCAATCTCCGATTGTAAAAATGGCAGACATACATACAGAAGTGGAAAAAAGTTTTCGGACACCCCATGCTTTTGTGAAATATTGCATTAAGGATCACTGTTAGGTCTTCAAGTGTAATTTCTTTAAGTACAGACACAGCCATAATACTGAACCAATGCTATAAAAGCCATTAAAAACTTAAAATTGGCTGCTTCCATAAAATCACATAAGAAAATTTGAATATTGGGTCATTTTGGTCCCAGTGGTCCACTAACTTATATTGAAAGACACAATTATTGTTGCCATGCTTCGTTTCTATATAAAGCCAGCACATTTGAAAGTTCTTCAGAGACAAAAATGACTAAAACAAGGAACCTAGCACAGGAAACATGTCCGAAGATCCAGATTCTCAGTCAGGAAGGGTCCAGCTGCCACCAGATAGTCAAGAAGTGCAGATGCAGTCCTTCAGCAGTTGGATACACTCTACAGAAATACAGATGAACCAACAGCTTGGAAGACAAACAAAGATCTTGGCATCTGTGGGTTTCTTCACCAAGAAATGATTGCATCCTGATCTGCATGTGCAGAGAAAACCATCGAATGACATCACAGGAGCTTCAGCAGCAGTGGTCAAACCAAACTGGTGTCCAGTGTTCCACCTGCACAGTAGGTGGCCGACTTTTCGATGATGGCTTAAGGTCCTATAAGGCTGTCAAGAAGCCCCTGATCAATGAGAGATAGAACTTAGCCCGGCGTTGCTGGGTCCAGCACACAAGAACTGGACAGCCTGGAACTGGAAGAAGATTCTGCGGTCCAAGATGGCGCTGCAGATGGCACCCTCAGTATAGAACTCTGCAGTACTTTTGGTGTTTTTGTTTTTTCTGTCTTAAGCCACTCTGTACATCTCACTTTCACTAGAGATGAACTTCTAAACATCAGGCAACACACATCTGATGCTTTCCAGCCAGTTTTTGAGCACACTGACAATTTACTGGACATTTTGGTCGGTGGAGCAGTGGTCCTCTACCAGCGCTTCAGATGGCACAAATGGGGGAAGCGGGCCAGAATTTTGGTGAGACTCAGACGAGGGTTGAAGACCGCTCTGCCGAGCATTCACCTGGCGAACCTCCACTCCCTTTCCAACAAGATAGAGGAACTACTGCCCCTGACACAGATTAACAGGGACTTTTCCAACTCTGCAGCTCTGTGTTTCATGGAAACCTGGCTGAATGGCACCATCCCGGACAGCGCGCTACATCTGCCGGGTTTCCAGCTGTTCAGAGCGGATCGCACCACAGAGGCGACGGATTGTGTTTCGACGTGAACAAAGGTTGGTGCAGAGATGTGACAACTCTGAAGATGCTGTGCGCTATTCATGAAGTGCAAACCTTTTAATTTGTCGTGGGAGTTGTCCTCTTTCATTCTAGTCAGTGTTTACATCCCTCCTGATGCCTGTGTGAGCGCAGTGCTGCAGCTCCTGGCTGAACAGGTCACTGACTCACAGCAGCAACACCCAGACTCTCTCATTATTATCCTCAGAGATTTTAGTAGAGGGAAATTAACCCGTGAACTGCTGAAATACAGACAACATATTTCATGCCCCACCAGAGACAATAACACATTGGACCACTGCTACACCACCATTAAGGATGCCTATTGTTCAGTTCCAGAGCAGCTGTGGGCCTCTCTGACCACTACCTTGTCCATCTCATCCCAGCCTACAGGAACAAACTGAAAACTGTTGGAGCCTGTTGTGAAAACAGTGAAGAGATGAACAAAGAAGCAGAGCTTGACCTGCAAGCCTGCTTTGACTGCATGGATTGAAGTGTCTTTGAAGCTGCTAATAACAACCTGGATGAGCTGACCGACACTGTGACATCCTGTGTCAGCTTCTGTGAGGAGTTGTGTGTTCCCATCAGGACTCATTTAATATTTCATCATGACAAACCATGGTTCACTGCAAAACTGAGACGGCTCCGTCAGGCCAAAGATGAGGCCTACAGAAGTGGGGGAAAAATATTGTTCAACCAGGCCAGAAACACACTGACAAAGGAGATCAGAGGAGCTACTCGGAGAAGCTAAACAACCATCTTTCAGCAAACTACCCTACATCAGTGTGGAAAGGCCTGAAGAACATCACTGACTACAAGCTTCACCCCCCACCTCTGTAGGGAGCCAACAACTGGCTGATGACCTGAACCAGTTCTACTGCTGGTTTGAGAAGGACTTCAGACCCTACACCCACACCAACCATCTCCCCACACAGCCATCAACACCTCCTGCAGCCCTGCACCCCCTACCTTCTGACACTCAACCTGCAATCAAGATCTGTGAAGAAGACGTCTGCCGACTGTTAAGGAAACCGAAGACCAGGAAGGCAGCAGGTCCAGACCAAATCTCACCTGCCTGAAAGTCTGTGTAGACCAGCTGTTACCTGTCTTCACTCAGATTCAGATTGAAGGTGGGAGCACAAAGCCGCTGCGTCCGCACACGCCGCCATCTTGATGGCTTTAAATCTTCAACAGATCGCTGGAGCAGTGTGAGGTTCCTTCCTGCTTCAAACACTCCACCTGAAAGACATTACTGGACCCCTGCTGGACCGCTGGCAGTTTGCCTACTGAGCAAACAAGTCTGTGGATGACGCAGTCACCATGGTGCTGCATCACATCCTGCAACACCTCAACAGACCAGGGACCTATGCAAGGATTCTGTTTGTGGCCTTCAGCTCGGCCTTCAATACGATCATTCTGGATCTCCTCCTGCCCAAACTCACCCAGATGTCCGTCCCACTCCCCACCTGTCAGTGGATCTCCAGCTTCCTGACAGACAGACGGCAGCTTGTGAGGTTGGGCAGCTTCATGGTTTGGGGATGCATGAGTGCTGCTGGTGTTGGTCATCTCACGGTCTGTGATGGCACATTGAACTCTGTCAAGGATTGTGTCATTCTCCAAAACCACATGCTCCCTTCTGCACGTGCTCTGTTCCGTCAAAGTCAAAACTGGATGTTTCAACAAGATAATGTCCCTTGCCACACATCCAGGGCCAGTAGAACTTGGCTGCAGGAGCTCAGTGTCCAGGTCTTAGAGCTCAATCCCTGAACATGAGCCCCATTGGAAATCTGTGGCGGATTATCAAAAGGTCTGTTTCAAAGCGTAAAATAAAAAATAACTTAGAAGAGTGGAGGTTGGGGCAGTGGATGGGAACATAGCGAGGAAATTTTTAAAATATTGCTGCGAATCAAAAAAAGTGATCACTGCAGTGTCATACTATACTGGACAGCAGTTTAATGTGGTTGCGGATCAACAAAGCTCAAACTACATGAAACAAAACTTCAGACAGGACACTGTCAGAGTTAATTGTTTATTTCAGAATGACATTGTTACGGGGGGGCTGGGGAACCCAGGCGCAGACACAGAGACTAGCGGTAATGTGAATTAAAGAAAGACTTTAATTACACTAGAGGACAAAAATACATAAACAGAGAACTGAACTGGGAGGAAACAAACTAAACCGAACCACTACAAACAAACACTATGAAAACACGGAAGATCATTAAACTAGAACTAAACGAAGGAGGGGTACTTACAAGATGGGGGGGACTAACAACAGAAGGGGAAGGGAAGCAGGCTGAGGTAATCCAGGGGCAAATGGGAAAGAGGAAGGAACAACTGGCTGGAGACTGAAGCAGAGCTGACGAGAAACCGGGAGGAAAACTAAGTCCATGCATGAGAAAATCCAGGAGGGGGGAAAACGGAGTCCAAAAGTAAATTCAACAAAATGTCTTGAGTCCGTGACGAGATGAGAATCCTTGAGGGTATGTGGGTCGATGATCTGGCAGGGAGTGAATGAATGAGCAGGGTTTAAATAGTGGAGGTGAGGTGGAGAACAGGTGAATGGTGTGACCTGATTGCTGCAGCTGAAACTCATTGTAGCAATCAGCAAACCAGAGTGCAGGTAGGTGAAGCAGGTGAAGCAGGAGGGCGAGAGACAGGGAGAGAGAGAGAGACATGAGGGAGAGGTGACAGACAGAGGGAGCCAGAGAGAGAGACAGGTCAACACAGAAACAAATCAGGACTCAAGGGAGAAAGGAGGAAAAAGAGGAAAAAGGGAAAGAAGGGCAGGGACTAGAGCAGGATCCTAACAGACATGCTTTTGTGTTTGGTGGTGACTCTGAGTGACGCTTCTTCTATGGATTAGAAAGTTTGAAGCTTGTTGAGATGTCATGAGGAGATGCAAACTGCTCCCAGCTGTTCCTCATCGTCTTCCATTGACGAAACAGAGTAGATGCAGAGGTGTGCTGCAGCCCTCTTTGTAAAATTGTAAGAGTTATGATATTGATGTGGTGAACATGGAGCGGGCAGAATAAGTGAATGTTGCCTTGGTTATAAACGTCACTAACCAAGTGGGATGGACTTTAGTAGAAAACGATTGGACAGAAAGAGGACTTGTGACTCCCTGACTTTTTGCCCATCTGAACTAAAGTAAAAGAAATATACTAAGTGAGATATGGGACAATGTGCGACATCAAGCAACACACATTTCCTTTGAATTTGTGCAGGTATGGACGACCTTCACATCCGGATGTAGGTGATCAGTGGCATTCTGAATGTGCACAGATAAGATCTGGGAAGTCATTATTGTAATGACTGGATACAAAAGAAATATACTGTGTGAGATATGAGACTCAAGCATGACACATTTCCTTTGAATTTGTGCAAGCATGTACAACCTTCTTGGCCTTTGACTGATATTTGATGGCATTCAGAGGAAATATGCTGCAGAAAATGGCTTTGTGATGCTCTGACTCCGTACCTGTCTGAACTAAAGCTCCATATTATGCAGCATTCTGCAGACACAACATTCATATTCTACATCTACTCCTTTCTACCAGCTCTCTATTTTTTTTTTACTTCTATGTCGTTTTGATTTTATGGTTCACTCACTTTGTGTAAATGTTTAAGATGTGTTTCAAAAATGACTAAATATTCTTCCCTCTGCAGCAACATATCAAACCCAACAACAACCTCCTGAATGTTCTGCATTTAGTTTGTTTATGAGACAAAGGAACAGTCTCATCGCTGTCAGTGGCTCTGATTGCAGTTTTATTATTTCATATTACGATCAGTTACCTGGCAACAGGATCAAAGGTCAGTCATTTATAAAGACGCTAAAACTAAAACTAAACTCTGGATAAAAATGTCCCCAGTAAGCTGTTTAATATTTAACTTATCAAGTAAGTACACAATCACTTATAAATCACAAGTTCAGTCTTTGCAGTTTCCACTCTCATTAGCATTGAGGGCTGCAGACTTCAATTTTTATGTGACTTTAATTCTAACTTTGTTTTCCACTTAAAATAATAAAAACAACTCAACAGAATCTGTGAGGAAACATAACATGAGAACACTTGAAGGTTTGTTAGGTCAACATCATTTACAATCCAGATTTCTGATAAGAGCCATAATGGAGTCAATGATTTACAGACTTTTCAATCTCAGAGCTGCAGTCAGTTGAAATGAGTCAGACATCGAACAACAGGTACGTCGACTTCTCAGTTTAATTTAGCTATTCTTCATTGTTCATCTAACTCCTATTAAGAGGTCCTAAATTCCATTTCATCTGTCAGAAGAACACCTTGTCTTAATTTAGTCAATTCAAGAAACTATTAGGTTCATTTTAAAGTCCCAGTAGAAAAGCAGTCTCCATACGTTGGATGTTAGAGACAGTTGAAAAGTAATTACTGTCGAGACTTTAATTTATTGTGTGTGCAGCATATTAGTTTCAAACCAATATGTAGCATATAAAGAACCTTCAATGTTTCACATGATAACAGACATGACAGAAAGTGTTCTTTTGTTGGCTAAAATGTTGAACACCGCCAGCGACACAATTTTTTAAAATCCACTAGAGAACAAAAGTAAAACCATAATCTAACATAATTTTCATCTGTGCTGACAAAAGTTAAAGTAAAGCACTATTTTTACTGCACATGTGTTTGAACAGCGACAGAACACCCTGTAACTGAAATATAACTTTACATGGGGGAATAAGTTGACAGAACAGATTAGAAAAATATTTTTTCACCTTGAAGTTTGATCAGGAGTTACTTTATTCTTGAATGGACCACTGATCTCAAATAAACACCAAACATTGTCTTTTGTATTGGTTTCCATTGTATCCATGGTTTCTGTCCATTTTCAGAGCTGCAGGATGTTCCATCAGAAGACTGGATTGTTGCTTCAATCTACCATCACTGCTCTGCTCTTCTGTCTTCTCCTCACACACTGTTGCAGAGGTAACTTCCACACAAGTACAATTAAGTGATTTAAGATCACATTTATTCTTTGGATACGATCAGCGGTATTGATCCCTCATTTGTGAAATTCACATTTTACAGCAGCCAAATAAAGATGAAGCACAGTATGAAACATGACAACATGCATACACATAGATATGCACAGATATGATACAAAATATATTTGTTATTGAATAGTGGATTCAATCTTTTTGAATCGATGTATTTATTAAATTCATGGATTCATTGTCTGTGCTTAATGTGAAAAGAGTTGCTTGTCAGCTTTGTCTCTCAAAAATTACAATTCTACCCAACTAAACTGCATTTTCAATGATGTTTTGAGGAACCATATATTGATCACACATAAAATATTTTCCATTTATTTTATTGCTGAACTGTTGCTGCTTCTCAGCCACTCGTGTAAATTATGCAACTCTAACAGTATTAACAGTTTGCTTGTTAACGTCAGCCAGAAGGATCTATATGAATAGGTGGCACATCTCTGTTTTAACATTATCCAATGGATGGAGTATAGTTTCAATTAACTATAGAAACCAAAACCGTTGTTTGTACTGGGCTGTAAAAATGGTTATCTGTGTTGTGAAGTTGGACATTTTAACATGGGGTCTACAGGGATCCACTCATTGACGGAGCCAGCCTCAAGTGGACAGTTGAGGAACTGCAGTTTTTGGTGTTTCCATGTTGGATTCATTTTTCAGTCTCAGAAGTTTGCTGCTTGTTTTTAGTGCATTTAATAAGAAAAAATGATTGTAAAATGTGTATTAAGACAGAGATCCAAAATAATTTCAGAGAAAACTTCACCCAGTTTGCCTACATTTAAGTTTCACTGCAGACTTGAAAGTCATCTTAGGGTTTGATTCCTTCTGGTTCCTCCTCAGAAACTCATAGAAATCTTTTCTTTCCAGGTCAGTCTCAGGTAATGGGTCCATCTCAGCCAATAGTGGCAACACTTGGAGATGACATCATTTTGCCAAGTTATCTGGAACCTGCATATGATGCAGCGACCGTGACTGTGGAGTGGACCAGACCTGACCTCAACCCCAGATTCATCTATGTGTCACGTAGTAGTCAGGAACTTGAAACACTGAAAAATCCCTCTTATAAAGGGAGAACATCACTGTTCATCAATGAACTGAAGAATGGAAACATTTCACTGAAGATCTCCAAAGTGAAACAGGCTGATGCAGGGAGATACAGATGCTTCGTTCCTGAGATAAATGAAGACCGTTTCATGGAGCTTGTTGTAGGTCAGTAGATCTAGTTGGTTTATGTGTGAATAGTTTTCACACCACTTTCAAGCTTTGATATCAAGCTGTCCATGTTTAGACAAGAAACATTTTCTCAGTTGGTTAAGACAGTACATACCTGGAAAAGTTTTATGCAGCAAAGATTATGACTAGAAAGCTGAGAAGTTTTCTTTGTCAGAGATCATTTTGAGCAGTAAAGTTATGTATCTTATGTCACACTTTCTTTACCACTTTATAGCTTCATCAGATACCATCAATTCTGCCAGTTAAAGTGCGCACTTATTTCTACTTTAAACAATTGCTGACTGACTCAACAGCATTTAATATGTTCTACAGACTCTTTTAAAATGTCCTTTTAGGGAGGTGTTCCAGTTTTTGATCCAGCAGTTAAGAATGCATTCATTGGTGTATTTATTAGAAATGATTCACATTGACAAACATTGCTCTGAAGGCATTCAGGCATTCTGGACTTTTGTAGATGTTCCTACCACATCAGTAGAACCACAAAGCCATTTATTGGGTTAAAAAAAGTACTGACTTGATGGAAGCTGCCCTGCACTGAAAGGTTAAACCATTCATAATGTCAAATTTAACTTATAGGCCAACATTACAAACCTTCATCGTTCCATTTACTACACAGAACTGCAGCTAAGTTCAGTAGCTATGATTTGTTTTGGTGCACTTGGAGTTAATGTTGTAGTCGAAGAAACAGAAAACAATAGAAACAGAAAACTGAAAAAGCTGATTAAAGAGCTGTTCCTAAAAACATGTGAATCCCTTCATCAAGTTCCTGCAGTGGAAAGATGCCTCATAAGATACTTAAAGCACAAAAAACAGTTCAGAAGCCAACAGACTTTAATGGTCAAATATTAAAGAAACTGATCTGCTGTCTTAAAGTAGAGACTAAAGACACTGAATGATTATTTTTAAGACGTTGCATTGTTTACCAGATGTAATGATGAACTCTGCATCATTCCTTTGGTGACTGACTCCTGTTTTAAATGTGCTTCTTGTTCAGTTTCAGGTGCTGTTCCTCAACCTGTCACCACTTTAGCAGGAGTTGATGGAAAGGGAGGAGTTGTGTTACAGTGTGAGTCTGCAGGCTGGTATCCAGAACCTGAGGTGTTGTGGCTGGACGCTGAGGGAAACCTCCTCTCTGCTGGACCTACAGAGACAGTCAGAGGTCCTGATGACCTCTATACTGTCAGCAGCAGAGTGACTGTGGAGAAGAAACATGGAAACAAGTTCACCTGCAGAGTCCAGCAGAACAACATCAACCAGACCAGAGAGACATGGATCCATGTTCCAGGTAACTATCATTTGTATTGAAGTTGAGAACATCCATGGTTCAGTTTCCTATAAATACCAAATTATTCCATATTTTATCATTTCAGATGATTTCTTTGTGGTCCAGTCCTGTTCCACCTCAACCACAGTCAGTCTGGCTGTTTGCATGGTTGTTTCTATCATCCTGTTCATTCTAGCAGTTGTTGTTTTTGTTCACACGAGAAGACAAAACAGTAAGTCACACATTAATAATAATAAAAAGAAAAACTCTTGACCTTTACAAAGTATTGAGGATTTAACGTAAACTGTGAAATGAGAGGTTTCATTTTATTAGATACATCTGTCTAGATTATGTCCTTTATATATTTAAATACTGATGATTTTATTTCCTCAAAGGGACCAAAAGAAGAGAAGATGTTCAGGTTAAATCTGAAGATGAAGCTCTAATGTCAATGAAGACTTTGGAAAAGGAAAAGCAACCAGAGAGCAAACGAGTAAATAAAGAAGCAGAAGTTTCACTGCTGGTCGATGAAGAAAGACACCAAGATCAGGTGATGACAGGAAGTAAAGTCAAGTTTGATGTAAACAAACAATGATGGAATAAAGGAAGAAGGTTTGTGTCTCTAAAGCAGATCAGACGTCAGTATTCAAGCTCTGACAGGAAGACAAGAAAAGAATCTGGACAGTGGAGAAGAAAAAACTTATTTGTCCAACTAAAACCATGTTTTCCATCTCATCTCTGTTCATGTCTCTCAGTTAAAGGAGGAAGAACTGAAGCAGAAGGAGCAGCAGAGGAAGAAAGAGGCTGAGAAAATGATACAGAGACTGAAAGAGAAGCTGGACATGAAGAAAACTGAGGTTAAATAAACATTTATAAACTACCATCACTAAAATATCAGGTCTAGATGGAGTGGAGACCAAATCAGACATCTCAACATTCTGGTTGTTTTTCCAGGTTGAAAACAAACAAAGTGAGCTGCAAAGATTCCAGGAGGAGAAGAAGAAGATTCAGGAGGATCTGCACAACCTAATTAAAGACCTGAACACCAAGAATGCAGAGGTTTATTTACGTATAAAGAAACCTGAACATCTCTGCTGTCTGAGTAACTGGATCAGAAAACATCATTGACATCATCTGTCTTGAAGTTTTATTCACATATTCAGTCCACTTGACTGTATTTTACATTATTAGGTCAAATGATTCTGGTTCTGCTGTAACATGATGATCATGTCTTTGTTTTTCTCTCCTCTTTCCTCACAGCTGAAGATAATCAGAGAAGAGTTAGCAAAGTCTTCCCGGCCTTCTTTTCTCTCGGTATAATCACAATAACACACTCTGACTTCCACCATCATTAGAAAACAGTCATTTATTGATAAATCTCATCACTAATAGTATCAATATTATGACGTGTCTATTATTTTAACATAAAATCACTCATTGCTGGATTCTCTGCTGGTTATTTATTTATTGTTACATTCACTTTAACTTTAAAACACTTAATGACTTTAACAAAGTTAGAGAGCAGCAGAGAGATTTTTATATTCAGTCTATCATAGACATAAAACACTGAAGGAAAATGTTTCTGTCCACGTGACTGAAAAACACTTTAGACACTGAAAAACAGAATTTCTACAAGAACATAGCAGGATGTATCATGTGTTATTCAGCATTTATCAAAAGCTTCATTTATTTGTTGTATTTTATGTTCAGTCATGTGTCTTTTTATGTTGCAGTCAGAAAGACAGAAGAAAGAAGATGAGAAGAGAAAACAGACAGAAATAGAAAACCTCAGCAAACAGCTGATGACCAAGAAGACGGAGTTCCAGAACAAAGATGAGGAGGTTCATATTTTCAGACATTCAGAATCCTACTTTGTTGTTCTCTGTGATCTAAAATCTCTATTTTCTACTGAATTGATTGATTCCAACGTTCTGTTGAAGCAGGATTCTTCAGGTCACATGTCAGGACTTCACACTGAGGAACCAGCATCCTAGAAATGACCTTTGAACTTCTCTCATATTTCGTTTTCCTTGGTTCAACCATCAGCAGTGACTGGGTTGTGTTCAGAGGCATCTTTTAGTGGCAGGAGGAGGTCGGGGTGGATGGAGGGTTTACAGAGACCACAGTTCACATTCAGACAGTCTCTGGTTCACTTCAGTTGCTGGAAGTCAGAGAAAGATGCTGCTTTTAGTTATTTACAAATCAACATGTTGTGTCTGAAGTGTTTCCACAAACTCAGTCTAATAATGAAGTCATCACTACAAGTGAATATTTTACTGCAGGACTGGATATTTAGGCAGGAAAAAGTAGGTTGTCAGTGAGTTCCTCATGTTGTTAGAAAAGTTCATCTCATCTCAGTTACATTTCCACAGTTTTATTTTTGCTATTGCTGTTTATTTGCATTAAAACATATTTTCTCAGACACAAGGTTCCACTGCAGGCTGTATTTCCTCCAAACTATAAAGTTCTACATTCTGATCTTGCAGAAACATTTATTTAAAGCATTAATTTGTTCTGCTGAAACATGATCCATGCTTCTAATCAAACACATCGCTGCTGCAAATTAGCACCAGATAAAAATGTGTTTCCCAGAGACATGGTCTAACAATGCTGATATCAAGAGTTTTATTTTATTCATTTTATTTGTCACACGTGTCAGTTTGTAGTATAAGATATAAACTGAATGTCTCTTATTTTGTTCCTCTTTTCCTTTTCTCTCCTTCCAGTGTGAAGAAAAACAAGTTGAGCTGAAGCAGCTTCTGGATGATCAACAGAAGATGGAGACTGAACTGCAGACTGAGGAGGAAAAACTGGTAAGTAACAAGGTTCAACTAATTATGTTGACATTAAACATCATTTTGTAGAGTTCTGACATCAGGATTTCTGCTGTTATTGACTCTTTAGTTTTATTTTGTTCTGTCTATTGAGGATCTTTTCCATCCTTTGTTCTATCATTGAACCACAGTGTTATAAAACAGTAAATCAATGAACATTTCTCACATCTGGAACTTCTTCATGTCTGTTTTCACTCCTTAGATGAGGAAAGAATATGATGATATCATCACACCCCTTCAACTGGAGACAGAGGAAAGAAAGAAGGCTGAGAATGAAGTGAAGATGTTGAAGAATGATCTGAAAGAGGTAAAATCTCACCATGAAGTTTCTGAATCAAATAACCGACATGTCCACTGAAATCTGTCTCATCATGATGTAATGTTGATAAAATAAATGAAATGATGTTAACTTTGAACAGAAACAGAGATTTAAGCAGAACTCAGCTAAGTTCCATGAACATGGTTTTAATGAGTCTCCAACCAATCAGAAGTCACACATTAAAGTCATGTACAGATGTGTTCAGATTAATATACTGGTTTGTCTCTCTTGTTTCTAGTTGACAAAGACCGAGAGAAATTTCCAGGATGAGAAGCTGAAGTGGATGGAGACTGAGAGAAAACTGAAGACAGAGATCCAGAACATGATCCAGGAGGTTAATATTTTCTGTCAAATCATTGATCTGCTCTCATCTCTTCTCTTTTCATATAATACTGGTCTGTTGTTGAGACCAAAACAACTTCAAATATCCAGAAGAACAAGACAACAAACAGCTGTTTCCAGATTCAGCTTCAGTTCCACTGTGATCTCTAATTCTGATTTTATTTTCATGTTTGGTGAAAAAATGAAACTAGTCCCCAGAGTTCAGATTTCATATTTGAAGATAAGTCAGACCATCTTCAGCTCAGATCAGAACATATCTTTCTTTACTTGCAGCTAGATGAAACTGACTCTCAGCATTGGCAGCAGAGACATGAAAATGTAACTGTTGGGAATCAACCAGAAGAGGTAAATCTCACCGTCATAATCTTGATAAAGTAACTCAATAAAACCTCAAGTTTTTCTGGAATATTGATGAAGGTTCAGTAATTCTGACTTTATCTGCAGAAACAGAAAAATCTCCTGCATTCGATGAGTGTTGATGTTAATTTTAGTTATTAATAAATGTAAAGTTTGATCTACTGTAGATTCTAACAGTTACAGTTTACAGCAGAAGTGAGAACAAAACTGATTAAAATCACTGAAATGTCAAATCATTCACAACTGAATCACTGCACAGTAACTGCATCACTTCTAAGATGAACAGTCGGATGTTTTCTGTTCTGTAAAATTAAAAACTATCAGTCTCACACCTTAAAATCAGAACATGTGTTTCTTTACCTGCAGCTGGAGAGAAATAATTCAGAAACCAACAATCAGCTCCAGCAGGAGAAACAGAAAAATGAGACCCTGAACAGTCGTCTGGAAGAGGTAAATCTCACCATCATCATCTTTATGAATCAAATAACTGACATGTTCACTGAACTCTGTCTCACTGTGATGTAAAATATTGTTGATATGATGAATGAAATTAACTTTGAACAGAAACAATGATTTTCTAAATATCAACGTTAAATTTGAGCATCAATCAATGAGTGAAGGTCAGTAAAAGGAAGTAAAGGTTGGAAACATTGTGGGGTCACTTCCACTGCAGAAACATCCACATCCATCTTTCTGAAAGCAACAATTATCTTCCTAAACCACTAAACTACATTCTCATTTTCACACAAATCTATTTTCTCACTAGAATTCTCAGACTGTGACGTTGTAGGAAAAGTTTAGAGTCTGAAAGAACCACAAAGTTTCCTGAAGAAGACATAAAACAGAAACAGGACTTTCATCCAGGAGACCAGGATTCATGTTCCATGTGGAACCTTTATTCTGACACTTTGGTTTCAGTTTCATTCACTGCTTGGTTCAATTTCTGCAACCAGAACTATGCAGTTAGAAAAACACCATGATTTGGGTTAAAATATGAACCTTTGAAAACATGTTTGAAGACTTTCTTCCATTTTCTCTGTTACCAGGTTGACAAGAAATAAAAGAAAAGATGTTGATTAGAAACGTATTAGTGAGAATCAAACATGTAGTTTAGTTAAATATGAACATCATTGTTGAGAGACAGAGTTACCTGAATTAAAATAAGGTGATAAAGTGAATGTTCCAAGCAGCTGGTTCAGAGGAGAACTTACTCACCATGTAAACCTCCAGAAACAGAGATTTAAGCAGAACTCAGCTAAGTTCCATGAACATGGTTTTAATGAGTCTCCAACCAATCAGAAGAAGGAATCTTTCCAGAAATCATGTCATGCGAGTCTGTGCTTCAATACAGAAATTGTCTTTTTATTTTGTCTCCAGTTAAAGGTGAAGCTCAAAGAAAAGAAGCTGAAGTGGACGGAGACTGAAGAAACCCTGAAGAAAGAACTAAACCAGGTTTATCTGCTGTCATCTCTCTTCTCTCTTCATATGAAACTGATTTGTTGTTGCAAACAAGACAACTTCAAATATCCATAAAAACTAGTTAGAAATGTGAAACGATTGAGATTAAACTCAGGTTCCACTGCAGCAAAGTTTAAACTGATCCCATCCCCTCTGTCACGGTGTGGGGAGGAAACCGAGCAGAGAGCCGACAGACCAGGAACTGAGGCAGGAACAAAGGTGGATTTTATTGTTCACAGAAAGCTGGAAAATCCTGGACGGGGTGGGAAACTGATATCTAGAGGAACTTAACTAATAGGGGAGGGTGTGGGTGACTGTACCAGGAACCGGCGGCCCGGTTGGTGTTCTTCATGGTGGGGGTTGGTTGGTGGTGGAGAGCAGGAAGGAGAGGCTCGATCCAGGGGGGGAAAGGCAGGATGACTCCATGGACGAGGGGGAGAACAGCAGGCAGAGACCCTCCAAGACCCTCCAAGACCCTCCAAGGTTGGGGTTCCAGGAGCTGATGGGGGGAAACTAAACAAGAAAAGCACGACTAGACACGGTAAAACTTTCTCAAAGAGAACTCCACAATGTGCAAAAGCCAGATGAACTGACTGCATGAGCAGAGTTTACTATCTGGCAGAGGGTGGAGTGAGAGACCAGCTTTTATGGAGAGGAGGATCAACAGGTGTGTTGCACCACAGCTGCTCAGAGTTCCAGTGATGGGTGATTAGAGATGAACGGCAGCTGGACAGAGCAGCTCTGCCAGGCTTCAGCAGGAAGGTGGAGAGAGGGAGGAGGAAGAAGGAGGAGGGAGGAGGAGAGAGGGAGGAGGAGGAAGGAGGAGGAAGGAGGAGGAAGGAGGAGAGAGGGAGGAGGAGGGAGGAGGAAGGAGGGAGGATGAGGAAGGATGAGGGAGGATGAGGAAGGAGGGAGGATGAGGGAGGAGGAGGAAGGATGAGGGAGGATGAGGGAGGAGGAGGGAGGATGAGGGAGGATGAGGGAGGAGGAGGGAGGAGGGGGAAGGATGAGGGAGGATGAGAGAGGGAGGAGGAGGGAGGAGGAAGGAGGGAGGATGAGGAAGGATGAGGGAGGATGAGGGAGGAGGAGGGAGGATGAGGGAGGATGAGGACGGAGGAGGAAGGTGGAGAGAGGGAGGAGGAGGGAGGATGAGGGAGGAGGAGGGAGGATGAGGAAGGATGAGGGAGGATGAGGAAGGATGAGGGAGGAGGAGGGAGGATGAGGGAGGATGAGGACGGAGGAGGAAGGTGGAGAGAGGGAGGAGGAGGGAGGATGAGGGAGGAGGAGGGAGGATGAGGAAGGATGAGGGAGGATGAGGAAGGAGGGGGAGAGGGAGGATGAGGGAGGATGAGGGAGGAGGAGGAGGGAGGATGAGGGAGGATGAGGAAGGAGGGAGGATGAGGGAGGATGAAGGAGGATGAGGGAGGATGAGGAAGGATGAGGGAGGAGGAGGAAGGTGGAGAGAGGGAGGAGGAGGGAGGATGAGGGAGGAGGAGGGAGGATGAGGAAGAAGGAGGAAGGTGGAGAGAGGGAGGATGAGGAAGGAGGAGGAAGGAGGATGAGGAAGGATGAGGGAGGATGAGGAAGGAGGGGGAGAGGGAGGATGAGGGAGGATGAGGGAGGAGGAGGAGGGAGGATGAGGGAGGATGAGGGAGGATGAGGGAGGATAAGGGAGGATGAGGGAGGATGAGGGAGGATGAGGGAGGATGAGGGAGGATAAGGGAGGATGAGGGAGGATGAGGGAGGAGGAGGAGGGAGGAGGAGGGAGGATGAGGGAGGATGAGGGAGGTCTGGTGGAGGCTGGAGCTGGACAGAGGAGGGAGTCCTGATACCTTCCTGTATTAAAGTGTTACTGACCAGCCTGTACTCTATTCTATTCTATTCTATTCTATTGTATTCTATTCTATTCTATTCTATTCTATTCTATTCTATTCTATTCTATTCTATTCTATTCTATTCTATTCTATTCTATTCTATTCTTCGAAGACTATTACACATTTAACCTGATCCAAACCTTGTTGAATTCCCATAATTAGTTTTTAGTCCTGTTTCAATGAAAAAAATTCAGTTCCACCAAAATCTTTTGGGTTCATCGACTCAGTGACATAAAACTTATTGTACACAATCTGTTTTTTATTGGTGATTTTATTTTGTTCCTTTTAGTAAATCTTTATTGTTGTGTGAGATCATTTTGAGGAATCCCACTTTGAGGCATTCATTTGTCAGTTCATTCTAACTCTCTGAACCCCAGAAGCTGTTGGTGCAAACCATAGTTTATTAGTATAAAGTTCATGGTCCAGTTGTGTTACTGCCACCATCAGGAAGAAAACACAAACTATCACCTGCTGCTGAGAGATGATTGGTCAGGATGGTCAAGAGTCAACCAAGAATCATCAAACAGCAGGTCTGAATGGATGAGAAGCTGCTGGAACACAGCTGTCAGTGTCCACAGGAACAGAATTTTAGTGATGGTAGGAAAGAAATGGTTCCATCAGGCTGGAATGAAGGTTCTAGACTAGTCTCTCCAAAGTCCTGACTGACACCCATCAAAAAACTTGATGGATTTTTGATGGATTCCATCAAAAATCCATGAATTTTCAAGAAAGAGATTTTCAAAATCTCTTGAAAATCTCTTTCAAGAGATTTTGTGTCTCTTGAAAGAGCCACAAAATCTACTTAATGAGGTGAAGATAGAAGTTAGCAACAGGATTTTCATCCAGGAGACCAGGATACTTATTCATGTGGGACATTTATTTTTAGACTTCCATTCATTTTCACTCTGTCTGATTAAATTTCAGTTACGAAAACTATGCAGTTAGATTTAGGAAACTGATTTTGATTAAAATACAACCTTTTTGCAACATGTTTGAGCATTTTACTGCATTTTCAGCAGGGTGACAAATCCATCTAATGTATATGATTTTAGGCTGATAATGAGTGACAATGAATTAATTAAGGAAATGCAGAAGATCTGTGAATTAGAAACGTATTAGTGAGAATCAAACATGTAGTTTAGTTAAATATGAACATCATTGTTGAGAGACAGAGTTACCTGAATTAAAATAAGGTGATAAAGTGAATGTTCCAAGCAGCTGGTTCAGAGGAGAACTTACTCACCATCTAAACCTCCAGAAACAGAGATTCAAGCAGAACTCAGCTAAGTTCCATGAACATGGTTTTAATGAGTCTCCAACCAATCAGAAGTCACACATTAAAGTCATGTACAGATGTGTTCACATTAATATACTGGTTTGTCTCTCTTGTTTCTAGTGGACAGAGACTGAAAGAAAAATGAAGACAGTGATCCTGAACATGAACAAGGAGGTTAATATTTTCTCTCAAATCATTGATCTGCTCTCATCTCTTCTCTTTTCATATAATACTGGTCTGTTGTTGAGACCAAAACAACTTCAGATATCCAGAAGAACAAGACAACAAACAGCTGTTTCCAGATTCAGCTTCAGTTCCACTGTGATCTCTAATTCTGATTTTATTTTCATGTTTGGTGAAAAAATGAAACTAGTCCCCAGAGTTCAGATTTCATATTTGAAGGTAAATCAGACCATCTTCAGCTCAGATCAGAACATATCTTTCTTTACTTGCAGCTAGATGAAACTGACTCTCAGCATTGGCAGCAGAGACATGAAAATGTAACTGTTGGAAATCAATGAGAAGGAATGGAAAGAATCTCACCATCAAAACCTTTTAATAAGATCAATGAAACTTTGAAATGTCAGATTCATGGAAACTATTAACACTGAAACTGACTGGTGTCTATGAACTGAGTTCAATCTGAGCATAAATCTAAATGATCTTGAACACAGAATAAACTTCAACAGTCCAGTTTTGTTCACTGTTACTTTCTGCTATAAAGAAACATCAACATCCATCAGTCTGAAAGTCAAATAATGTGACAAACACACAGAAGAAGTCACCATGTAAACCTCCAGAAACAGAGATTTAAGCAGAACTCAGCTATGTTCCATGAACATGCTTTTAATGAGTCTCCAACCAATCAGAAGTCACACATTAAAGTCATGTACAGATGTGTTCAGATTAATATTTTGTCTCTCTCTTTTTTCCAGCTCCAGAATGCGAAGAAGTTGACAGAGACTGAAGGAAAACTGAAGACAGTGATCCTGAACATGAACAAGGAGGTTAATATTTTCTCTCAAATCATTGATCTGCTCTCATCTCTTCTCTTTTCATATAATACTGGTCTGTTGTTGAGACCAAAACAACTTCAGTTATCCTGAAGAACAAGACAACAAACAGCTGTAATCTACAAATATCCATAAAAATGGGAAGCATTCAAAGTCTCAGTCTTGTGGGTTTATTGACTCAATGACATAAACTTGATTGTTCAGTTGGAGAAGTTTTGATAAAGTCTTAATTTTGTTGATGAAAGTTTTGGGAGAAAATGTGAAAAGACATTTGTCAAAGTACATGTTGAATGGAAAGGTGAAGCCATGAAGTCAATGCTGGATTATTATTACCTGAACAAATCTGTGTTTTTATCTCAGCTGGAGGAGATGATGAGATTGATGGCAGGACCCATAGCTGTAGTAGAAGTCCATAAATATGGCTCCTACATCCGTCTGAAGAACATTTCCTCTGAGGTAATCATGTTTACATACAGATGAACCTTCTGAATACTGTGTAAACATGTACAATAAGTTTTATATCAACATGATGATCAAATATATCCACAGATATTCTAAATGGTCCATTAAATAACAGCTAATGCTGTTAACATCAGAGTGCATTTTGTCTTGTAGGTCAACATGTAAAGAGGTCAGAATTTGATTTGTGGACTCCATGAATGTAACACACTGGAGATTATTTAGTTTTTCTACCTTTGGTGTCTAATTTTCCTCCTGCAGGAGATAAAACTGGGAGGCTGGGAGTTAGAACTACAGATTAATGACAGAGAAAAAGCCATGTGCACATTTAAGGAGTCAGTAAAACTTCAGGCTGGAAAGATTCTCACTGTGAGTCTGAACTTTTCACTTTATGTTTTCACAGTTTTTTTCTAATTTTACTTCTGTCTTTCCCATAATTATTCTGTTTTTAGATCTGTGACTGTTGCATTTACTACATTTACAGATATGGCGCCTAGGCTTTTACACAACACATCCTGACAATGTTAATCTGGTGTGGTCAGGACTAAACAAGTGGAAGCCTGAAGACAAACTGCAGATCAACATCATCAGCAACAATGGAGAGATCTTCAGACTGCTGTAATGTGAATGAACGTGAAAATGTTTTTTTCTTTCTGCATTAATCAAAGTGAGCCTTTGTTTTTTTTTAAATAAAGATCAAATTTAACATTATTTTTTTGCATTTTTATTTTCTTGTATTTTCAAAATCTTGTTTTCAAATGTCCATTTTGTATTTTGTCATTAAATTCATGTTCAGTTCTGTGGAAAACTCATTAGTTTTGTTGTTTTATCAAAGTTGTAATGAACAGAAGATACAACAAGAAAAGACCAGAAATTTGTACAACATTAAAACAATCAGAACAAAATGTCTTCTACAGGTTAAAGTTAGTTTTTAGTTTTACCTCTTTTTGCTGTTCTTCAGATTTTATGTCGACTGTCTTCAGGTTTTCTTCAGTAATCTTGTATTTCATTAAATAAATCTTTTTTTACTTAACAGAGTTCTTCTTTAGACTTCAACTGTGTTCAACTGGTTTCTCTGTCTGCTTGATCTCATAGTTTTTATAATATTCAGGTCTGAACACATTCAGGGTTTTATCAGCTGTTTTTGTCTCCAAAGAGGATTTTGCTGCAATAGTTGGGATCAGTTTCCTGGGAAGGAATAAGAGCAGTGAGGGAGGCCACCAAGACACCTACGAAGGACTTCAAAGCTTCAGTGGCTCTGATCTGACAGACTCTACATACAACAGCTGTTTCCTGACTTCTTCACCAGTCAAAGCTCTATGGAAGAATGGCAAAGAAAAAGCCACTGTTGGAAAAAGCTCTGATGAAACCTCACCTGGAATTTTCCCAGAGGCTTGTAGGAGACTCTGAGGTCAATTGGAAGAAGTTTCTTTGGTCTGATGACACAAAAACTGATCTAAATACTGACCTGAAGGGGTGGATATTTATTCAATCGTTTACTTTAACTTGCATATTTTCAATTAACTGATATCATTTTGTAAAAATCTGTTTTCATTTTGATTTCAAAGAGGCGGGTTTTTTTTTGGTTGTTTTTTTTTGCAAATTCTTGTCAAATAAAACCGAATTATACTGACCATGATTCATGTATTAAAGCAACACAAGCATGAAACGCGCAAAGTGGGGTGAACTGTATATCATTACATTACAGACATTAAGAAGAAAAACAGAAGAATTAAAGGTTGAATTACTGTAGAAGTTAACATTAAAGTTGCCAAACTGAGCTTCTTATTGTTTCTAAAGAGCCTTTAGATGAACTCTGCTGATTATAAATATATACGAACATTTTCTCATGTAGTTTGTGTCCAAGAAGCTCAAATTATCACCAGCATCTGCAGCATCTAAAATAAAACACAGAACTACAGCTACAAAGGAAACTTGTCAGGTCTGATAGAAATAGTTCATGTATCAGTCGAGTTCTGTGGTTTTAAGACAATAACCAACCAGGTCAATTAAAAAAAAAACACACACAGTGAAGAAAACGGAGGCTGCATCTTCTTAACGTGTTCATGTGTTAATTTATCAGTCAGACATCTTCATACGTGATCATCACCTACTTCTGTGTGACTCTGAGTTTGAATGACAGTGAATCAGTCCAACCAGCAGCAGCAGCAGAACCACCATGATGATGGTGAACACAGTCCTCAGGATGAGATAAACATGTGAGTAATATATCTGCTGTAACACCACAGGAACAGGAACATGCTGCCCAAAGGGATGACATTTACTCAGAATAAAAGCAACGTGTTACCAGCTCTGTGGAGATTCTCCAACGCTGGAGATGTTGCAGTTGTAGAGTCCTTCATCAGAGCCAGAAACTCTGTGGAGGATCATCTCTCCTGCAGAGCTGCTCCCTATGAGGAGTCCATCTTTATAGAAAGCAGCTGTCAGATCAGAAGACGTCTCCTTGGTTCTACACTTCAGAGTCACATTGTTTCCCTCCATCACATTACTGTCAGCAGCAGAGTGACTGTGGAGAAGAAACATGGAAACAAGTTCACCTGCAGAGTCCAGCAGAACAACATCAACCAGAGCAGAGAGGCTCTGATACTGATCCATGTTCCAGGTAAACTTGGCTTGAAATGTACTGCGTGATGTGATCATCTTCAAAACCCCAAACTTTATTGAAATGTCTTGTAATTCTGTGTTTTATCATTTCAGATGATTTCTTCCTAATCCCATATAGTTCAGCTGTTCCCATCATTGTTAGTTTGGTTGTTTGCATCATGTTGATTTTAGCATCTGGCTTTTTCCTGTGGAGAAAAAACAGAACCAGTAAGTCTCAAATGAATTAACATTTCATGTAAATATCAACTTATTCTCAAAAGCTTTAAATAGAAATAGTTACATGTGAGGCACACTTGTGTCAATTTAATTCTAAATCATTAAAAGATATGATGTATGTTTGATGGAGTGAGAAAAAAAACGAATTTATGACTAATAAGTCTGGTGTCTTATTTTCATAACACATTTTACACCTCATTTCAAGCTGATATGTCTGATGTGCTGTGATATGACTGTAATAACGTTTCATACTTTGATTACACCACTATTATTTTGCACAGAAACCAAGAGAACCTTGGACAAAACTAAAAAAGAAGAGAAGAACTGCTCTAAAACTGAAGCAGAGATGCTGATGTCACATGAAGTCGTGGACCTGAAAGATCAGAAAGAGGTTCACAAATTCATTGAAAACAATGTTTTTGTTTTAATCTTCACGTGTTGTTGATTTGTTGACATCAAATTAAAATCAGATCAAGTCTGAGACACCAAATACCTGAAACAGATCAGCTTTTTCTGTCTGTCAGCTGGACAATTATGAGATGAGGTGATGAAAAATCCTCACTAACACAAACTCAGAGATTTAAGTAGCTCAGAGTTGATCAGACTTTAGTGTCTGATCTTTGTGTGTTTGTCTCTTTCTCAGCTGGATGGAAGTAAATCTGAAGATGTGGATCATCAGATAGAGTCCAGACAGCAGAGCAGCAGCAGCTCAGATCATCACACTGATCTAAGAGACTTTATTTTGGATCAAGTTCACCATCAGGGCCAATCTGTCCGTCTGAAAAACACATCTACTGAGGTAATAGTGATTGCAGAGATAAACATACACGAGCAAGTACAATATATTAAACAACACAATAACCGATTGAGTCCAGAAATATTACAAATGGATCTTTCAGAACAAGGTTATGTCTGTTTTTAACATCAGTTTCTCTGGTAGCTGCACATTAAATAGATCAATGACAAACCTTCAGACTTTATCTGCTTGTGTTGGATTTCCTTCTTTCAGGAGAAACTACTGGGAGGCTGGAAGTTAGAACTTCATATCAACAACAGAGAATTCTGCACATACACATTTGATCAGTCCTTCAAAGTCAAGGCTGGGGGGAAAATCACTGTGAGTCTTTTTTTGAATATGGAAATTGATGTTGAATTTGCATTATTGCCATTTTTTGTTTCTCATCAATATTTTCTACTTGTAGGTTTGTGATCTTTACATTTATTGTAATTACAGTTATGGCGCTCAGGTTCTGGTAGCCATGATCCCAAAATAGGTTTCTTCATTTGGACCAACCTGAAGTCCTGGAAACCTAAAGACCAACTTCAGTTTATCCTCATCAGTAAGACTGGAGAGACCAAACTCCTATCATTGCCAGATTGACCTGCTTTCATCAACAACAGGAAAAAGGAAAGTAACATGAAGATACCATCCACAACTTTAAACTGCTTCTTGAACAGTTAAAAAGTGGTTTAATCCAGCAAACAGCAACCTTTAAACATCATTAAACATTAAATCACATCACTGCAGGGACGGAGCTGCATCGTTTTTAATGTGGATGCAATGAAATTCAAACTTTTATGAGTTTGAGAGTAAACTTTGTTCAACTGTTCAGAATAGGTTTTCTAGAAATATGAAAAGAAGTCTTTTTTGTGTGTGTTTCATTTGTAATACACTCCTTGTTATATGTAGTTACATTAAGGTTGTGTTTAAAGAGATATTTGTACATTTTGTGATGTTTTGTGCTGACTAACCTCTTAACATTTTTCTCTCATATTGTTTAAATCATTTTTAAATTTTCTTCAAATTGACAAGGTGTAGAAATTGTATTCTTTTTTACAAACAGTACATGAGTAAAGTGTAGCTGCATTAATCTTAAATTGCTGATCATTGATTTATGTCTGTGAATCTCAGTTTATTTGTGTTTTATGCCTCAGGAGGATTCAGATGTTGATCACTGATGTTGGATCACTTTGCAGTTGACTCAAGTTGTTCTAGTGTGATCAAATGAAGTGTATAATTTCATTTAAAATCTGTTTATTAAACCTTTAAAAGTCTTTCTTAGATTGCACATGAAGTTATCAGAATAATATTCACAATAACCTCAACAAAACCCAATGCAGAATGTGTTCTTTCTGAGTGTGTTTTACTGTGTATAGCTGCATTATTTTCTTCATTAACCAACCTCAGAACTTTCACTGATGATTTGCTGATGCACTTTGAATTAAGATGCTTAAAATGAGTAATACTGAGAGTCCTGAAGAGGTCAAACATCCTGTAAAATCCTATAAAACAACCAAGACTTTGTGTGGCAGCAGCAGTTTCTGAAAGTGGACTGTGATGTTTGATGGCTTTAACAGTATAGAATTCATTCTTCCATCCAGGAGTAATGCAGGAGTGGCCTCCGGTTAGTCTCCTGATGATCTGAGGACTGATGATCTTTGACCATTTTTATTGTCCATGATGTGTTGTTTATTATCTGTCTTTTACTGTCGTGTCTCTAAAGCCGTGTCGATAACAAACACTGTGACGTCACTAATTGTTGTACTTCAAGATGGCAGCACTCTTTGGAGAGAATACATAAAAGATTTTGCTTTTTCCTTTAATATGTTGGCATTTTTCCTGTTTGTTATACACTTTCTGATCAGAGTAAGAATGCATGTAGTGAATCATCCTAACTTGAGTGAGCGCTTCATTTCCTCTTTAAGGTTAAAGCAACAAACAATTATTTCCTGACCGTTTGTCTGTTTTAGTTTTGATAGAAAAGTAGCAGCAGGTATCCCTCACAGAGACGTCTGTTGAGATACATAAAAGGCCAAACTACTGCACTAAGGGGAATAAAATCACAGAGCAACTGATAAAAAGGTCAAAGTAAAAACCTGTCAGTGATTTACAGAGTTGATCAGACAATCAGGTGACTGCAGCCATCGACAGGTACGTCGTCTTTAACACTGGTTATATTTCATATTGATCACATTAGAAAGGTTTGGTAAAGTTGGGTCTGCATGTCAAGCTGTGGCTCTATTCTACAAAAACCTTTATTGTGAGCAATTTAACAGGGCATCTGTTGGTTTTTACACTAAACTGTTGATTGTTACATGCCGTTTTTACTGTTGTAGTAACAACCTGAGAGACACTGGCTTCTAATGTGCATTAAAATATTGATATAAACCAACTTTAAAACTTTTTGTTAATTCACCAAGGGACTTTAAAGCTACAAAAGTGAATGTATAATGTGATTTTAGTGTAAGATAGACAGACGTATGGGAGAGAACAAACTGTGGGTCAGAAGTGAAAGAAAGTCAGCACATGTGAGTATCAGTGGAGGAGTCGGTAAGAATGAATGAATGAATGAATGAATGAGAAAAGCTGCTGTTAATCAAATAGAGAATGTATGATGATGATGTTCTGTATTTTAACTGCAATTTAAGTAGAACAAAGACCAAGTCAATATTTATTTAATATTTATTGCACTGGTTGAAGCCTCCAGACAAAAGTCCAGATTTTATTTGACAGGAGGGTTGAACACATTTGAAGTTACAGAACTATTCATACATAGTTCCCCAATTTGAGTGAAACATATTGTTTGTAGTTACTGAGACGGGTGTAACTACTTCATCACTGTAAGTAGAAGAGAGATTTTGCACTTCTTTGGAAACTGTATATGCTATTTTTTTTTTTTTTAATAAATATGAGGACCAAAAGTGCTGCTATGAGGCTGAAAAACAAGAAAAAAACAATAAGAGACCACACAAAAAACAAAATCAACTGTCTGAAAGATTATAAAGCAAGAAAAACAAACAAGGAATACAGGATCTGGTGCAGTGTTTTGTTGGATTTTGAGGAAATAATATGATTTTAGGCTGAGATTTAATCATCTATTTCTCCTGATAGAGGCACACATCAAGCACAATTAATTGAATGATCATCACAAAGTTGAAAATCACTTTCTGTCTCTGATAAAACAACAATTGACTGGCACTGAATTTAAAATGGGAGCCCAGAGTTTGACCAGAACGTTACAGATGACACTGAACGTAAATAAATTCAAGAGAATATGTTTTATACAAGGCATAAACTGTTGGGATGAACAACTTTGTGTTAACATCACTAATTCAGATTTAAAGTCTGCTGACAAATCACTTTATTTTGGATGTAAGAGACTTATTCATTTTAATTATATTTTATTTCTAAGATTTTAATGTATGTCTACCTTTTAAATGCTATTTATTTTCTTTGCCATTGTAAAGCACTTTGAATTGCCTTGTGCATGAATTGCGCTACATTAACAAACTTTCCTTGCCTTGCTTTGCCTTATTCACAAGCTCTTTTGTATGGAACTCTGTACAGTTTTTACTGACTTGTGTTCACTTTCAGAGCTCCATGATGCTGGCTGAACCCCTCCTCACATCTCATCTGAGGACCCTCAGTGTGTTGGTTGTCCATCTCCTGCTAACAGACATCTGTAGAGGTAAATTACACACAAACACAATCCCAGTGTTGGTCACTACGATGCCACTGATACAGTTGCTACAAACCCTCTCCACCACAAAAAGTTTCTATACTCTTGTAAAGACCACGTATAGCATGTAAAAAACAATCATATATTTTGATTCATTCATCGATTTAATAAAGATTATCTGGAAATAAGATAAAATCTGCTACAGCAATGCTAATATTTGGTTAAATGTCCATCTCACCTCAGGTTCTTTTGATTTCTGGTTTATCTTTGACTCCTTTGGACAGAATTGGTGCAGTTCAACTAAATTTGTTTGTTTTCCTCGATAATATGGAGGTGATCCTCCTTCTTCATTATTCCATTTCCTTTGTGTAAAGCTCCAGTTCAGCAGAGCATGATGCTGCCACCTCCATGCTTGATGGTAGGTTTGGTGGTCGTGGGGTTAAAGTTCTCCCCGAAAAGGACTCCTCCAGAAAGCCTTGTCTTTGTCCATGTGATCAGCAGCAGACTGGAGTGGAGCTTTAAGGTTCTGCTTCTAGAGGAAGAACTTCCTTCTTCATGGATCCTTTCAGCTCATGTTGATGTCAAACCCTGTGGACACTGACAGCTGTGTTCCAGCAGCTTCTCATCCATTCAGACCTGCTTTCTGATGATTCTTGGTTGACTCTTGACCATCCTGACCAATCATCTTTCAGCAGCAGGTGATAGTTTGTATTTTCTTCCTGATGGTGGCAGTAACACAACTGGACCATGAACTTTATACTTATAAACAGATGATTCTGGATCTGAAGCTGCTTTGAAATGACTCCAAGTGACTTTCTGACTTGTTCAAGTCAATGATTTGCTTTTTATGTCTTTGCTGAGCTCCTCAGACTTTCCTACTGTTGTGATTTTACCAGAGTTCATTGAGTTGATCTAATGGTTGTATTTAAATTGGCTCAGAGGAATCAGCAGCTGTAGTCAATCATACTCATTCATGGGAAGTTAAGAGGTCATGCCATGAAGAAAGTTTGATGAACACATCTTTCTACATCACTAAAACTGATAGTCCAAGTTACTGTATGTATATTTTTGACAGAGCAGATTTTGTCATATTTCCAGAGGAATTACGATAAATCTATGAAAGAGCCACAATGCATGATTGTTGTATTTTTTGTGACAAAGATGCATGAGTTTCAGTGATTTCATCTTTGAAATTTCAGCGTTATAGGAGTCCTTGTACACATCATATACATGGTCTTGACATGTGAATGTAAACTATTGTTTACGACTGTATGAGACAAACAGTATCAATAATGCAGTATCTCAAGACACTTACGCTGCTCATTTAGGAACATTAAAATAAATATTTGATTCTGCAGGTCAACTGATTGGTGCATCTCAGCCAATCGTAGCGACACTCGGTGATGACATCATTTTACCATGTCATCTGGAACCTGCTGAGGATGTGACAGAAATGACGTTAGAGTGGTCGAGACCTGATCTGATACCCAGATTTGTTTATGTGTGGCGCTCTGGTCTGGAACTTGAGGGTAAAAAACACAAAACATTTGAAGGGAGAACGACGCTGTTCACTGAGGAGCTGCAACACGGAAACATTTCACTGAGACTCAACAGAGTGAAACTCTCTGATAAAGGAACATACAGTTGTTATATTCCAACACTGGAAAAGCAGACCAACGTTCAGCTAGTTGTTGGTAAGTACACAAATACTTTTCTCATGATGCACATCTATGACTTTGTTTTTATGCCTCTAGAAAAATATTTCAGTAGAGTATGAAACATAAATGAGTACGTTAGTTTGCAGTATTGCTGTCAAATGATTCAAAACTGTATCACTTTACAGCATTTGGAGTATTTGCAAAATTTCAGGAGTTTAGATTCAGTCATGCTAAAAATATAGATCATACAGTAGGAGCTCAATTCAATAAAAGTCATGCTATTCTGCTCTGAAAGGGTCGTGTTGCTCTAACTACTGAATATCAAACACAGTTTGAGTCATTATGAACAACTCTGGGGCATTTTGGACTACATTTGAGTAATTTTTGACAAATTCAAGTCATACCGAAAATTTTTAGGATATTTTGGAGTTTCAAGCTATGCTATATTGCCAGAAGCATTGGGACCCCCTCCCACCACGGCATGCAGACTGCCTCGACCAACATTTGTGAATGAATAGGTCACTCTCAAGAGCTCAGTGAATTCAAGCATGGTACTGTGATAAGTTGCCAGGTTGTGCATTCAGTCCATTCATGAAAGTTCCACAGTCAACTGGTAGTTGTATTATAATCTGGGGACAACAACTCACCCATGGAGTGGTCGGCCACGTAAAATCACAAAGCAAGGTCATTGGATGCCGAGGTACACCAACTTTCTTCAGAGTCAATAGCTACAGACCTCCAAACTTCAGATTAGCTCCAGAACATCGTACAGAGCTTCATGAATGGGTTTCCATGGCCCAGCAGCTGCATCCAAGCCTTACATCACCAAGTTAATGCAAAGCGTCAGATGCAGTGGTGTAAAGCAGCTGCCACTGGACTCTAGAGCAGTGGAGACATGTGCTCTGGACTAACCAATCAGCTTCTATATCTGGCAATCTGATGGACCAGTCTGGGTTTGATAGTTGCCAGATGAACTTCCTGATTGTAATTGTGCCAAGTGTAAAGTTTGCTTTAGTTGGGATTATGGTGGAGGCTTGTTTTTCAGGAGTTGACTGCTTAGTTCCAGTGAAAGGAACTCTTAGTAATTCAGACATTTTGGACAATTCCATGCTCCCAACTTTGTGGGAACAGTTTGGGGATGGCTCCATCCTGTCCCAACATGACTGACACCAGTAAACAAAGCAGGTCAATAAAGACATGGATGAGTCAATTTGGTGTGGAGGAACTTGACCGGCCTCCACAGAGTCCTGACCTGAACCCAGTAGAACACCTTTGGCATGAATCAGAGACTGAGAGCCTGGCCTTCAGGTCCAACATCAGTGTTGACCTCACAAATGGTCAAGAATACCCATAAACACACACCTAAACCTTGTGGAAAGCCTTCCCAGAAGAGTTGAGGATTTTGCAAAAAAAAAATCTGGTTTCCACGTTGTTCCATTGTAAAAACTCTTGTGTGATTTTGTTGTCTGGATGGTTCTCATGCTGGAATATTCCCCTTCTTCAAGCTTGTTGTCAGCAGGTGTGTTGGTTTATCCACAGGCATTCATCTATAAATGTCATCTCTCCACCACCTTTTACACTCATGCAGCCCCATATCATCTCAGTCCCACCTCCATGCTTCACTGTCAGGACTGTGGTAGTCCTGATCAGGTTCACACCAAACATGCTGGACACCATCTAAGCCCACCAAATTTATCTGACCAAAAGATGTGTCAAGCTATGGTTTTTTTTGCTTTATTTTGCAATTTTGCACCAAAGAAGCAAGGACAGCTCTTTTTCATGTCCTCCGTCTATAAAGTTCGATGTCCTTCACACTGTCTGAGCTTCACATAAACTCTGACTTCCACTGATAACCCTTATGCCAAGTCTGAAGCAGCTGTCGTCTGTTTTTCACAGTCACATTGTGAAAGTAGTCATTTCTGGAGCTCTGATTCGTGCTACAATGGTTCTTTCTATATCTCCTGCTTACTGTTGTCACTGTTTCTTCTGATTTTTAGTTGATCTCTCTGAATCCTTTTACATCTTTGAGAACAGTCAGATTTTTCACTTCCTCGTTTCAATTCTTTTCCATGTGGAGCCATGATGAAGACATAGACTCAGCCCTTAGGTCCAGAACTGAGAAAGTTCAGTTTATAACCAAGTTCATGCAGTTAGTCTGACTGGAAATCACAGACGAATTCCGTTAATTTCAGTGATCACAGGTGGATTCACTTTTGTTTCATTAATTTTCTACTTCGAGGCCTGAGTTATAGTCTGTCTCAAGTATTTGGTTTTGATTGAACATAAGAGCAAATACGAGACGGTTTAACTTAAAAATGTTGCAACTATTGAGAGAAAATGCAGTTTTGAATCTTTTGATATTCAGCTGATATTGAACATTATCTGTAGGATACTGTAGCTTTGAACTTTTAATAATTTAATGTTTCATTCTGTATGATCTTGACAGCCCTGTTTTCATGTTTCCTTCTGTCCATGATCAGGTGCTGCTTCTCCACCTGTGATCAGTTTATCAGGAATCAATGGACACACAGGAGGAGTTGTGTTACAGTGTGAGTCTGCAGGCTGGTATCCAGAACCTGAGGTGTTGTGGCTGGACGCTGAGGGAAACCTCCTCTCTGCTGGACCTACAGAGACAGTCAGAGGTCCTGATGACCTCTATACTGTCAGCAGCAGAGTGACTGTGGAGAAGAAACATGGAAACAAGTTCACCTGCAGAGTCCAGCAGAACAACATCAACCAGACCAGAGAGACTTGGATCCATGTTCCAGGTAAACTTGGCTTGAAATGTACTGCGTCATGTGATCATCGTCAAAACCCCAAACTTTATTGAAATGTCTTGTAATTCTGTGTTTTATCATTTCAGATGATTTCTTCCTAATCCCATATAGTTCAGCTGTTCCCATCATTGTTGGTTTGTCTGTTAGTTTGGTTGTTTGCATCATGTTGATTTTAGCATCTGGCTTTTTCCTGTGGAGAAAAAACAGAACCAGTAAGTCTCAAATGAATTAACATTTCATGTAAATATCAACTTATTCTGAAAGTTCATTCATAAAAAGAATTATTTGAGACATACAGATCCAAACTATTCTAAAGTTGATTAAAAAGCATTTTATGCTTTGATTCTACTGCTTTCATTTTGCACAGAAACCAAGAGAACCTTGGACAAAACTGAAAAAGAAGAGAAGAACTGCTCTAAAACTGAAGCAGAGATGCTGATGTCACATGAAGTCATGGAAATGCAGGATTTGGGAGAAAAAGATCCAATAAACCAACATGTAAGAAACAACAAAAACTACAAGAATCAAAAAAAGAAATTAGAGAAACAGTTTGTATAGATAAGAATCTTGCATTAACAATCTTTAGTTTATTTCAGTAGCATTGAGGTTTACCAAAGTTCATTAAAAATTTCTCAACATTTTATATTTCTATACTTTGTAATCTCATACTGTAACTCTAAAGATTGATTTTTTTTTTCAGATGGTCCATGATGGGATGCAAATGGATCAGGAGGCTGTAGAAGAAGAGGTTGAACAAAGATTTCTCAACATATTTCTCATTTATATTGATCGTAATTTTGTGTGGCAGCTCTAAAAATCATTTTTTAAATAGATGACCAATGATGAGGATCAGATGAGAAAGGAGGCTGTAGAAGAAGAAAAGACTCCAACTGAGGAGAACAATCAGGTTTATGTTTCTGTATTTATGAAAATATCTCAACTCTCCTGTTTGGTGCAGAAAATATCATGAAAATATTCATAATCTAGAAACCACAGTTAGTGTCATTGTGTTCGATGATCACTGAGTTACTTTAATAAATGAACTTGTGTTGTTTTCTCTCCCAGTTGACAGGAAATCAAGCTGCTGGTTCCCAGAATATCTGGAATTTAATGGTAAGAAGACACACAAAACATGAAATAACAGTCAATCAACCAGTCTGTAGAAATATAAAAACAAACATGTGGGTTTACTCACATATTGTCAGAAAAAGTCACACGTGTTTGTTCTTCCATGTTTCCACGTCTCAGTCTGCAGTGAATCCCTTCAAGGGAAATCAGGCTGAGGATGAAGTGGCATCTCTGAAGAAGAAGGTTCTTCTTTGTGTTTTATACAAGAACATTCCTTTACAGCCCCTAAACTGTCAAATTTAAATGTATTCTCACATTCACGGTTCCTTCAACACCTCAGAGAAGTGGATCTGCATAATTTATAGTGGAACAAACACCAGGACAGATGGACTTGATTCTCTGTTTGTCATTAATACATTTCATCCATCACATGGTTCAGTAACAGAACTGATCTCTCTGCTCTCAGCTGGACGATTTATCAGCAGAGGTAGAAACCAAGAACAAACAGGTTAGTCATGGACAAGTCATTGACATACAAACACAATCACACCCTGATAATTCCTGTTCAAATCAGTGTTTATCTGTTTGTTAGCTAAAGGACGCACAAGAGGAAGCTAACAGGCGATGGAAGGAAGTCAATGACATCCAGAGAGAGTCAAAGACTAAACTGGAGGAAAAGGATGCAGAGATCAGCAAACTGAGAAGACAAGTAAAAAGACACAAACACTGAGAAGACTTTCTCCACATGAAGCTGCAGATCAGATCTAAATCCAGCTACTGTCACATATTCAGAAGTCAAAGACACTAAATTTGAAGCTGCAGTAGAAGCTACAGTTACATTGTTCTGGTGCAGTAATAAACTATTGGACACGGTATCATGAAAATATAAAACATTTATCACTGCTTGGAGTGTTGTTGGTGTTCCAGATGATAAATCCTGTTTAAATACAGATTGAACAGTAAAGAGGAACATGACAGGAAGTAAAAAGGTCACCAACCTGTTACTGTATGAATCTACTGAGAAGAAACACTGAAGAAACCTGAACCAGAGGATCTGAACACAACTTTAATCACATCTTTCTGCTGATCACATGACAGAATTTATTCAGACCAGAAAGTAAAGTTGATGTCTTGTTAAATAACTTGTTTCCCTTCATCTCTTCTTCCTACCAGTTGGATAAATTGATGTGGGAGAACAAATGGAATGCAGAGGAACTGGTGAAAGAAAACTATGAACTGCTGACCATCAACACACAGGTTCATATGTTCACTTCTCTATATGACCCACATGTTGTTGATTTGCTGATATCAAACTAAAATCAGGCTGAGACACCAACTATCTGAAACTGAACATGAGTGTTTACAGATTATTTGTTGATCAGTTCAGTCCAACAGTGCTTGTTTTAATGCACTAAATAAACCTAAATGCCCCTCATGTTGTTTCTCTTCATATTTTCTTCCTCTCAGCGGCAGAGAAAGTTCCAGGAGGAAATAACAAAAAGGCAGAAAGCTGAGAAAGAAGTAGAGACTCCGAAGAAGCAGCTGAAGATCAAGGTTCTGTATGCAGTTTAAACTCACCTTTATTTATAAAGCTCCAAATCCTACCTTTGCATCCAGAGATCCAGACTTTCCTTCTACTTTAAGTTTCTCTCATGTCACCAATAAATTCCAACAAACCAAAGGCAGAAACTCCAGAAGACCTGAGAGATTTCAGGCACCAAGATGGATTTTCAGTCCTGGAGGTGGAAACTTCATGGATCAGACTTGTTTTGTTTTTAAAGAACATCTGCAGGGATTAGTTCTGGCTTTCTGTCACTTCTTGTGTTGAAGCTCAGCTTTTGTGATAAATTGATTAAATTGGTCCTTCCTCACTAACACAACCTCAGAGATTTAAGTAGCTCAGAGTTGATCAGACTTTAGTGTCTGATCTTTGTGTGTTTGTCTCTTTCTCAGCTGGATGGAAGTAAATCTGAAGATGTGGATCATCAGATAGAGTCCAGACAGCAGAGCAGCAGCAGCTCAGATCATCACACTGATCTAACAGACTTTATTTTGGAGAACATTGACCAACACTGCAAATCTGTCCGTCTTAAAAACACGTCCACTGAGGTAATAATGTTCGTATGGATAAACACTGTAATGCATGTATGAGCATGTACAACACACTCTACCAGTGAAAACATTGGTCACACCTTCTCATTGAATGGTTTTTTCTTTATTTCCTGACTATTTACATTGTAGATTTTTACTGAAAGCATCAAAACTATGAATGAACACATATGGAATTATGTAGTAAACAAAGAAGTGTGAAATAAGTCAAAACATGTTTTATATTTTAGATTCTTCAAAATATCCACCCTTTGATTACTGCTTTGCCCACTGACACACACTGACGTCTCCTGAAATGGTTTTCACTTCACAGATGTGCCTTGTCAAGGTTCATTTGTGGAATTTCTTTCCTTCTTAATGGGGTTGGAACCATCAGTTGTGTTGTGCAGAAGTCAGGTTGGTCCACAGTTGACAGCCCTATTTGACAACTGCAAGAATTCATATTATGGCAAGAACCAATCAGCTGAGTAAAGAGAAACAGCTCATCATTACTTTAAGAACTGAAGGTCAGTCAGTCTGAAAAACTGCAAAAACTTTGAATGTATCTCCAAGTGCAGTTGCAAAAACCATCAAGCGCTACGATGAAACAAGCTCACATGAGGACCTCCCCAGGAAAGGAAGACCAAGAGTCTCCTCTGCTGCTGAGGAGAAGTTCATTAGAGGCACCAGCCTCAGAAATCGTAAGCTAACAGCATCTCAGATTAGAGCCCAGATAAATGCCACACAGAGTTCTAGTAGCAGACACATCTCTACATCAACTGTTCAGAGGAGACTGAACCAATCAGACCTTTATGGTGAAATAGCTGCTAAGAAACCACTGCAAAGGAAAAGCAACACGCAGAAGAGATTCGTTTGGGCCAAGAAACACAAGGAATGGACATTAGACTAAAGGAAATCTGTGCTTTGGTCTGATGAGTCCAAATTTGAGATATTTGGTTCCACCCACTGTGTCTTTGTGCAACACAGAAAAGGTGAACGGATGGTTGCATGGTTCCCACCATGAAGCATGGAGGAGGAGGTATGATGGTGTGGGGGGCTTTGCTGGTGACACTGTTGGGGATTTAGTCAAAACTGAAGGCAAACTGAACCAGCATGACTGCCACAGCATCCTGCAGTGACATGCCATCCCATCCGGTTTGCGTTTAGTTGGACCATCATTTATTTTTCAACAGGACAATGAACCCAAACACACCTCCAGGCTGTGGAAGGACCATCTGACCAAGAAGGAGATGATGGAGATGACCTGGCCTCCACAGTCACCTGATCTAAACCCAATCCAGATAGTTTGGGATGAGATGGAGCACAGAGTGAAGGCAAAAGGACCAACAAGTGCTCAGCATCTCCGAAACTCCTTCAAGACTGTTGGAAAACCATTTCAGGTTCTACCTCATGAAGCTCATCCAGAGAATGCCAAGAGTGGGCAAAGCAGTAATCAAAGAATCTAAAATATAAAACATGTTTTGACTTATTTCACACTTCTTTGTTTACTACATAATTCCACATGTGTTCATTCATAGTTTTGATGCCTTCAGTGAGAATCTACAACGTAAATAGTCAGGAAATAAAGAACAAAACCATTAAATGAGAAGGTGTGTCCAAACTTTTGACTGGTTAGTGTATATAACAATACATTTACCAAGTGTGTTCAGAAATAATCCAGATGAACCTTTCAGAACAAGCTAATGCCAGTTAAATACAATAGAGGGTATTCCATCTGGTAGCTGCACATTAAATAGATCAATGACAAACCTTCAGACTTTATCTTCTTGTGTTGGATTTCCTTCCTTCAGGAGAAACTACTGGGAGGCTGGAAGTTAGAACTTCATATCAACAACAGAGAATTATTCACATACACATTTGATCAGTCCTTCAAAGTCAAGGCTGGGGGGAAAATCACTGTGAGTCTTTATTAATGTGACAATTTATGTTGAATTTTTCATTTCTGTCCATTTTTTTAATTGTTCATTATGTTTTTGCTTGTGAGTCTGTGATCTTTGTATTTACTGCATTTACAGTTATGGAAGCCACGTTGTAGTGGTGAGAATGCTGCAACTGGTGACCTGGTTTGGAAAGACCTGAAGAACTGGAACCCTAAAGACCAACTTCAGTTTATCCTCATCAGTAAGACTGGAGAATTCAAAGTAGTATAGTTGTCTGATTGACCTACTTTCATCAAAAACAGGAAAAAGGAAAGTAACATAAAGTTAGCGTCCACATCTTTAAACTGCATCCTGAACAGTTAAAAAGTGGTTTAATCCAGCAAACAGCAAACTTTCAACATCATTAAACATTAAATCACATCACTGCAGGGACGGAGCTGCATCATTTTCCTAAGTCGACTATAAACTTTAAAATAGGGTCAGATTTGTATTCCGTATTTTTTATGTCATATTTCATTCGTACATTATTGCTACACTCCTCATATGTGGTATTATTATGGTTCTTAAATGTCGTTATCAATAAAAGAACCTGCAGAGCCTGATGGATGCACTTTGTATCCAGATTCTCATCTTTTCATCTCAGTTGCATCAGATGAAACCACAGAACTTGACTTTTCCAATGATGCTGTTGTTTAGCTTTGTTGTTGTTTTATAGATTGTATTTGATCTCATGTAGTCAATGTAGAATTACTTTATATGTGTTTTCTGTCATGAATGGGGAAAAAATCTGATGAATACATATTTACTTTTATCCTCATGGTCCAGATGTTCAGGTAGATTTTGAACTTCTTTAAGACAAATCAACGTCCAAATATGTTCCATTTTGTACTTTTGTATTTAAAGAGATATTTGGACAATTTGTGATGTTTGAGCTGACAGACATTTGACTTTTTTTTTCCTGAAATTGTTCAGATAATTTTCCAACATTCCTCAAATTACCAGCACAGTATCAAAGTATTTATATTTAAAGTACATCAGTGCATGAGTGAAGTGTAGCTGCAGATCCACATTAATCTGAACTGGCTGATCATTCATTCATGTCTGTGAATCTCAGTTTATCTGCATTTTATGCTTCAGGAGGATTCAGACATGATGTTGGATCACTTTGCAATAAATCCTGATGTTTGTACAAAGTTCCAACAGTTTGCATCATTTCATCCTGAAGGTCTGAAGAAAAAACTGAAGTTGTTCGACTCTGATCTAATAAACTTTATCAAGTCAAAAGTTTCATTTGAAATCTGTTGATTCAACCTTTAAAAGTCTTTCTTATATTGTACATGAAGCTTATTTCTCTGTTATCAGAACAAGAACATTAATGAAACCCAATGCAGAATGTATTGTTAAGTATCTATATCTTATATCTGCATTATTTTCTTTATTAACCAACTTCAGAACTTTCACTGATAATTTGCTGATTTAACTCCAGTTCAAATACTTCCATGTGTAATACTGACAGTCCTGAAGAGGAAGCTGCAAGAGTTGCTGCATAATTTTGAATTTGAACTGAAAAGAAAAATCTAATTAAATTGGCCTCCCATTACTTTTTTGGTTTAAGGAAGATGAGATTATCAAGAGCATTTGTCATTATTTTTTTTTAAACTTTTCAACACAGAGTTTG